>OX638360.1:22002258-22611894 GCA_951812935.1 Hermaeophaga mercurialis
TGACAACAAACCTTTATATATAATGCAGAGTTTCGTTGAAGATCCACATATATCCTAACGCAGGGTTGCACAAGTACATAATGTAGGTCATTCTTCAGTCTTACGTATATTACATTAGAATACATTTCAATCATACAAAATTCATTTATTGCAAGAATTAAGTGAAGATGACTTCGACCGTAGATTACAGTTTACTGAGGTAATGATGGATAAAATTGAAAATGACAGAAACTTCGTTAAAAACATATGTTTTTCCGACGAAGCAACCTTTACATTGTGTGGGAGTGTAAATCGGCATAATTTAAGGTATTGGAGTGACATAAATCCACACTGGATGCGTGAACACCATACTCAAAGATCACAAAAATTAAATGTATGGTCAGGTATATTGGGTACTCACTTAATTGGGCCGTTCTTTATCGAAGGAAATTTAACGTCAGATACATACGAAATGATACTTAGAAATGAAATTGTTCCTACACTGAGAAACTTTGGGGCCAATTTTAATCAGATATGGTTTAAGCAAGATGGAGCTCCAGCTCATTTTAGTGTAAATGTTCGGCGCTATTTAGATGAGATATTTCCCGGACGATGGATTGGTAGACGAGGTAGTATTGTATAGCTACCACGTTCACCTGATTTCTAAAGATTATTTTTATTAGGAATACTTGAAAAATTCAGTCTTCAAAACTAATCCAGCAAGTCTTGAGCTAACGATTATAGATGAATCTCGATTAATTTCATTCATGGAGAAATGTGGTAGACGCATTCTACCATCTATTAGGGTACTATCTATTTGATCCATTTGATTAAGTAATCATTATTTTAAAAATGTAGTTTCTTTCAATTGCTACGTTTTAAGGTAGATGAAAAATTTATTAGAGACAATTAGGCGTTGCCTGACTTCTGTTTTATTTATTTAAGATAGACTACATAAAACCATAAATGTTACAAATGGTTGAACTCGTATTGAAGAGAAGATTCCAGAAATGACTGAATATACATGGTGATGTGTTTAAAAACCAAAGTAACTACTAATAATATCAGAGTAAGGGTAAATCTAGTAACATTGCAAATATCAAATCTGGAATCTCCGTATCCCAAAATAGGATCATCCCAAATTTTATAGAATTTCGGACTAGCAATTTACGAGATAATTGGCCGGTTTCAGATTTTTGGTCCACTCTCCATATATTTATTATAAATTTTCTATTTGCTGTTAGTTGCATCTTGTCTCTCTTGTTTTCTTAATTTCCATATATTTTGTTAAGTAAATATTTAATGTTACAAAAAGATATGAACTATATTTAAACGTAACTCAAAAGAACCCTCCTCTTTGTCATAAAATATTTGCACATCTAAACGTAATTGAATCATTTAAATATATATATTTTATTAACCAATATTCTTAAATGTATGGAATGGCGTAATAAATATAAATAGTAATAACCATTTGTGATACACCTTGTACACCTAGGCTCTTTTAAGAATCTTAAGTGCTAAAGTAAAATAAAACCAGATGGCCCAGCATAAATTTTTTCTCAGCTCAAGTTTAATCCGA
Organism: Hermaeophaga mercurialis; assembly: GCA_951812935.1. Classification (NCBI taxonomy): domain Eukaryota; kingdom Metazoa; phylum Arthropoda; class Insecta; order Coleoptera; family Chrysomelidae; genus Hermaeophaga; species Hermaeophaga mercurialis. Next base: position 22,003,820 of record OX638360.1, read on the forward strand.
GCCATTATCTGAAAAGGCACAGCCCATTTGCTTTTATTTCTTGTTGCTTTTCTTTTTCCTGCTTCTACAATTGCTCTGTAGCTATTCTCGTACTTTAAGATTCGATAAAGTACCTTAAAGTAGCCATTGTCAATAGCTGTTAGGGTTATTGCCGTTAGTCGATGTTTTTCTTTGTTTTCACGCAGTTAAATTTTTAGAGTGTGTTTATTTTAAATTGGTATATAAATTATCTATTTATTTATTTAATAAATAATTTAAAAAATGAACTAAATATTTTTATGACAGCGTGATGTGAACTTAGTTCACATAGGTTGCTTTATGAAAATAAAAGTGATATTGCAAAAATAGAACCTTTACAAAAAGTAACCGATATCATCAGATTCAGTAACTTGTTTTTTTATAAATATGAAATAGACAATATTTATTGTGGATAATTTCCACGAAGTAAGAGTTGAAACAATTAATAATTTATATTAAATTGTATGTAAATAATTACTAAGAATTTATAAATTACTGTAAAAAAATGTACGTGGTAATTAAGTAAGATTTCCAGAAGCAGTAGAAAAATGGAAAATGTATATTACGTTAAACCAACACTGACAAGAAATTGAATGCCTTAATACCATCCTGTTTGTTTTATCTACAACAAATTGTCAGAGGTTGCATTGAAAAAAGCACGAGTGTACAAAAGATTAATTTTCCAGAGAATGGGAAAAGTCGATTCGAACGTCCATCAAGAACAAGTAACTCTACAAAAAAGTATTGGAAAACTTGATAGACGTTTGAAGAAGAGCGAACATCGAAAAGTACTCACGGTGGCCCCATACTTGCATATTCACTTTTATGGAGCTTTGTTGACATGCTGCAAATTGAAGTATTGCGAAAGCTAGTTTAATAACTTCATACCATGGAAGTAGTAATAAATATTTTTTCACATCGATGAACTCCTAGCAATAAATGATAGATATTCATTTATACATTTATATATAGAAGGGAACAAAGGGATATCGAAACATAAAAATGCATTTTTTATTTTTAATAATATATAATAACGATTTTAGGGTACTGTAATCTGGCTCTTTAATTTTTATGTATTTTACAACTTAATCTTATCCAACAGTAATTTTTAAATTTAGATGTACAGATACATGCTCAACTCGGTCAACCTAATGAAACCGCCTTTCTTCGTAGTTCTTGACGGTGTTAGCTATAGTTTCTGCTTTAAAGATTGTTGGTGATATCAGTATTTGTGTGTGCTATTGATGATTTAATTTGATCGATCTTTATGCCATTCTGCAGCTGTTAAAATTGATATCTACAGATTTAGTTTCATTTAGTTTTATACACCATCTTTTTAGCAATTCATTGTTTTCTTTGATGGTGTGATCGAATCCACAACTATAACATCTATAACGCTAGTAAAAATCGATGTAGTTCTATTTTCTTGTACCAGGACGACTCAAGTGTTAAAATCTAAAAAACAAATCTTACATTATACTGAAAGATCTATATGTTGTAAGACAGCAGACTTTGTGAATATTATTTAGTGGAAGAATCGTTTTAGTTTGGAAGGGGAAACCAGAATGCCACACTCAAAGCAGAAGCTTGCAACCAAAAAGATATTGAAGTATACTTTCATTATCTTGTAAAGTTTCTGTTATAATATTTATGATTCTGGATGCTTGATATAATAATCGTTTTGTATCGTCTATTATCGATTTCATTCTTCTGATCAATGAAATTTGACAGTTTATTTAATATGACGATCGCATCTGCCTACACCCTCGGTACATACTTTTGTTTAAAAGTATTATTTATTATGGTTAGATTGTTTTTTTCTTCTGTAAATAAATTAAGTCAATAATAAAGTTAACTCAATACTTTATTGCATGACAAGTATAATTTCATCATTTTATTCTAATTACTAGCTTCTCTATTTGACTAAAATATTTTTTCTTAATGATCAGCAAATTATTTAATTTTCTATTCTTTGTATCTAGATGCTTGAGATGCTTCTCATTGTTACTAATCAATTTTAATTTTCCTTAAATTTTTTGCAATATTTATTGTGTTTTTTATGATCATTTTTTATTTGTTGATTTTCTAATTACTTATAATTTATTTCATCATAATGATATAAAAATAGCTTCTATTATGTAACTTCCAAAGCTATTTTAATAAAAAAATATTAAATTTTGCAATGAAAATCCGATGTTACACCACCACTGAAGTGCTTTCTACGTTAAGAGATATTAGCTAATAGCTGAAGTAGCTTTATGTAGTGAGGCAAACTAAATTTTACCCGACAGAAAGTTGGTATAAAGCTCTTAAAGTTACTCTGGAAAAACAAATTGATTTTTGTGTTCAACAAATTTTTCCAGCTATAGTTTTTGAACTGGATATGCAAATATGGAAAGCTGTTTGATACCGAAACTTGGTACTTTAAAATAAAATACATAACATTTTTAAGATTAAAAAATGTTATATTTTAAGAATATTCTCAATAATGAATTAATTATTCATTATTTTTGTTTACCATATAATAATATAACATATAGTGCGTTTATTTATAAAGTTTCTGTCACTTTTATTTTTGACTGGGATGGGTTATCGAACAAGACATGGTGAAACTATAAGAAAGATACTATTTTTTGGCAGGACAGTTAACTCCAACGCCTTCACGATGGCGTCGCGACGCCTACTAAGTGGTATATTTTAAATAGCATTTTGGGTCGAGCGACACCTTGTTTTTAATGTGTTTTCAACCTTTTTTCGTTTATATTTTGCTTTGAAGCTTTGAAGTTTGATAGTAACGAAGTTACGAGGGTAGTAAGATAAAATAAGTAGCATATCATGTTTAATTAAATACCTATTTAATTCTTCAAAAATAAATAGATAAGTAATCTACATTATGGCTTTTTTAAAAGATTTTAAAAACTTTTTTATGAAAAAAAATTAACATGGTTTTTATATCTATATATCTACCCACTGCATTATATAGATGTGCGAAATGGGTGTTAAATAAGAAATAATACTAAGACAAGAAAAAAATTTAGGAGAAGAACGATGGATCACTAGAAAACTGAAGAATTTGAACAATAATCTAAGTGATTTACAATATCTATAGAGAACCAAAATTCCATAAAATAATAAATGCGCTAAGACTGTAATAGCCGGGTTAGATAGAAAGAATGAATAGTGCCAAATTATGAGAAGAAATAAAGAACTAGAATCGCACAGCTCAGAATAGAAAAACAATGAAAAAAAATAATGAAGGTCTGTGCTAAATACCCTTTTCAAAAGCTAACTTATAATGTTTTTTAATTTTATTAGTTATTATTTTCATATTTCCTTATTCTATAATATTTGTCATTCCTTTTTTTTTAATAAATAATGCTTGTCCTTTCAGTCGGTTCTGGTTTCGGTCTTCTTCTTTTTGGGAGATCGGCAGCAATCATCGACTCACAAAGATAAAAATAATAATAATAATTTAAAATTGTTGCGCACGCAGGTAATGCGATGTCTGTCTTGGGCGCTTACCGGTATGTTATTACCTCTTCTTATATTGACCGTACACATTTCAATTTTCGAAGTTATTAGATTGTACAGTAAGACTAATAAGAATTGTTCACTGAGATACGAGGGTAACCTAAAATTATCATCGAATATAAGGTCCATGTAATGCACGTGCGGAAAGAAATGTCATCAAACATGTAAGATAATGTTAATATTGTAATATGGTGGGCTGTATGCATGTATATATGACCCCATATGTAATATTGTGATGTTTTATACCGAGCTGGAAAGCATGTAAAATATTATTATACATTTTTTAATGAATATTAAACATGATGGATAAAATAGGAGACAGCCACATTGTATTAATGAGGAAAATTGGCACTTACTAGGTTCATGTTCTTTCCATAATGCGATTCTGATTCTGGGGATGTGTAGTAAATAGGTACACTTATTCTTATTCTTATTTTGTTGCTATCACAAATTAACGTTTTCTTTAAATTGTAGTGATATTTCCGAGGTATTTCCTTAGGAAAAATCTTTAATACTTTTAATTTATTGGATTTATTATTAATACAACAAAAATTAGTCATAATGTTAGTCTTTTTTATATATTCATATTCAACTACATTTAATATTAATAAAATATTTTACTTACGTACATTTACGACGATATATTATTATTATATATTGAAATTTTTAGGCTAACTTTTTACGGTATTTATAATTTGCTACAAAGTCTCTTGCACTTATAATGATACAATGTCGTATAAAGAATAAGTTCTAGAAATTATGAGCTATTTGTAGATTTTAAAGAGGATTTCATATTACTTCTGAGCTCCAATAATTTTACGAAATAAGAGATGCTAGTTAACTCGGTTGTAAATAGAAAATTTTACACGCAAAAATAGACACCTTGAATAACAACGGAAATATATTAAGTTAATAACGTTTCCTCGGAGGGTGAATTTTAACGTCGCACTCTTTTACTTATCTTCTTCTATCCTGGAAAGATTCGTACTACAAAGATAATAGAAGCATATATTTCCAGAAAAATCTTTCCATTATAAAAAAAAATATTTAAATTTTGGTGATTGGAACAAAAAATTATAAATAATTTTTGTTTTTAAATTGTGCTCGAATATGCTTACTGGATTAAGAAATACTTATGTCACATATATCATAGGATTTGGATATACATATATTACTTACATTTTAAATGTGATTATAAAAATTTGAAAACGCGTTTTAATATAATGAAGTCTTTTTAAACAACACATTCAACAATATTACATCACTTTTATGGAGAATGCAAGACAAAAATTATGTCATTCAATCATACTTGTTTAACATACAGTTCAATAACAAACTTGAAAATAGACTTAAGAATCATCAAAACGTAATGATTAGCCGACTTAGCATCAATGGTTTGCAGATTCAAGCATCAACCAGCGAACTTAGTCCATAAGCGATGCGGTGAAATACAGTCATCCATTAATATCGTTAATATTTTATATTTTAGTTTAGCTTAGCTTTATGTATATTAGATCAATTTAACCATATAAATATTCTATTAATACATACTTACATAATAGACTTATTGCCTTTAGGAGGTAGATGTAGAAACTGGTAGTTAAAAAAAATATTTCAATTTGTATTTTTCGAACCGATACTTATGTAAGATAAAGGGATGAAGGTTTAAAAAGTTTTTTAAAAACCATTATTTTCCAAGCTACTTTTAATGGGGACAACCTGTATATTCAATTTAGAGACATTATACTAAACATTATGTAACACTTGTTCTTTTCTTATATTATACATAATACATTAGTAATATTTATAGGAAAAAATATTCAATGTATGAATATGTTAAAAATTTTGGTATTATTAATCAAACATTAATGGAAAATGTCACCAATATTCAACCACTAATTCCTCTTCTAAAAGTTCATTGTTTAATATTTAATGTTAATTATTTGTAGAAAATTACGTGAAAATTAACCGTTACATTTGAATTATCTTATTTTCGCTACCTTATTATTTATATCTAGGTTAACTCTTTATTGTTTATGTTGGGTGTTGGATGTAGGTAGATATTGATTATGTACTTTTAGATATTAATTTAACGGTCGGAGAAGTATGTAGAACAAGTCCGCGGATAAGTTTCAATCAAATTGATGTTACTTATATACGGTTATTAGTGTTAGAATAGATGCATTACATTAATTTCAATTATTTTTGTTTTGCTCTGTTAACATACAGATATTAGAAAACTAAAAACTACCGGTACGAGCAAAAAATTATTTAAATATTTATATTAAATAATTTTTCCATTTTTGTCTCAATGTTTATTTCTAACCGAAAAAATTATCTCAGATACTCAATCACTCCAATTATTATTTCTAAAGAAGTAATACTATTTGAGCAGAAAATTTAGTTTCCTCATCAAATTATTTGATTCAACACAGGCTTTGTGTTGGTTTCTTGTAAATAAAAACCCAAATTACTTTTTCCTAAGTTCTATATATCTAAAAAAACTGATAATTCTTCATATATTTTGATGCCATCATAAAATAGGAACCTTCCTCTCATCAATTTAAATTTAGAACAATATGATGGAAGCAGTATAGAACTCTAGTCCACATTTTGCAAGGGAATTAAAAGTTTAGATATGTATCCCACTGATTTTTTTCTAACAGGATGGTAAATTTGTCAATATAATTTAAATTAACACATTGATGGTTTAAAAAACACAATAAACCAATAGATTCTCAAAAATTGGAAATGATACAAAACGAATTTCAGCAGTCGCCAAGTAAAATTAGTGAACATTATTATTGACTGGAAATTAACTACCAGTAAAATCGACAAATTTTTAAACTGTACCTATATTACTGCTAAAGGTAAGTAAATTATAATATTGCTAGTGCTAAAATAAAGGTATTTAAACCTTGTACGTTTAAAAAATTTAACCTAACCTAATCTAACACAGTATAACCTAGCCTAACCTAACCTAACATAGCCTAACCTAACCTAACATAACCTAATCTAATCTAACATAACCTAATCTAATCTAACAACCTAATCTAACCTAACTTAACCTAACTTAACTTAACTTAACCTAACTTAACCTAACTTAACCTAACTTAACCTAACTTAACCTAACTTAACCTAACTTAACCTAACTTAACCTAACTTAACCTAACTTAACCTAACTTAACCTAACTTAACCTAACTTAACCTAACTTAACCTAACTTAACCTAACTTAACCTAACTTAACCTAACTTAACCTAACTTAACCTAACTTAACCTAACTTAACCTAACTTAACCTAACTTAACCTAACCTAACCTAACCTAACCTAACTTAACCTAACTTAACCTAACTTAACCTAACTTAACCTAACTTAACCTAACCTAACTTAACCTAACCTAACCTAACCTAACCTAACCTAACCTAACCTAACCTAACCTAACCTAACTTAACCTAACTTAACCTAACTTAACCTAACTTAACCTAACCTGGCCTAACTTAACCCAATCTAACCTTATAACAGCTGTTAAATCAAGAAAGTGGGTGAAGAGGATGGTGTGAAATTATGAATAAGAAATAATGATTGACGAGTCACATTATTTTGTGATTTGATTGATAATTTGAAAATACAGTTTCTGTTATTCAATATTTCTTCATTCAGTGGTATTATATAAATATAAATAACTAACATATATGCTGAATTGATGCAAATAGAACAAAAAACGAATGTCTATTAGAATACGTGTCTTAGACTTTTTTATACACATTTAAAATGTCTGATGTATTTAAATTACGGTGATGTAATAAATAACCGAAGTTTATACTTTAAAATTATCCCTATCTAGATTTCCTTCGCTGCACGTTCCGTACAAATGAAATAACTCGAAAAGAGTGATTGAATCGGGAAAAACGGGTGACGCAACAAGGAAACACAATTTGTAGAGTAAGTAAAAGATGCGAGAGATCACAGAAATGGGTTCATGGGTAATCCGATCGTTAAATAAGGACGTGATCTTTTCCATTTATTCCTGACACGTGTACTTCGGAGTTTTTGTCTTTTTAGGAAACTTCAAAGTTGAGCGTTAAAAGTAAAAGTATTATCTGGGTATTATCGCTTTCTAATTTTCTAATAAAAAGTTGGTTGGCTACATACGAGCGATAACAGCACAGATACAGCCCCTCTTTAATTGATGAAACAAATTAAGGGAATTTAGGGAACATTTTACTGATACGGTAGTAGTATTTTTAATGTGCGAGTTTCTTGTATGAGTCTACCAAACATAAATATCGTCTATAATTATAATGTAGTAAATTTCAGATATTAAATATAGAGTTAACATAATTATACATAAGTAAAATAATAAAATAGCAAAGGGACCATACAAGGATTACAACATCCCTTGTAGCAAAAATCATCACAAGAGACAGAATAGTAGATTTAAATTTAAAAAAATTAGGGCAAGTAAAGAGACCAGGTGGTCTGTGACATTTTTCCTCTACTGTTGCGAACCAAGCCTCTGGAAAAATGTAGTACATTAGTTTCTCTGCTGAATACGAATGGGAAAGGAAGGTGATTTCCCTCCCAGGAGCAACCTGCGAACTGTATAGACATGGCTTAGAAACCTAAATTGGGGTGGGAGGAGGAGGAGTGTACAGCAAAAAACTCTCAGTAAACCCTGGCAAGTAAACTACTATCTTTCAGGGGGAGGTATTCGTAATAGAATTGTGTGCTAAAGAGGTGGCAAACTATTTCACGCTTTCACCACAAAGAAATAATAATTGTCAATGAACAAAATTCTAGTTTTGAACATTATTTATCGAATGAGGCACATTAAAGGGTATATTGGAACTAAATATTTAAAGCATAAAAACCTGATTACGGCAAGAATAGGTTAATTCTAAATAATTGTCATGCTTAATGCCAATCTTGTTGATCGACTGTGTGGTGAATCTATATTACTTACCGAGGTCATGGGTTCGAATCCTGACATAGGCATGGATATTTGTGATTGTGCCAGATTTTATAATATTATTTCAAATTCAAAATCAGCTGGTCACGAAGTCCGGTACCAATAAAAAAAAATAGTCACGTTTAATCTTTCGCTTAGTAAAAGATGTTCTTTATTTATAGTGTGGTCTCTTAGTAATAATTATTTGAAACGTTCTCAGTACACCAAATAAATTTTTAATTTCTAAAACAAGGAGAAGAGTATATATGTTCGGAAAACATTTATCAGGACGAGTAAATTCGCCGGAACCAATTTGGGCTCGTTTAAAATTTAAATGATAAATCGATGGCTGATAGAGATTGTATTCAAATAAGAAGATGCAAAATGTTTGGGATTGCAGAGGAAAGTTCCAGCTTTTACACATGAAATCGACTGAGTTATTCGATTGAATAAATTTAAATAGCAAAACGCTTCTAGATGGCGGCAAAAGCGACACGTTTTCTTTCCATAGTCAATTTATGGGTCTCTGGACCAAATTAATAAATTTATGTCTCTCCTAAAACAAAAGAATGAGTCTTTCATCAAACAGTAAGCAAATTTATTTAGCTGCAGTTAACAGTTGTTGAATAAAATGTAATCATTCAAAAAATAAAAGATATAATAAGAGGACTCAATTGTAAAAAAATATAAAAACCAGAAGAAGTTGACCAAAAACAACCAAATCTTTCTTTTTTGCCTTTATGAATTTTAATTATAAATTATTTTTTGTGTTTTTAATCTGTTCTTCCTTCTTTTAACATTATGTTGTTAAAAACTAAGTATTTATACTTTTACTACATGTTTTGAATTGTTCTAGTTGCTATTCGTTTTTATTTTAGTATTTTTATACATTGTAAAAAAATAATTTACATCTGGTATTTTTATTAAATTTTCTTCCCCTTGTATAAAGAATAAATAGATGTGAAAAGAGGTTTTAACACAAATAAATAAAAAATATTATATAAAAAAAGTAACCAGCAATCGCACATACGATAAAACAAACATCAAACATTTTTAGTTACAAATGTGTTAGGTGACACAATAGAAAATCTATCACCTATTAAAATGGTGAAAATTTCTACTATAAAATATATAAAAGCCAAACTATGTTCAACTAGGATTAAGATTTTAACACCTTTATTTACTTTTAAATGTTTCATTAATTTACAAACTTTGTTAAATAACAAAAAATATACATTTGCATGTATTAATTAAGATGTATTGATGTATTCATTATGTTGCACTGTCGGAAGGAAGGTTTTATGAAGATCGAAACGTATTTCTATTTAAGAATGTTTTTTAGAATAAACCTCTTTCTCTTACTTAAATCATAAAAAAAATTTTAAAAACTTTTTTCAGTGCATTCACGCACTTTTCACTTCTCCTTTATCTAGAAGAAATTTCAGATATTTTATTAAAAAAAACAAAGTCAAATATAAGTTATACATTCTGACAACATTCAAAAGTGAAAAAGTAACATCGTTTCCTTTAAAAGAAATATTTAAAGAAAAACTAAATTAGGAACCAACGTGCATAAATAGCGATATAGATATGACACCCAAGTTTAATCAGGTGGCAAATTAATCAGATTCATATATTGCAAAAAATACAAATATTAAGATTAGAATATGACAAACTATTTCCGTTAATTTTAAGTTTAATTGATAATTTCATGGTTGTAGGATATCATTACAATAACGTTATGAATTTTCAGCAAATTGTATACAGTTGGTGAACAAAAACAACATTCTTAGTATAGTTATTTCATTGGTACATTCACTTAATCTAGTTTAATAACGGACAAGCTTTTTGTAGCATACCAAATGTGTTCCACGTTCTCAGTTTTTACTGCTTCCCAACCACCGAACTACGTTGATTAGCTTTTTAATTCTCTGGCATAAGTCTATTAGTAAATTTTTGTTTCAAACAACTACATATCTATTATATACAGGTTTATTTGACTATTTATTTAATCATTAACATAATTATTCTCATTTTTAAAGGACTACACTTCAGTAATTATACATTCGAGCCAAAAAGTACTTAAGTAAATATTGGACGAACTATATTGTCTTAAATTCCTATATACAACGCTAATGATGGCCTAATGAAACGTATCCAAATACAACAACATAAAGGGTATTTGTAAATTCATGGTAAAAATTTAGGAGGAGATTCCACTTTGAAAATTATGAGTGGTCTTTCTACAAAAATATTTTCTCACTTCATCTCCTAAAGATATAATCCCCGAAAGATAATTTTTTTTCTTTTTTAATATAGAAACTTGAAATTATAGGGATTACATAAATATACTTATAATAAGGTGATTATTGGATTTTTTAGTATTACTAATAACTCATAAGCGGGTGAAATTAACAACCCTTATTTTATTTTATGTCAGTACTTTTTCTTGTTTATTTCTAAAAATTTTTATCTCTTGCTTTTTTCTATAAAACTTTCGGAAATGTAGCATCTCTTTAGGCGTTCAACTGAGATTTTGTTTTTATTGGAAAGATCCTTCAGTATTGTTAACGATGAAACTCTTACTGAATTTTTTTGCATGAATTTAAATAAAAAATATGTATCCTTCTTTTTAATTTTTACAACTATCGTAGTAATTAAGTTAATTGTTTCAACTCTTACTTTATGGAAATTATTCATAATAGACATGGAAAAATAAATAATACTTATCGTGCATTTCCACAGTCTTCCAAAGCGTTTTAGTATATTTAAATATCTACCTAAATTTCGGTACAAAAAGAAGTTTGACAGATTAAAAACGTAAATAAATTTCGTGTCATGGACCTGACAACCAATCAATATTATTTAGTTCTATTTAGTTCAAAAGATGATCTAAGATAATTGAACTTCGTAGGTTTTAGTTTTAATGTAGATATCTAAAGAGTCTCTTATCTTAAACCACTTTTTAGTTTGAGAATGGTAGAGATTTAAATATACTAAAACGATTTGAAGACTGTGGAAATTCAAGATAAGTATTATTTATCTTTCCATATTTATTTAAAGTAGTAATTTTTAATTATTGATAAGTAATATCCTCGCTTTGACATATAAAATGAATTAAAATTCAGAGAGTTTAATGAAAAAATGTTAAAAACATAATTAAGAAACTTCCCTTAAGTGTTCAACAAAAAACTTATTTAATAAATATCTTGATAATCATTTTACTTTGAGAAAACTCTATGAACCGTTATGATCTAAATTAGGTTAAATATTTCACTTCAAGAGAAACATGGGAAATGCCAAGAAAATGAATATAATTAGAAGGAGCTTTAAAGGGGCGACAACTTAAAATATTTGATACAGTTAAATAGTCAAAGGCAGTCTAGAAAATATAAGTTGAATATTAAACCAGTTTAAATTTGTTTCAGTAATGTTAGTGCCAAGCGCAAAATTATAGTTTACTAGTTATATATTTAAACTAAATGAGCAGCTTCCTCTATTTTAGAATTTCTTCCATATCGAGTTACTAAAGACTAATCAAATTGAATCAACCATTTTAGTTATAGTAATTCTAAATCTATTGTTGTTACTATATTAGATTTAAAAAATTCAATATTTAAAATTTTTCTTTCGCTATGTTAAAATTTAGTTTCCCTTTAACAATTTGATTATTTGGTCATTATAAAAACATTAGTGGCCAATTTCATAATGAAATTCAAGATGACTTCAATTTTAAAGTTTCCTATAATTTCTCCCAATTGTTTTGTAAGGATTTTAAATGGCTATTTAAGATTAAAATTTCATTTAAAGTTAAAGTCTCATTTTTGGTCCTTTAAAAATGAAAAAGGAAACTTTAAGCAACATTTCAAACCTCAAAACAAGATTCAGTTTGTCAGATGTCAGTTTATATGTCTGAGTTCAGTAAACAGTAAATGATATTATGGATTCGTCTAATTCGTCATCATCTGACGAATTCGAAGAAAATTGTAACAAATATGCAAACCTAAACTTTTTGTAAGTTTAAGATTTTATGCATTTAGATCTGTACAAATAGTAGTGGCAGACTTTACAGCAGTATCAATACTTAAAAATTGCAATTGCCTCTATAAGTAGGCAATATTTAAAAATAGCTAAAACAAAAATTTTTTGCATGAGCAGCATCTCTTCCTAAAATTACACTTCGTTTCGTTCCTCTACTCGTACTTGCCATAACGCACGTTACATGTTACATGTTACATGGGACATAGCAAATCGGGCAAATTCGTTGATAAAAATGATAATATTTTCTTAAAATTTACTTTTGCAAAATTAACTTTCCTAAACTATTATGAAATCGTCTCGCACAAAAGTCTCATTTAAAGGAGCCTTTAATTTAAGCTTCTTTTTTATTACACACTACTTTAAAAAGCTATTATAAAATTTGGTTTTAATGTTCATAAATTATGTAAGTAACCTTTAAGTTTCCTATGGAATTAATGATATATTATCTGGTATTTTTGTAACTTCTTTTTAAAAACTAACTTTATATATAGAGCATTATTCTTTACACCTAACACTTCATTCAAAAAAATAGGTTAATTATATATCCATTAACCGCATAGGAACTTATGTCGTCACATCCATAGTATATATAGCCTTGAAATTGCTCAGAAATTTTCCTTTTTACAATAATTCATAATTTAGTTGACTGAAAAATGTATAGTGAAAAATAATGTGATCGAGACAAGAGGCGAGATGGAAAGTTGTTAATTGATGATATCCAAGCAATATAAAGTTTCTATAAAGCTAAGCCACTCTTTGGTTTAGTGATAGGTCGGTGAAAATACTCTTAAATCATAATTAAAAAGACGATATGGTCTTAAAAAACTAAATTGTAAAAATGTCAGAAATTAAGAAATTAAAAATTAAAAAATAATTAAAATGAAAGGTGTATTTTGGTTCAAAATAGGTATGTTAAGTAAATGACTCATTGGGTTATCTTGTCTGCTATTTTTGGGCAGTTTACGTGAAATACTACAGAATATAAAATAATTTGAAAAAGTATATCACAAAATTTAACTAGAAAGAGAATTTCGGAATCGGAAAAGAACATTTTTAATCTACACCACAATACTAACAATCTTCTTAATTATTTCTACCTTTCTTATGTGATCATTGTTCGTTAAATATGTCTCATGTAATTAACACGTTAGCTGCTAAAATGTGTATGTTGATTATTACTTATTTGCATTATAGTAATATTAAATAAACTAACTTCAGCCTGAGTCAAAAAAAATGTTAATTGTATTTAGTATATAGTCGAATAAGATAAAAAGTTTAATAATTAGAAATTCATAGAAATGGATGAGATTAGAATAACGAAATTGTTTAGTTTTATTTATTGATAGCTTTTTGATCTTCCATAGGTAACCTTCAATATATTTTCCTTATAAATATTGTGTTTCCTGTACTAAAAGGCGAAGATCTGCTCTGGATTTTCAAATAATGGCTCTAAAGTGCAACCAACTATGATGCGATAGTCCGCAAATGTTGCAGAATTCGCAACATTATGAGATTACGGCTGTTGACAGAATTTAATTCCCACTTTGTTTTGGAAATGATTAGAATTTGTTACTGGAAGTGATGTGAGGTTAGGAATATTTGTAAAATGAGTGCCTTATTCAAAATAAAAAATAAATAAAACAATAACATAAATGATATATCAAAAGAATCTAATTCAATATATTTAATGGCTAATTTACACATGGTGGACATTTCTGATTTATTACCCCAACTTGAAGATAAATCCCCTGTTGAATTCCTATTTCATCATTGCAACCACTTATTGTATGTATATGAATATTATTGATTTTGATATCTCAGTCATATCTTATGTCAATAACATTAGTTTGATTCTTGCTAACCACTTCAGTTTTTAATGCTTTAATATTTTTAAAGAAATCGCTAACAATAGATTCACATTGATCTTTGGAAGGAATTGAAGCTTGATCAGCAGTTAACCCTATGTGCAGTCGATTATCATACGTGAACACTGAAAAACCGATTCCTAAAAGGATTAAATCAATATTATGTTAAAAAAATTTAACTAGTTGGTTCGGATGCTACTATATGTTAAATATTTGTTGAGTATATAATTTAAAATATGATTACGAACCATTTGTGTCCCTTTGAGGCAAAAAGAAGTATATATCTTCCACTTCATAACCATTGCAAATTGTTATATTGGGAAACCCCGGTAGATTACTAATACCTACAGTTTCATGCATTGGAAAAAGCCTTTTTATTATTGGAATGGGAAATAGACTCATCAAATTAAAAAGAATAAACGAGTCTACCTAAAAAATTAATCTCCTTATTAAAATGTAAAATAGCAAAGTAAAAATTTAATAATGAATTTATACATACCAAAGAAGTAGGTGAATTTATCACAGATCTTGTCTTGGATTTTAAAACTTCTAATCTTTTTAACATTGAATCTGGATAAATTTTTATTGGTAATTCAAAATTCACTAGTCCAAACTGGTTTCTTAAAATTGGAATACCGTTCACAGTCAACGGTTGAAGATCCTTGCTAGCGACAACCAACAGGATAACAGACTCAGGAATTTTTACGTTTTCCTCAAAAAGCAAAATTTTTACAGTTTCAGACCGAAGAAAAACTATTTATATTTTATTAAATGAATCATTACTTACTTTTAAAAAATGTTTATATAAACTGTTAGAAATAGCTGCTATCACTATCTCAGTGAAACTTATATCACCAATTTCCTTTTTCAGCGACTTAATTAAATTAACTAAATTTTCTCCAAATTCTTCACATTTATATGCAATATTGGGCTTGTGAAGAATATTTGAACATTTCCATATATTTTTGTTACATAATCTTTTCATCGTTTCTACTACTAGATATCCTGGTACGATTAAGAACAAAAATATATTTTTAGAAAACGTTATTATCATATTAGATTTAGGACTTCTTGGTATATTTTTTAAATAAGAAGAAAAGTCTACTGTCTTTTCAGCAAATGTGTTTGCGATGAGATTCATCAGTGATAAACCGTCAGTGAGCGTGTGATTTTCTCTTATTATTACTGGTATCTGATCTTCTCTTAAACCTTCTAATTTTTTCCATTGAGGCGGACCTTTGATCACTATTACTTCCCATAAAAGTTTTCCATTCAGTGGTAAAGGTTTATTATTTAAGTCATATATAATATCTTTTATAGATGAGTGCAGTTTGGTAATTTCAATTATTGTTAAAAAATCTTTAGCTTTGAATGTTTCTTTAATCAAATATGGATAACCTGAAAACTAAATTAATCAGTACCAAGTTTTTTTTTAAATGTTGATTTCATGTAGATGTTGCTACATGTATTTTCTACGATTCGTACGCCACCTATTCGACTTTTGAAAGTTCTGGTTTTGTAAATAAACAATTCTTAATACAAATATGTAATAAAAAGCTTAAATAGGTGCAGACACTTAAATGAATAACTAATATTTCAGACGTTTTGGATTAAAAATATTAGCTCGTTTATTAAAATTTATTTAAGCTTCAATTGAATGTGGTTCATATAGTACAAATGTTCTCCTTTTTGCTTTTGGTGATAATAAAATTACCTAATAAGGTATTGAGAGAACATAAAAGTTTTGTATAATTTTTAGAGTTTTTCAGTAGTTTTTCTTCAATAATAAATTCGATTTCTTTAGCAATATCCCCACTACATCTATCCTTGAGAATTGTCAAAATATAACTTTGATTATGATAACTTTCTCCAACAGCCCAATACGTATCTGCACTCTCTAAAAATTGTACTCTTGACCTATATTTAATTCTCAATACCATGTGAATGATTTCATTTAAAACGTAAAATGTAAAAAGGGTCGGTATATAAATGGGTATAAAAAGAATTGAAACTAATAAAGAAAGTAACACCATGGTGGTTTTGTCTGCAACTTCTGTAAAGAAAAAAACACTACTTTAAATGACACTGATTTTTGTAAGCAAAAAAGTGTGTATATTAAAAATGTTCTAAAGAATAACTATGCAAACTGTGGGAATAAAAAAAATTAATATGAACATCTAAAAATATTCAAAAACAACTAGATATAGTTAGAGTTTCAGTAACTGTTTTCTATCTTATCGTTAGTTAATAGTAAGCAAAGATTTAAGATGAGTCCTGTTAATCTCACCAACAAACAACCAACACTCTCCCCCGATTACGTTGCGACAATATGCTGAAACTTGACTGAATCTCAGTAAACCCGGGATTTAAGACCTCAGGAAAGGGGTAGAAGTTGGCCCAAGGGTAAAATTCACAGGATCTAGAGATTGTGTTAAAACAAATTTAAACTTAATAGTGGCAGAATACAAAATATAAGAAATATTACTTTATAATATTGCCAATTTGATTAATTAACGACAGAAATATATTTACTTACATGTCTTTTAATATATCCACATAATCTAAACACTAATAATGTATTTTTATAATATAATTCTGGGTTTAAAGTATATATAGTTTATTCAGAAACACTATAATGTATGCGTAGTGTGAAGTAAGAACGAACCAGTCAATTTAAGTATTTGTAAATTGTAAATAGTCAATACTTATATCTCCTTCAATTTTATTTTATTATTTACCTAATGTTTCCAGCATACTAATTTCTGTTTTGAGTCTTCTCGAGTTACCAAGAGTATTTCAATAAAATTATTTTCAATGTCGTATTTACGCATGGAATAAAATATATGGATGTTCCGCAAATCAGGGCACATTTAGTAAAATTAAGATACTAAAATTAAAAATAATGATCTTTATTGAATCACGATTTTATATGAAAATTAAGTAGAAATTAATTAAATTTGAAAAGTCAACATAATATCCTTTTTAGCACGCTATGGTATTTAAATCTAGAGGGTGGTCCAAATTTAATGAGGGTATTTCATTTAAAAAAAAAATAAAACGAGGTACGTATATGCTTATTTTTTCTTGGAAAGACATTTAAAACAATTTTGGGAGGTTTTTGTTTGTAGTTCTATGAAAGCAAAGCAGTTGTAACTGTTTAAACTTTATTTATGTAAGGCGCAATTAAAGTTACTTAATGTTTAAAATTTTATTCTCTAAAACTGTTTTAAATTGTGATTACAAAAAAACAGTAATCATGTACTTAACTCATTTTGTTCTTTTTTCCTAACATGAAATGTGCGCAACAAATTTAGACTACCTTGTATATGCAGCACACGTATTAAAATTGAAGAAAAAATAAATGAGCAAAATACGTGAAATACATTACAAAATGTTAATTAATACTTAGGGAAATACCTTGAATAATGAGAAAGAAATGAACTCTTTGCAAACAAATGCAATTATTTGAATAAATTTTCTTTTAAAAATTGAATAAATTGAAGGTTATTTTGTTTAAATTAAACGAATAAAGTATTTATTTTATTTAAAGTGTTTTCATTCTTTTTAAGATTTTACAAAGGAGGACACTAACTACGTTACGATCTTGCCTCTTAGTAAGTTTTAGGGTAGCCGCATGGCACTTTTGTTTTTATATTCACATAAGTACACATTCATATCTGATGTACTAATTATTTGGAAAATTGAATCAGTTTGTAAGTTAATAGATACAGGGTGTATCAATCTTACAACATTGTACAATAAATGTCAAAAAGAGAATGACTCTAAATAATATTCCAAAACTTAAGTAACAAATAATATATTTTTTCCTGTATCTAATATTTATTATTCAAACCCTTGATATAAGTATGATTTTAATACAAAAAAATGTCTTTTGAAACAGAATGTACATTGTAGTTAAATCTTATATTAAAATATTCAGAAAAATGTGAGTTATTTCAATTTAATATATACAGGATTTCCTCTGTGAAACACCTTATGTTTCATATGTATCGGAATTACGGAACACCTAGTATGACTTTAAATATTATTAAATTGTGCATCTTAACTTCCTTTACGAGTTTCGTTTACAAAATGTTTGATGTCAATAATAATAAGGGAATTTTGAAATTTGTCTTATAATGGTATATCCTGCATGTAATTCTTGAGGATAGTTTATACAGGGGTTAGCCAATTCTAATTGTGTAGCTACAATAAAAACTAGACTTTTTTCAATAAATTGATTGTCCTTTATAAAGATGGAAAAGGTTTTGTATTCACCTTTTTAACTACTATTTTGTTACTCATAGGATACTCTAAAGATGGCTTTCGTCCACGAGTTCGGAAGCTAATATTTAGCATTTTTATTCTTTTCAAAAAAAATTATAAATGTTAGTATTATTGTTATATATATATATATATAATATATATATATATATATATATTAATGAAATCAAATAATAATATAAATGATATTGAAATAATAAGAAATTTAACAAAAAAGTGAAATTTAACAATAATAATAAAATTGATGATTATTATTAAGTAAAAATAAAATAATTAACCTCTTCAACAATTATAAATAAAATAGTAGGTACCTTGATTTTTATTGTTTCGGTAAACATAGAAAATTTTTAGGAAATACATTGATTGATAAATCCCTAACGAATTCCATCAAAATTAAATTGCTACAATTGTAACAATACGCGTTAATTTTCAGTGTTTCCATCAAAAACAAGAGGGCTTCATTTTTTGGGATTTTGAATTAACAGCCACATTCCGTTGGAATTCGAGTTTTCATTGTTCATTGAAATATGACAGCGGTGCAGTTGAATTTTTAACAAAAAAATATAAGAAACAATAATGAAAAAATAAGATTTCCTAGCCTGAACATTTTCAGAGAAAAAACGTTGGTTGCGTTATTCCATCCTTATTTTGCCACCATTTTGTAGTGTCCTATAAAATTATTCGTAATCATTCACATTATTGCCATTCCCAATGATTGTTTGTGGGTCACCCATCCATTACCCAACCGCGTCCACAACTGCTTGACTTTAGTTAATGTTTCCATTTCCATACAAACAAAATAATTTTGTTTAATACAGTACTTACATGCTTCGACAATAGTAGCAGTAAATGTTACCCAGTATCTATAAGTTTTTTTTTTGGCTCTGCAGTTGGTCAAGATTCCAAATTTCGACTTTGACCTCTTGTACTCAGGTCTTGCTTTTTTCTCATGTGGCAAAAAAACTTGACACTTAAGCCTTTAGAGATGATAGTTGCTTAATGGAATACAGATTGGGCATAAATATACAGGGTGTTCCATGACGTTTTGGCAGTCCAATATCTCGAAAACTGTATGAATTTGGCAGCTATAAACAGTTGAAACTTATACGTTTTTCCTATTATTTTCGGTGACATGACCCTAATAATTTTTTTTTAAATGAGAGTAGCGGCTTAATATTACATTTTTTGTTTATATTTTTCAAAACAAATTCAATCATGATTCTATTGTGCCGTAATGATAATATGGGTCATTTATTTTTATTATAATAGAACAGTTATCGAGATATTGGACTGTCAAGAAGTCGTGGGGCACCCTGTATAATGGTTGTCCAATTCAAAAAAGTAAAGTAAACTGGAAGTAAATATTAGAGTGCAAAATCTTGCTATAATAAATTTAATAAAAATAAATGGTCCAAAAATGTAACTTCACGGAACCGGAAATGTAATAAATACAAGCATCAATGTCGACTGCCAAATTTCATACTTGCCAAGTGAACAGTTTTCGAGATATTGGACTGTCGAATTATTAATATATTGAAGTTGAGATATATCGAGGTGGGAACATCGTTTCAGTCAATTCGATAGTAACGTACCGAGAGTCTGTATCGTACCTCTAGTTCGGCTGACAGGGGCCACATTATTGTGCTCTCCCTCGATTATTTGATTATATACATACATTTCTTATTCTTTTACTCTTTAACATTTCGTCTATGTCTTTTCAAATACTTTCTAAACCTGTATATATGATATAATATGAGCTTCTCCTGCCTAAAACCAGCGTTGTTACACCATTCTTCAATAGATCTTGTTATCTAGTTTTAAGGTAAGCCAAGTACTCGCTTTGATCATGAATTTATTCTTACTTATCTTGCAGTATTTTTCTCTTTTCAAGTTTTTATTGATATTTGCAATGTTAATTTATTTCTACTCCAAAGATTAATTTTAGGGATACAGATGTAAGTAATTGACCTAAACAATGGGAAATTCATAATAAAACGAAGTTTTCTCCGTCACTGGAATGAAATGTAGACGAGAGCACGAATATCGTAATCACAACGATTTTTGATAGACAAGTTAGCATATTTTACACGACGTCACGTTTGGACATGTTTACTTGTGTGTTGAAAATATCGAATATCTGTTTTTATAAACGCCTATTTGTGTTTGTACGTCTCTGATGAATACCAACAATTTATGTTAGTTATCTATTGCTGAAACACATGGTTCAACTATATTAAATGTTAATTAACAGAATTCTGTAACAAGTAAATACATAAATTCATTATTTTGCTGTTAGCCATTCTCATTATCTACATTATCGACTTATTTTAAAAAATGCTTCTCCATAATAATTTAAGTACGTTGTAGTCGATATTACTTCATTATTATCGATCACGTTGGTAATAACTACAGAATGAACACTTACTAAAATGTTGCAATAAAATGAATGTTTTGGTAGAAAATAAAATTAAATTATTTTGCCAGAACAGAATATATTTGGCAATAAGATTTATTAGTAAAAATGTTTAAATTAAATTAATTGTTTCATCTCTTACTTTGTGGAAATTATTCATAATATATATGAAGAAGATAAATTATAATTACTTGAATTTCAACAGTCTTCCAAAGCATTTTATAAATGTATTTTAATCTCATCCAGGTTTCGGTATCTGACATACCATTTTCCAAGATTGATAAGAAGTTTGACAGATCTTTTAAATGTAAATATTTGGTTAGTATTATATAGGTTCAAAAGGTGATCTAAGATAAATGAACTTCTCAGGTTTAGTTGTTCATTCAATACTGTATGTTGAAGTTATATCAGGTGTTTCTTTATTTGGAGGAATATGAAATAATCGAATTTAGTATTACGAATCAAGGTATTTCCTATTAAATTATGCTGTTTTGAGACACGAAACGTTTTAGAAGTTTAATCGGTGTAATGTAAATGTAATTTATAAAAAAGTATTAGGCCGAATTTTAAAATTTAAAAACTGTAGTAAAGAGAATTGAAAATGCTTTAAAATGATACCTTACTCGACGCCTAATGCCATTTAAGTATTTTGGGGCGATTGTTACCCTCGCTTGGAGGTGTAAGCAGCGAAGTAGAAAATACCGGAAAAAAGTGTCCCTCTTTGATCAAAAATCGACGGGTCCCTGTGTGTTTCTAAAATGTAGACGCAGTTTCTGATAATGGCTCTGTTTCGTTTTCGTTTGGCCACCCTGTAGTTCCAGTAGGTAACAGTTTATCTATAATGATACAGTTTTATCAATGAGAGGGCATTCTAATCAAAATAATGCTCAATGATTAGTCAAAATTCTGAATTCCTATTAGTCAAAATTATGAAAACTAGGAAAAATAATGTATGATAAACAGGAGAGAAAAAAGTAAAGTTTGCTTTCTGATTTCAAATTTTGACGATTCAATTATCAATGTGTCTAATTAAATGTAGTCATGAGTCATCATATGTAGTAATATAATCATGTTTATCAGATCAAGTGAAATTTAAATTAATTTTATTTGAAATTGCTCATTTTATTTGTGACCTTAATTCTTTTAGATGAATAAATATAACATTAATTATATCGACATGTTCTATTGTGTTTGACAATTTAAATGATTACATTTCATTACATCACAATGGTTCAGTAATCTAAAAGATATACAGATAATTATTATGTTAGCTTCAATAATTAGAGATATGAACAGAAAATAATGGAAATAATACTGTACAATAAAAGCATGATAACTAGACAATGAGAAAATGATTCCTATAAGAACGTTTATTCAAATCTCCTAAATTTAACTAAGAAAAAAACATCTAACAAGCAGACAACCCATCCAAACACACACATATATATATATATTCTTATCAGATTATTAGCGAACCCGATCTCGTTTACTTGTTCATGTAAAGACACACGAGATTTTAAGATTTCTTGGGATAAAAGGTACATTGTTTTCTTCTTCAAAATGATTTATGTAAGAAATGATAAGGAATGAAGAGTAAGTTCACGAAACGGGCTTAAGGAAACTACGTGAGGTCATAGTTCGTTTCAGTTAGACTGAGGATCTGGAGTTTCTAAAAACGAGATTTTGTCTCTATAACACCACTATTTACGTTTGTTCGTTAAAAAAAATAGAAAGAAAAAAATATGTTAAAAATGAGTCAAGAATTCAAATTTATTCAGAGTTTTAATAATTTTGTGTATTTAAAAGAAATTCGGATTGCTTGTATTTTTAGTTCTATATTTTAAATGTGTTTTTCATTATTTGTGCAAAAGTCTTTATATCGTTTATTTTATGTGCTGTTGTTTGTAAATCATTTTGAATCCTGATAAAATACCTTTGCCAGAAAAACCTACAAAACTTTTGTGAACAAATAAAACATGATAAGTCGAGATTCTTTATATCAATTTATCTTGAATTCTGTCTTAAAAACCCTATTGATGGCTACAAAGTACTGAAAATACGGAGGCGAAGAAAAAAATTGAAGTGACATATGTGAGCGATATGACAAAGGGCTGGAATTAAGGGATGCTGCTTTTCTCTTTATAAAGGGCCTATTTTGCCACCGGCTAAATTACGGAACCTTTCTTTTGTATAATGTCACAACGACAAAAAATTAGTTGGGACGCACAAACTGTGTAAGTATATTTTACATTTTTCTAATGAAAATAAATCAATGATTATTCATTCTGATTAAGCATGTTCAGACTATGTTTTATTCACCAAATTTATCATTTTCCTTGCTGGAGAGACCAATTTTCAAAATTCGAAAGGAAAAAAGTCTAACAACTAGAAAAAAAAGGGATTATATTTAAAAATAAAAATATTGTTTGTTATCTTGTTCTATATAGGGGTCTGCAAAAATAATGCTCATATATATGGATGAGGTATAAAAGGGTACGCAGAATAAAAATCCCTTATAAATGCTTTTCTTAAATCTGGGTTTTCAAAAAATAAATTTTAATATTATACATCTATCCACATATTATTTACCGGAAAGCAACTACAGCCGGCCACACCGCGACACTTGAATAACTGTGTCAAGTTTAATGCTGATAATAAACACTAATTTTAAAAAGTAAGTTTTTATTTTAGTACCAGATATTTAGAACGATCGATTACAGGGGATGTAGAAGAGAGAAGGATGTTGTATTCAAGGCCATTATTACACGATCTGAACGATTTCTACCAGTACTTTTCAACAATCTTTGGGAATCTGATACAAAATATCACATATTAAGTTAATTAACATATCGTGATATGCTTGATTTGAATAAAATTCCAATTTTCTCTGAATTGTTGAAACTACTTTACCAAATGATAAACTTAGATATCCGAAACATCTGCAGACTAACATCATTTTATGATTGTAGAAATTCCTTGGTTACATGACACATATTTTTATCAAAAGTGTTGCCATGTATAAATTTTCGAGTAAATGTTTAAAGTGAATTTTTGTATAAACTATTGATGTTAGAAAAAAGTTATTGGAAGATTTTGTTGCACCCTGTATATGAATATTTTAAATACTTATTTTTTTTCATTTATTGTGGTGTTTTTTCCAGTAACTATAAAAATCTGGTTCTTTAAAAGGATTATTTTCTTTGTTAACACAATAACACTTGATTGTTGCAAGCTTCCTGACCAATTTTTCTCTGCAGGAATGTTACATAGGAATATAATGGAAAGTCGCAAGCAAAGAAATTTTATTATATATTGCCCTATAAGTGAAATCAAATATTGAAGGAAAGAAGGTCAACAGCGGTGATATTCTGTTCCAAGCTCTTTTCTTCTTTTTCTTTTTTGATGTTTTTCAGATCAGTAAGGTATATTTGAATGATGTTATTTCCACCTTGGGGTAAAGATCATTTTGTGATATCTCTTTCAGTAAATTGGATTTTGTGGGAATTACGTGAGGCATTGTTTTCTGAGTTTTTATTACTTTTTTTATACTATTAGAAAGAAAAGAGGTTGCCCCTGGTATCAGTTTTAACTTTTTGACACACAAGTTTAGGTGTAGGCTATTTTTTACGAAAACAGTATCTGATACTGAGTAGATATTAACATTTTTTTCTTTCCTCTTTATTATATAAAATGGACATTAAAGTATTATTTTTTTATATTAAGTAACAGTTTTATTTCAGGTAAATGATTATGAGATAAAAAGTTACATAATATATTTTTTGTTTTGTTTTTTTACAAATGAAATATATTTGAACTATTTTAATAAATAAAAAGTAGTATTTAGTTTTAACAACTTCAATACCTATTTACATTTTAAATATAATTAGGAATTTTTCGACTTAAATGTTTCGAAATAGAATAATTGAAAATTTAATGAGGGGTAACTAATCTACTATTAATGCTACAGTAAGTAAGTTTGAAAAATATTTCTTAGCAAATAAAATAACATTGCAGGAAAACCCCATTATTAAAGACAATGTTGGTATTACGGTAGAAATTAAGATAAGAAAATGTCTTCAATCTGGTTTCCTTTTAGTATAGTTTAGTATAGAAAAAATATATTTTTTTTAATTTAAAATTATAACCTCTCTGTTATAAAAATAAGTATTATAAATTGAAAAAGGAGAGAAAACTGAAAATACTTAACATTTTATATTTTATACACTGATTGAGCGCATTCCCTGTGGTATATACCAATACCATAAACCATTTGAGGATACCATGGGTAGTTGGGCAAAAATGAAACGGTTGCTGTCTACAGTGGACACGCAGATAAGCCGTTGAGAAACGAGAAGCAACCCATGAACCGATACCATCGACTTTTGCTGTTGGACCATGAAGAATACATAATGTACCAGACACGCATATATGTTGATATATCATTTTTAAACAAAGATAACGCTTAAAAAGTGAGAAAAATTTGCATTCGGAATTTATAAGTTTTTCAAAACAGAAATGACGATGACACAGGATATTTTCGATACCGATATTTAAAATTATTTGCAGGGGTACGTATAAAAACATATTGGTACTATTTTGTTATCAAAATTTCTGTTTAGGTAAGTTTTAGTTTCCCATTCTATGATTCATATTTAAAATTTTGCTTACAAGAAAAAATTAATATTGAGGTTGTTTGGAAGATGGGTGCACATTTTTAAAAGGAAGCTAGTACAGACCATTTGGAACCATTTTAACTATGGTTGTCTTAGACAAAGTCTGACTAATTTTTTTATCTAATTTTTAAGATGTTTGGAAAAAATCCAAAAATTTCATAGTTTTAAATAATGGTCATGATAAGTGATTTTTTTTAATACTATTTAATTAAAGTAATGTGTAAGCAATCTTACAAATGTTCTAATCATCTGAGTCATCATTAATTTTTTTACAGACATTTGAAGTCCACCAAAATTTTCAAAAAATTAAGAAAACCGATTTTTAACCGTATTTTTAAACAAACGGAGAGAGCTTTTTTGTTTAAACCTTTATGAAAACATGCTTGGTTATTGCTATTTCTTTTGAGGTATCATTTACGCAGATACCTTACAAACTATTGAAATTAAGACCTACAAACCAAATTGAGGGAGAATATTTACATTTTTAGACAGACTAATAAAAAAATATTTTTGCTCAAAAAATTACTTTTTATGCTCGAAATAATCATTGAGTTTATCTCTAAAATTTACTTATCATTCAAGCAAGCCATTATCAGCAAACACCTTCAAAATTAGATAAAGAAAAATAATTAGAATTTTTCTAAAATAACCATAGCTAAGATGGTTCTAAATGACCTATACTAGCTTCCCCTTAAAGCTTTGCACCCATCTTCCAAACATCCTGTATTTTAATTTTCTAATAGAGCTAGAAAAAAAAACATAAGTTATCATATTTTTATTATTATTCTGGTACAATTTTTTTTTATTTTTGGAGCAATTTATGTTATTTTCGAAAAATAAACGAATTCCTTGGAAATTTTTATCGTACTATTTTAAAAAATAGTCAATTAAGCGATTTCATGGTTTTCATTTTTTATTCCAAAATTTCCCAACGACCTAAATTTCTGTTCAAACCTAGTCCTTAAATATTCATGTATTCAATTTTCATATCTTCCTGTATTAAGCATATTCGCGCAACATGTTTCAAAAAGTCTGAAAAATAATTTAGCTGAAATAATAGCGCTTTCCAAATTGCTCTATCAGCGCATCGATATGAAATTTTTGCACAAGGTGACGTTAAATTTATGAGTCTAAGATAACATCAAATTTTCTATAGTCCGGTCAAACAAATCTACTATTTAGAAACATTACAATACATATTTTGTGAGATTCTAGTGATATTTTTATTTTCTCGTTATGAATCAGGTACTTACACACAATGCATAAATATTTATATCAAAATCAATTATCTTACATATTGTAACACTGATGAAGATTTAACAAACTTTTATTTTGAAGAAACCTCACAAATGTCGATAAAAAATTTGAATTACAGATCAACAGAAATGTAATAAAAGCGATTCTCATTTGTCTATGCCAAACTTCGCTACTATTCTTTATTATTTTTTAACGTCAATTGCCCCATTTATTTACACCCTTGGCTTTTTGAATATTTCGAGTAATCGATGAAGTTGACGAAAGTTTTTGAAAAACTGTCGTAACTGTTAGCAGATTTGTTTTCCTACTTCTCCAGGGTCTTGTCCTGTACATACATGTAAACGGCGTTCTCATAACTATTAGCTTTGGCTTGTAAAACCAAACCGTTTTCTGTACAACCAAACCATTTGCTGTGCAACCAAATTGCTTTACTATCCATATAAATATCGTTAAAATTTTGACCTTCTTCGAACGTGAAATGTAACATATTTCTTTTTGTTATTAATTTCAAGCATCTTCTGTATTGTTGTTGTTCTTCATTAATTGGTTTCCTATATGAATATTCCTTGTGTTGTTTTTAACTATGCAAGACTGATTTTTTCCATTATCCTTGATAAATTACCCCCTGGCTACGACTCAGTCTTCTTCCTTTCAAAATCTACCTTTCCAAAAATGTCAGTTGGTTTCGCTCAATTATGTTATTGGTATAACTTTTAAGATCTCTCTAACTCCAGTGTTTCTCATATTCGGATTTCCCTTCTTGTTACTCTGTAGTAAGAACCAGCCTCAATAAGGATCAAGCTACTTATTGTACCACCATTTAAGAATTATATCCATTATATCCACACTCTTCATCATTCGCAGTCAATAGCTAGTCGCAACTATTATTTTCTTAGCCTAATACCTCAGTTGTATTACCGGCTATATTTGATTTTAATTTAATAATATGTATTATTATCTGCGTTATTGTTAAATTATTATATTTTTTAAGCTAAAATGTTGAAGAGAACATTACCCATCGACTGGACTATTTACGATCGTAAGATACCATCAAGTTTTGCCGATGGAGCATAAAGAATGTAAGATGCACGCGGGTGTCGATATATCATTTCTAACTTATCTATCAAGATTTTATTAAGGAAATTATAAAAGCCGCGAATCGGACAGCGTGTGGGTTAATGAAATATATTCGGTAAAGAATAAATCATAAATACAAAAACCAATCTTAAATAAAAGAAAAGAAAATTTAGTACATGTAACAAGAAATTGACTAATGGATTGGAGTGATTAGAATTAGTAACGAAATCTCCTTTGAATAGGTACCTTCACGAGTTTAGTTGAAATAGTCCAGATGTTATTTCTTAATTACAGATCCATTATCATTCCAAAATTTTCTATTATCATCACAAATAGGATGTTTGCTGGGATAACACGACCACTTACTCATCTCTGTAATGACTCATCCCTATACGTACACTTAAAACACCCTATTTTGATACAGTCTCACACCCTCTGCTTCCAACTAACTAAAACAAATACTTTTGTTCACATGTCTGCTTTTGTAAAATAACTTTCACTAATTTCATCTCCTTTTTCCTTAATCCTTGAAATTTCCCACGAATTTTGGCAAAGGACCAAAGGGTTTGTCTATTGTACACCTTTCTCTTTAGCAAAGACGTACTGATTTATTTTCAAAAAGGGGACTGAATTTTCTAATATCCTTAAAATGTTACAATTAACAATATGTTTAGATACATGTATAATTATTTACTAAAATAAGATTGCCCTCATATTACCATTTCCAAAATTTTTAATAATCCTGAAATCTTCTGTTAAAAATAATATCTACCAACTGATACTTACGGTCTTATATGCTAAATTTCCAGTCAAAAATAAAGACTAAATTTTGTTAAATAAATCGATACAAAACATAAATTTTATTTGTGTTTTGGCTGTAATCGTCTTAAAAAATAAGTAAATAGCATTAGTAAATTTGTATCTAGTGGTAAAATCTTTTAATAATAGTCTCGAAAGTTGTGTGAAATTTTTTTAACTTATTGTACAATAAATTAAAAACTCTACTACTCTTCCCATTATTGCACTCAGTTACTGAAGTTGTAAGAAAGACAAATATTCTTTTACTTTATTTTTTCACTTGTTTTTCTATTTTCTTTTGGTTAAGTTAATGATATTTTATCATTTGTTTCAATATTTTCCAGATGGTGTAGTTGTAAATTTGTGACACAAATCTCGAAAAATATTTACAAATTTCAAAATTAAATACTCCTTGGTCTCTCTGCCACTGAATGTACTCGAACATTCGTTTCTCTGCCTGATGGCTTTTTTAATCCATTGGATGCATTCAAAATAGTTCGAGCATTGCAAAGTGTTCTAGTGTTGTGATGTTTTTGTCGAATGTGAGAGTTATCTTTGAAGATTATCGCTATTTTAAATTTTGATTATCCTGCAGGCACTGAAGGGTTGGATTTAAAATAAACAAAAGACGACGGAAACAAGAGATTAGAAGATTATGTTCGGATCGGCTAACAAAAGTTGGTTTCCACTAGTCTGACAAAATATACTTTTGTTTTTTCAAACACATTGTGTACGAATTTTGTGTCTACTACTAGGGATTTATTTTTAAATAATTTGAATGCTCGAACACGAGCTGAAATTCGACAAATTGCTATTGATTTTGTGAATTATTTAAGACAATCATAATAATTTAGCGGTTATTAAGATCAATAACTTATGTTAATATTCCTAGTTGGCATTACAAATTATTCATAAAATATATTTGTTAATTAAAATCCAAAAATAATAATCAATAAACCGATCCTCATTTAATCAAGGTCGAGGGAACATCGAATTAAAACTGAACATTATTATGTTTCCTTTAAAATTATGCATAAGATTTTATGATAATTTTCATGTTGTTTTGGTACAAACATACCACTCATCTTAGGTGGTGTTATATTCAGAGTTAGACGGGGATCAATCAATAAATATTTGGAGAAACTTTTTTTTCATTTCGCCTTCATATATTGTAAAAATATTCTTGATCTAGAAGTAATATGAATTTTATGTAATAATATGAAAAATATAATAGTGTTGCAAACATACCAATATTAGTGTGCTAACAATACCCTTTGGGTAGTAATAAAATTAGGTTTATTTTTTGACATTCATTTTGATGTAACATAAAAAATTAAATATTAAAACAGAATAAATAATTTTAGGGTAAATGCATAGCAAATCGTAAAGGAAATTTATAGAATAAAAATAGTACTATATTTAAATTTTAGTTAGTTCTAAAAACGGTTTTAATATATGTTCTATTATTCAGATTAGATTTTATTAATAACAGGTGCACTATGTAATTATTAAACATCTTGAATTCTTAATTAGTGCACAATCGTACCGTAGATTAATTATTATAAAATGTAATAAAAATTAGATTCATTGTTTACATACGATACCAAGTTTCAGGACTAAATCCTTATAATCTAGTTATTCAAAAGTTGGAATCTCTCTGTACAAATTGTATGAATAATTAAAAGCGACTCATTTTAATAATAAATGTATCGAATTTATGAATAAATTAAAATTGCGGAACGAAGTCCCATGTTTGGTTCCTGGTGCTGTCAAAGAGAAATAGTAAAACGAATATGAAAATAAATTAAGGAAAAAATGAAATACTATTATTTTTACTAAGTTACTAAAGTTGGCAGATATTTTGTTTTCTAAAATTATTGGTAGTAAATATATCACGAAAAGAGGAAGGAAGTATCCAAACAAAAATATACTAAGTTAAATAGGGACTCCATTTACTCCTTTGTAAATACAATGAAAATTGCTCAAAGTCTTACCACAAACGATGTTGTCTTATAAGACCTTATACCATTTTTTATTTAGTAAAATTGACCTGACGATGATTGAAAAAATCGAAACTAATTACCAATTTTATGTAGAGAACATCTAGGTAAATTTGTATTGTGGTAAGGCTTCGAGCAATTTTCATTGTAAAAATATACATACTACATTTACAATATTTAATTTAAAACACGTCTATCAAATCTGCTTTGTTTTCAATGAAAAGTTGATAACGATAAATTAACGAAATACAAAGCCACCATCAACCCTTTTTATTACTTAATACTTTACTAACAACTTCATGAACTGCGGATTACACAATTTATCTTTTGAAATTTATAAAATAATTGGCTTAATTCTAACTGACCCTAAATCATCAAGGGATGCGATCTGCCCATTAATATGAAATTACAGATGCCGTACATACCAAGATCAATTAAGGGAATTTACGCTTGATGTGGTCTTGTTAGTATTAGGTCAGAATCAAGACATTATAAACGCACTAGGAATGTGATCCTGGAAGTTAAGGATTCAACATTCTTGTTTAAGTATTTCCAGCAACAGTTTAATGAATAAGAAAGACATTACCTAGAGGATACGGAAACAGAAAAAAGAATACCTGTGAGTGGAAAATTATTAATAATAATGATCATTAAGTAATCAAAAATACCGTTAATTCAAAGAGCCAGAATCTGGAAATAGACGTTACAATCTTTATAAGTAGATACCAACAACATATTCTTCCTCTATACGAATAATATCACAAATCCTAAGCTTGTACGGATTTAATATAGAATACGGAGCTAGATTTTTCAACGAGAATGTAATTAGAAGATTCTCGTAACACACTAATAATCTATTTTTCAGAGGTATTTTAAAAGAACTAAAATATTAAACCTATATGAATTATGTTCAAAACGAGCTCAATAAGTGAAAAAAAAAAAAGGAAAAGAGATTTCGTCTAGAATAAAGAGTCAGACTTTTTCAAAAATAATTTAAAACATCTGAAGTCTTTTAAATCCAATTTTATGTCCTCATCGTATCCGCGAACTTGGCGAATATATCCGAGAAACAAATGGGCTTAATCTACATCGGTTCCATCACAACTGAAGGGGTAATAAAATTCCCTTTCTACTGTTTGAAATTTTGTGATGGCCTCATTTAACCCTTTAATTAAAGCTATTATTCCTGTGCATATAAGCATCGAAGTGATGAAGAAGCCTTTTATCTATGATATTTCAAATATTGTCAGAGAGTAAGTTTTAAATTATCAATCTGAAAAAGACACATATTAAAATAAGTGGAAATGTAGTTGACTTAATTTACTCTTTTAATAACCATATTTTAAATGAACTAGTAAACAACAAAAAGAAATTATTCTTCATTAAAGTATTTTTCGCTGCATATCTTATTTTCTCTTCTATCTCACATTTGAGTTTATGATTTGTCCTGTCATCTGGTAACATCCATACCATCCATTACCAGAGTAGCAAAATAAATATTTTTACCCAGAAATTTGCTCCTGGAAGACAAGGGCCCTGTAGGATTTTGAAAAAAGTCCAATCTCATATCATCTAATCGATTATAAATGAACTCTTCATTATTATTAAGGTAAAACATGAATAAACATTTAGGCCTTACCAAAACAAAGAGAATAGCGAGAGCTCAGGTCTTCAACCACTTCCAGTTTCCAATAAATTGTTTGAACCAATTTTTAATACCAGTGCTTCCGAAGATGATATCGAAGAATTAGTTACTTGTATAACTCCTAAACTGGACCATACTTATACCATATCTGAATCTCAATTAAGACGAGAAAAGATGGTCGAGAAGAAGAATTACCTTATTGTATCTAACTTCTTTTTGCTTTTCTGTTGCACCAACTTTTTTTTCATTCCATTAGTGTAAAGGGTAAGAAATTGTATCATCTACACCCATTAACTATCTTAGAAAAAAAATGCTCCTGACACTACCAAGATATGAAAATGACATTACTTACTCCAAAGTAGAGTTTAGGAAAGCAACGAATTTGTTATTTCTTTGTTTTATTAATTCTCTAATTTGTTCTGAATTTTACCGTTTTTTCTTACATGTGATATTTACTTTGCGAATAGAAATAAATAACGATCTTTGTCTCTTTTTTTAGATATTTATTTATTACTTATGTTTCAATTTTTTGTGTGTTTCAAATTTTTTTACAATTAATTTATTTTGATATTTGTTGAATATGATTAGAGCTATTTTTAAATAGTGAATTTTCCAAAATTTTCCTTAAGTACATCTCGGCAATCAAACTCTAAAATCATCCAAAAAAGATTTGTGTTACTAGCTACTCTTTGTTCTTTTATATAAATTTTTTAGTTTTACTGTATAAATACTCACAAAATGTACCTTTTTATTCGTATGAGATAGATTTTACCTCCTATCCATATAGACCAAAAGTTGTACCTGCAATAACCGTAACATAACCGAAAGTGCACATTTTCAGGGCTTGTGAGGGTATATGAAAGATTTTTTCGGCTCTTAGGAACGAATATTGCCTTTCTTATGAACATTAGAGATCATTGGACAGAGGTAAAATGTGGATGTTTCCCTATATATATGGGTCACTAGTTCGGATTAATCGTGCTTGAAAAATTCTCAGAGAGTATGCCGCATAGTTATCTTTTATTAGAACGATTTTCTTTAGAGATTTTACATCTAAAATCATGTACATCGAAAGGATGTAATTTTTTTATTAATCTTAATTTATTTATCTTAATAACATTCACTAATGTTTTATTCCAATATTTCAAATTATTTTTGATGTGTTGGAAAATACTACTTTCAAATATAGAATTCTTTTCAATATTAGCTATTAAATATAAATTTAAAACTTATTTCGAAGATGAAGTCAAGTAATGACGAGGTAATTTTTCTGTCTTACAACAGCTACTACTTAAATATTGGAAGGAAAATACCAAAATCGATTTTGTCCTAAAAATAGGTGGCCAATCTTGTTTGAAAGTTTCAGTAGGAATTAGAAACAGGGATGCATATACTATGTGAGCACAATATAGCATAATACTAGAAACAATTACCGAAGGAAACCAAGTGCCATTTTTCAAGAAATAGGTTTTTAACTTACGTCAATGGTCATCTTTAATTTTGACAACCCATAATTTCTTACTACTTACTCCATTTTTTTATATGGCAAAGTTTACTTAAACTGAACCATATTCATTTATAGAAACCTTAATTAAAATTCTTACGAAAACCTTCTAAGAAATTACCTATCTTGATAAACAGAAATTTTTATATTTGAAGCTCAATTTAGAAAAATCCGTTTTACTGCGAATACACTGTTTAAATAGTATTTTCTAAAGAGAAATTCAATTATTTTTTAAATTGAGTCTTGGAAATAAATTATAAAACTTTACAAACTCTCATTTAAACTATATTGTTTCCCACAGCATAAGTAACCTATTTAAAATAATAAATCACATGAAAGTCAACACTGCACATTTATCTACAATCTAAAATCAAACTTGTTAATTTCAGTTCAGTCAGGAAAAGCCTTTTTCATGCAACCTCTATGAAAATCGATTTTTCCATGCGGCTTATTTCGTATTCGCCGCCGTACTTTCTTTTCCTACAATAATATTGCAGGAAAAAGTGCTATTTATCCACTGTCGACATTTCAGCCAATATATTACTTCCATTGATAATATAAAGTGCGACTTTTTTCGGCTCTCTAATTTTGATTAAATATTACGCCATTGCTATTTTAGTCAAGTAAAAAAGGCATGATATAGGTATTACATTTCTCATTATTGTAAACAATAAATTATGTTTATTTTATTTAGATTTCCAAATAGGATTTTTTTAACAATTTAGAGGTTGACGCTCAAATAACAGAAATTCTTTGGAACAAGGAAATCATCAATTATAATAGTGAACTAATTATACTAGCACATAATTTCCAAATTCAATAAGAATGAATATTTAAATTTAATTTGTGAATAGTATTCTTTCCGTACCTGGTTTATAAGAACAACAAACAAACAAATATCGAGAAATAAGAGGTTTTGTTCTGCATCGAATTTAAAAGAAAAAAACTTTGTATCTAATATTTTATTAAAGATTTCTTTAATCTTCTGTTAAATAATATAGTATTTGTCTTTCTAGTTTCCTTTATTTAATCAGAGAGAACGGAAAATCTCTGAAAAATATTGGATTTCGACAAATCCCTTCCAATTTGTTTTACTTTTAAAAGAAAATCGCTTAGATAGAAAAATACTTTACACAAAGAAAAAATTGTCTAAAACCTTATAATTTTGACAGCAGCTACCAACAATTACCTAACGTTAGTTTTAGAGTTTATGTCAGTAATCTCTTTTATTTAATGCATTATTTTAAGTAAAAAATACAGTGGCAATTTTTTAAAGGTCCGAAATTTAAAGTAAAAATAAAAAATGTGTTATTTATTTGTAACAAAACGCTGCTTTCTGAGCCAGGGTTTCATGTGAATAAAGTAATGAAAATCAAAGGGAGCTAAGTATGATCTATATAGTGGGTGATCACACACACTTTCACTCTTAGCGAAATATTTTATAATTGTAGGTATGTTTACGTGCTCACTGCGTACTCAAAACAAGCAAGTGCGATAGACATACTAAATAACATGTTGGACAAAACGGCTTACATGTCCCTATCCTAACTTTTTATGTACTTAATAACGGGAAATAATTACAACGAGTACAGGATGGTCAAAAAATCACTACCGTTTTGAATTTTTGATCACACTGCATTTGTTTTAAATACATGTTACTAGATAGTACACGAAAAGTTAGGATAGGACATTCGTTTTGTCTAATAAAGAATATTTTTGAAACAAAAAATTCCTAAAATTGAAAAATCTCGACGGCGTCTTGGAACATCCTCTAACATTGTAACTAATTTTAAAATGTTAAGCTTAAAGCTGCCCGCAATTTTCGTTAATAACTTTTTTGGTATCTTTTATTATAACAAACTTACTGAGCTCTAACCCACTAATCGATCGCACTGTAGAATAATAAATGTTCAATAAACAATAGAAAAAAGTCTCATCAAACACCATTCACTACGGATCACATCAGATTTTTAATTTTTGTTTTCCGCATCTAGGCAAAAGTAAAATCTTTTATTCAAGTTGGAGGAAACGAGTACAAAAAATAGGTTTATCATATATAATTAATGACAGAAATTATTCGAACAGAAAAATTACGCTCTACTGGTATATTTGTAGCCATTATCAGTTATTAGAGTCGTTTATGTGATTTAAATAAGAACAAATAGTTTATTAGAATGTCAACATTTAATATATAGATAATGGTACTCATCGAGTAAGTATTAGTTGCAAAATGAATTCATTTTCTAAATACCATAGATAACTCATTATAGAAAATAATATAATCAAAGTTAAGTAAGTAAACTATAGAACGAAAAACTAGTTTCTTTTATACAACGGTCTGATAAAGTAATCTTTCCATGAAAGACTCCTCCTGAATTTTTCTTTCGAAGTTATCGGACAGGCGGGCACAACGTCTGATTTCCATTGAAAAATCCATATTCTGCATAAAAAATAAGTTACGATCTCCCTGATTTTATTACATCATAAATATTGTCGGCATTTCCATGACGCTGGCGCATCGAAAATCCATGGTCTCATATTAAAAAACCCCCACATGGGCGTATCCTTAAGAGAAAGGGAAGTTAGATATTTTCGTTTCTTTTCTACTGAAATAAATCACAAAACATGATGAAAAATGTAATAATAATACAAAAGGTTCAACAGAAGACCGTTGACCCCGATATTTGTTAGCA
Source organism: Hermaeophaga mercurialis (assembly GCA_951812935.1). Classification (NCBI taxonomy): domain Eukaryota; kingdom Metazoa; phylum Arthropoda; class Insecta; order Coleoptera; family Chrysomelidae; genus Hermaeophaga; species Hermaeophaga mercurialis. The sequence continues at coordinate 22,040,568 of OX638360.1, forward strand.
AATTATCAAATTTTAAAAAATGCTGAAACAGGTTTTTAATTCTAAAGAGACTTATCTTATATAGATATAAATATCTGTTATATGTAAACCCTCTCCATTTAACTCCCCCTACCTCTTTATTACAAAGAAAGAATTTACTCAGCTATATTACCCTACGACTACGCCTATGCTTACATAGTTCAAATTTGTTTCGATCTCAAATTTATTTAAGTTAAATTTGTTTGGCGTTGTTTTTCTCAAATCAGGACATTTGCTGAAATCGTATCACATAAGTAACTACACTTCAGAGCTTTTATATAAGCTTGTAACTCATAAATAGCCAAATATTCAAAAGGAAAGGTGTCCGTAGCCTCAATCACAAATTGTCCACTCTAACGTTAAATTCTACTCCCGGTTAAAGAAGTAGAATTGGAATTTGTGATTAATTAATAAAATAAAAGTGACATTTTTTCATAGTAAACGTGGAAATGGTGTACATCTTGTAAATATTTGTATAACAAGTGTATTTTAATATATTTTTTAATAAAATTACTAAAATGACTCAGTTTACCATTTATTTTTTGAATCGCTTGCATTTTTGAAAGTGGAGTCAGGACTCAGGGTAAAAAATGTAATATACGAGGTGTGGCAATTAAATAACGAGACAGCGATGATCCTAATACTCAGGCGTCTATCTTCCCGCCCAATTTAATTAATTTTCTGAATATTTTCATCATCAGTTCTTGAATTCACAAATCAAACGGGACATTCATCATCTTCAACCTCCTCCCTACCATCTGAAATTCGTCTGTGCCATTCGAAAACTCGCGTACGTGTGGTATTATTAAACACCTCTTTTAACATTTTAAAACATTCCATTGGTGATTTTTTGATTTCACACAAGAAATTTGATGTTAATGCGCTGCTCAACTTTTATATTCACCATGATTGCGGTAGTACTACAAAACAACGTACTCTTCATGCAAGGCTCAAAAGCAAATCAAAGCAGATAGAATGTTGAAAGTCAACGACACATGAATAGCAAACTCACCCCCAACAGCCTGCACCGTCTCGTTATTTAATTGCAACACCTCGTATATTCAATTCTGAACATAACAGTAAAGAAAACACTGAAGTTTGGCATTTTTACCTTAACTAGAGAAAACCTAGTATTTCCTTCAAGAATTTTTTGTGCATATGTATATTGCAATCAGAACCTTTTTTTTATCATGTTAAACCTTCATCGAGGACTGGAAACTTCAATGTTAGTAGAATCCAAAGTAGTAAAATTCGTATACGGCCGATTATTCTTATTCATAGAAAATATTATATGTAAATTTTTCTGTTGTGTCCAAGTCTGGAGATCGTTCTAGATATAATTCTAACCACTCTCATCTCAAGATTAAACAAATCATTTGTTATTTTCGGCCTCTTAATAAACGTTTTTGCCCGACTCCGCCTCTATCTGTATGACACTGTATATGAGAAATGGTTAACAAGTATCATGTGCAGGAAGGTTTATGAGAACCTTTATTGACTCTGTCGAAGCTGTTCCTCCACTGATTGATAGAATCAGAATATACTTGTCGTTTCACCTCCTTTTCATCCATTTTCTTTTGTACAAGTAAAAACGAACATTACAGAAAATCATATTTTCAATGGTGATAATAATAATAATTTTCAACAGGATCAATCATATTCAATGTGATGTTAAATTATTGAGACATTTAGGGACGCACTTTGAATTAATTATTTTCATACTTAAATAATCGAGGTCATTATTGGTTTCAGTTCCAAATAATAAAATTAGTTTTAAAACAATAAAAAAATCTCATGTTAATAAGTAGAAATGAAAAGCGAAGAAAAAGACTATCATTCATGGGGTTGATATAGGAACACAATATTTCAGAATTAATTACTGTATAACAATAAATTCCTTCTGTTACGTCACTGACTTCTCAAAAATATGGAAGTGATCCCTTCCTGAGTTTTTGATCGTGGTTGCCATCTTATGTTTCAAATTAAAATTCTGCGTATCAAGTGGGGCCCGAGTTTCTTGTTTTGATCTTTTCTGCTACGAAAACTTAAGTGAATTATGAGACGTGCTTACAAATCATCGAAGGAATTCTTAGGTTTGCAAAAATCTGAAATTTTTCTGGAGTTTGTAAATTCTTTATAAAGGGATTTACATCTTAAAGATGATACGGATAACTTTTTAGGAATAATGAAATTGGAAAGTTTGGATTTCAAATAATTTCTGTTATTTTGAGAGTTACAGAAAGGCAAAATTCAATATGCAGACATAAAAAACGATTTTTATTCATTTATTAACAGAACTCGGCAAACTTTAAGTTTTATTTCTAAAGAAATGATGTAGAACTAAAAGCAATGAATAGAGTAATTAATGGAATTCGCTTCCAAATCTAACATCCTAAAGGGAGAAGAAATAAAAAGAGGAAAAAGGTAGTTCATTTAATGAGCTTATAGTAAAATGATAAACAGGAATCAATAAAATTAAAATTATAAAAGTTTTGGACAAAAATCTTTATATTTTTTCTTTAACAATTGATGGATATATACTAACCGGTATCGAGTACTGAAGAAAAAAGAGTTAAATAAGTAATAACAAAAAAGAATACTAATACTAATAAAGTAATTAAAAGATATAAAAAAACACATAATATTTGAATATACGACCAATTGTTATTCTAGTCTACAAATAAAATCTACAAAAATAATCAAATTTTTTCAAGAGAATATTTTTTCAATTATTTTAGTAGAAAACTAGAAAAAGAAATCCATCAAATCTTTGCAAAGATTGTAAAAAATTTGCATTGTTATGAAACAGCGAAATCGACATAAAACCCCGAGCACTTCAACATCGCCACGAAACTTGAAATAAATTGATGTAAAACATTTGTTTCGGCGCGAAAACTTTTATCCGAAAATTTGTTAAATTAATTTGGTGGTATAAGCGGAATGAATGATAGAGAATTCTTTTAGCTAAAGCTTCCCTTATCTTCCGTAACTTATTTTGAAGTTGGGATTATGCAATTTAAAGTTTTGGATGTGCCACTTGACCCAAATTTCCTTTGTATCATTGTATTCGTTTAGGGGGAAAATTTGAATCTGCCATTTTCCTTGACGGGAACTCAGCTTGCTCTCTAACTATGTAAATTACCATGTGGATCTCGAGACAGATTTCGGAATTGCAACATTATGGCGAGATGGGATAATGAAAACTAATTTTGGTGTCATGAAAAACGGATTCTAAAGATTTATTCTTTCACAAAACTCTTTTTAGAAAACGTTAAGGGCAGACAGTTGTATTATGTAAGTGATCTATTTAATGACTGGAATACTTTTTTAAATTACTACTTTATGGGAAAGTCAGAAAATCAGCAGTGCCCTGAATACATAATTTGTTGATCCAGTAGTATGCTATTGCTTTTTCTATCCAATTCACCTATTAATTTAAACGTGTTACCCAGAATTATACCAGTGAAAGGTCAAAACGTTTTTGATCGTAAGTAAAAGTGGATACACTAAGATATTAATCGCTATTAAATTATTAATGAATTTAATATTAATTAAGTATTTGCGCTAGTATAATTAATAAATCTCTAATTAATGAATCTCCTCCCTTACAGCGATTGTAATCTAGATAGAAACCTAGGTAAACATCTAAGCAATACATCCTATCATCTAGTGCCGGTTGGCTATTACTAAATTTGATTTTTGGTAACTAAGGACCACCAAAATCCTTACTAAATCTTTAATATTGTAGTGGGTGTGCAAAGGCCAGTAGTTTTACTGCTCTAAACCCTAAGTGTTTCTCACCATTCGTTGTAATTACTATATAGGAATGATCGATCTGACAAGCGGTTTCTTATTAAGTTTTTCCTTTGACATACTTCAATGTGTGGTAAAAAATATAAAAATTAAATAATAAGTTGAAATTGAAACCAAAGTAAAAATTAACGTTAAACAACAATCATATTGATATATGACACGTTAGTTTTGCAATTACAAGTAATTATATTTTATTAATATGTTAATTGTTTAACGTTAATTTTTACTTTGATTTCAATTCCAATATACCATCTATTCAGTTTAATTTAATATAAACATTTAAAGTTATATAATTTAACTAGGATCCTATGTTTCGGTAAATTTCTTGCTTTCGTGTTCTGTTTATTGTAATAATAATTAGTTATACGTTGATCGTATTTACAGGCCTGAAGATGGTTTCTGTATAGAGCCGAAACTAGTTGTATTTAATATTTTATGATATTAGAATAGATTGTGGTAAAAGTTTCTATTTTGATTGTTTTCAATTTGGATTTCTGTTTTTTATAACGAGTGTGCTGACAAATTGACAGGTTATCAGAAAAATCCGTCAAAAGCTTATTTATCTCTACAATAATACCTATTATCAATTGAGTTCATTATTTGTTATCGTCTGATGTATAGAATTAAGTAAATTTATCTAAATCTCGAATATCGTATATCTATTCCTTAACAGTGCCCTTCTAAAACTTTATATTTTAAATCAGGAATCTGATATCTAAATCCCAAATAAACATAAATGCCTCAATAAATTAAGTAAACTGAATAAACAGATTGGTATCTGATTTTGGATCTATCTACAAAACACGGCATATTTTTAATAAGATTCCATGCTGAATCCATCACTGCTGTGTCAGAATATATATATATATATATATATATATATCTTCTAAAATTAACGAGCTTAACATTAACCAAATGTTTTATATAAAGTCGTATCAGTTCCACTCCACATGGCATAGCACTTGAAATTAAATCTTCATTAAATGAACTGAAATTATACGTTATGTATCGCTCTTTAATTTTACTGACACCTAACAGATGACACAAAAGGTGATTATTATGTTTTTGTTAGCGGAATAAAAATATTTGGCTTCCAAAGTCTGTCCTATGTTTTTAGTAGAAAATAGTTATTCTAAACACCATATTTAAAAGACACTCTTGACGCTCATCTATAAATAATTGTGTGCATTGTGCAATTTAGTTCCAAAGATCTCTCGGGGAAAATTTATATCTTCAGAGACTACAATAAATAAATGGGAGGGTACGGAAAAATATAAATATTAGCTACCAATTTCACTCCGTACCTATGTAAATCTGATACTCCTTAAAGATGGGAGATCAGAATGAGTAAACTATCAACAAAAATATTAAAAAAGAGGTAAAATTCGTGGTAAACAAATTTAAAGATAATACACTATTAAATAGATAAATCGAAACTGGAAAGAAATTATAGGAAGTTTAGAAGCTCAAAACAAATCCTTGAATATATTTACTATTGCCAAGATACTAAAATCATTGTACACTGGAGAATTAGAATAACAAAAATAGAGAGCAACAAAACAACACAATTAAATGATTTGTAACAGAATTAGAAAATACGATTCACAATGCTATTAAAAAAGTTGAATTCCGACACCTAAAAGTTCACCCTATTTGTTGATTGCTTAATTACAGCTTACAACACACATTGTAAATAAACGTACTGATTTAATATAGAGGGACCCACTGTACTACATTCAAATAGAATAAATATTATCTTTATCAGACTCCAGTAGTTTTGTATCATATTCTGATATAAAACTTCATTTCTTTGTATAATATTAATGACCATAGAAAATTGTAGCCGAATTAAATTAAAAAATATGTATATCGTCCGAATATAAAAAACTTTTGCCTGTTGCCTCTCCAAAAACATTTTAAAATTCTTTTCTATAATAACATCTCGCCCAGGAAATACTTCAGTAAAAGTGATACTTTCAACCAGGCTGGGCCAACATGGTCTAAAATTACTATCATTGTGTTTTTGCGGTAGGCCAACCTTTCAATTTCGATAATGACAGTGTAACGGCTTCGGAGCTACAGAGAACGGTGAAATATTTCAAAAAATGTTAAGTTCTACGAAATACTAAAATGCAAATGAAATGAATAGCTCTTTAACTTAAACCACACTTCTAATTCAAGCAGTGACGCCAGAATAAAATAAGAAAATGCGTTCGTTTCCTTTTAATAAAAAAATTATTAAATAGCAATTTGTAATTCTGTCTTAATATATAATGATGTAAAATATGCTATTAGTAGGGGACATGATTGCTCATGTTTGTTACTTTAGTGTCAAATGTTTTTAAACATAATCTAAAAGTGAGTTGATCACCAGAGATTTCACACAAATATTTTCCTATTGAATAAGATGTAAATAATTGTCTACAGTAGGACAACTATGGATATCAGCATATACTAGGGTAAATAAGGTAGATTTTAGTAGAATCCATATATTCAGATAAATTTTGACCTGCTAATATTTTAGTAAAAAATTTCTAGTACCACCACTGGTCAGTTGCTGCCTTTAGGCCTTTAAGTAGGTTTTTTGAATACGCATCATTAGTATTATTAAATGCTTTAAAAAATAATGACTATGTAGAGTGAATATACCAAATATAATTTAATTAACCTACATTCTTACGATAGATATATCATTACAAACAATAATTCTGTAAAATTCCGGTTTGTTAATTATTTTGTTTTATTCAAATCTATCCCCGGGCCATTTTTGGATATTTAAAGAAGTAGTTCAATTCAAAAGAAGTAATAATTATTAGAATTTAATTCATGTCAAGCATTATCAAAATTTGCAGGTTTGTTTGAAATGTAACTTCTATCTTCAGAGAGAAGATAAAACCCATCTTTAAATTTATAAAGGAAATAATACAAATTTTATTTCACATGAAAACAAAGTTAGTAATAAAAATTAATAACAAGGGCATACGCTAATAAAACAAATTAATCCATTTTATTTGAAACAAAATAAAACAATCTCAAGGAAGAGAGAATTAGGAAAGAAACCAAAGATCCTATTTTATAATACGATAGTACTGGTATCAATACTATTTAAGACAACTATGAATGAAAATGCAAAAAAAAGACATGAGATAGACTAGTAAGGAAAATACTAGAGACAGGACAGTTTGGAAATGGAAAAAGAGGAATAGGAAAAACAATAAGAAAACTAACCTCGAACTGTAAACGATGAATGATGTGATGATAAATAAAAACAAGCGAAAAAATACCAAATCTAACAATGTAAAAGGAAAAAAATTTTTGAGAATAAAAAAGAGTTTTTAGATACCGCTGTGGATAGTTACCCCTCATTCACTAGTGATTAATTATCCCTATTTACTGATTACAATAACTAATACATTGTTTATGGCGCTCATTGAAGGCAGTTCTAGTAACGAAGCTAAATTAGAACGATACACATTTTGACGGTAATTCATTGGTATTTACAGGAATTTGTATTAAATTGACTGATGATTAATGCTGAAGTACCAAATTGCTATCTCTAATATTTTGAAATGTTAACTGACATTTATATTCAACAAAATGCAATACTTGGTTAACCGTCGCACTCATTTTGTATATTACTAGTCCTGCTATAATTCACTGTTTAGGTTCAATTATTGACCTCGTATTTGTTATCTAAAAATACCTGGTTTTTTTCCAAAATAATTTTAACAATTAATATAAAATAGTACTGAATTATGTTACAACTCCTACGTAACTTGTTTAACTATGCAATTTTGTCATATGATTATCTCTGTAAAATATCAAATTAAAAGAGTTGTCAATGTTTATATCATATCCAACTATTAATTCAATATTTCTTCCAGCCTTTTTTAATACAGCAGCATATCTAATTTTTATAAAGCAGATATATAACATAGTAATATAAGTATGGAATAGTTTTATTGCCGATAGTATGTGTGAGGTAACCTTAACGATGAAACTGTTGGTCGATGTAAAGTTTGCTTGTGAGTTAACCCCTAAGTTACCAAGTTTTACTATATTTAATTTTCTTATGAACACTAAAGTTTAGCCACTATTAACAAAGAACTTTATGTTCGCTAGTTCTTTGTTTGGAGTACTTTATTTCTGTACATAATTTAAGTTATAGCCTCGAAGAAATTTCACATAGATGAAAAGTCAAACTGGACTTGCTTGCAGTGGCGTGAAATTATTCAGGCTCAGTCAAAATGCATGAAGTTTCAACAATACGCTGCGTAATTACTATATAATGTTGCATGAAACTTATAGTTGAAAAACGCTGTTTTTTATTAGTTCTTGTACACTGGAAGAAAGAAACGTATAATTAACATTCTGTCTGCCTTGAAAATTAATAATTTTATCAGTATTAGATGGTTTCATGTTTTTACAAATTATCCAGCATATTTATTTTAGCAGTCCTGTATTGTTAAAATTGCATTTAGTAAATAATATTTCTTAATTTCTTTTATATTTAAAATTCAAGAACATATATGTATTTTTTTTAGTTTTTTAGTACACATAGCAAATATATGTTTAGAAATATATCGTTCTAGGACTTTAATCGGTTAGTTTTTTATGTTTTTATTATACAGTGTCTCTTTGGTAAGAGATATTCAAAATCTAATATTTATAAAAAATGTATTAGTAAGTATAATGTAGGATTAGTATATTTTTGTCCTACTGGCACAATAATGTATGAATGTTGATAAAATGGATAAATGGGTGGTTTAAAGTTTACTTTTATTTTAATTTTAAATACTTCCGGAGTCTATATTTATATATATATATATATATATATATATATATATATATGAATATGTAATGAGATTTCCTATAGCACTATTAATAAACCTGAATCTAAGGAAATGGGAGAATAAAATGCTAAAATTTATTTGATTAAAAAAAAATAGGTATACCATTACTAAAATGTTGTTATTAATTAGAGAATTTTTTTTGACAAACTTATTATGAAATCTTTGGTCTGAAATTATAAAATTGTTGTGGATATTATTTAAATGTTAGTACATATAAATAATGTTCCTTGTAACATGCAAGGGACTCCATGAAAAACTTTATGGATTTTCCAAAATCTATAATATATCTGGTGAAACTAAATAAGTAAAAATGTTTTGGAATTCTTTTATGTTCAGTTTAGAATAAAGTTATCAGATCATTTTTCTCATAATTTTCGTATAAAACTGAAAAATAAAGTATAGCATAATTGTAACAAATTTTATTGACTAAGGAAGAAAGAAAAAAGGTCAGATTTACAAATGAAAGCGATAAATATGAATCAGAAATTATAATAGAATATTTTACTTTCAAACATGATAATTTCTAGAAAATTTTGACATTTTGGATGTAATTTTCATGAAATTTTGTTAATTTAGAATACCATGAATAGAGCGAGTATAACTAAACCTTAAAAATATGGAAAAAAGGGCAAATGAATTTGAGAAGTCAAAGGTGCATGTGGCTTTAGTTAGTATCAAAAATGTCAAAAGTGATTAAATCAAATCTTACCTTTTCAAAAATAGGACAAACAATCAAACTTTGCTTAATTCTAAAAATAATTAGTGAAATTATAAACAATTTAACCTTTTATCAGTGTTTTTCCCAGATTGGACAAACCCTAAAAATGTTTGATAAACAATTAGTGTCTTATGGTACTTTTAAAACTTTACAAAACATAGTGTCACGTTAATACTTACCAGGGAATTGGACCTCCACCTACAAGTATTTGATTGGGACAGTTTATGGAATGCTTTACTTTTTGGAACTTTGTTGGAGTGTGTTAGGACTTGAAGAATAACTAGTTGACAGTTTAAAAAACTAATACTTACGTATTAATAAAACAATTAAATTTTTTTTGAACCTCATTACTCTTTTATACATTTTTTTGGATAAAATCAATGAAGCAGCTGAGATTATATAATTTAATAATAGATATTTAGTCTGAATTTGGCACTTAACTACATACATTAGTTTTTATTAGAACTCAATCCAAGTATGAGATCATTACAATATATATATAATTTTTTTTCTTCTAAATTAGCTATCTTAAACATGATTTTGATAAATGTGTCTTATAAAGTAAAACTTTTGAAACATTGGTTTTTCTTCCATAGCTATTACTTTTTCTAGTGTAGAATACCGGTACTAATATCATATGAGATCGATACTTTCGAGGCGATCATATATCAAATACGTGCCTTATTTATTTTACCACTTCCATTAAGTTTTTTTGTCTGAGACACTGAAAATTAATTGTCTTCATGGCAAATCAAGGATGAAATGTAATCAGCTTTCATCTGAATTGGTTCTATTCAAAGCTGTAGGGTTTAGCAAGTTGTTTGATTTGTTTTCCTTCTTTTATACACTTCGCTGGCATTTGAAAATTTCCAAACTGAAAGCAGAATTCTTTCGAGAACAAAAATGTGGAGCAAAAAAATACGAAGGTAACTGGGTGACTGCGTTGGTGTACGTATTGATTTTGACAAAAATGTAAACACGTTTTTCACTAATTAATCGCGTCAGTTCGTTATTTTAAAAACAGATCGATAATTTTTTCAAGAAAGCTTTTTTATTTCTCGCTTGAACGAATATTTCTAAAGCAGAATATTGTATGATTTGATATCATAAATCTTTAATTTCATTCTTTATTAACAAAAAAGTATATACTTCTAAGCTTCTTGGAATAAAGCCTAGTGTTTTATTTTAAAGCAGTAATTTTATCTATAATAAATAATATTCGATGCGAATTCAAACAATTTCTTTAATAATCAACTTACAACAATCAATATCACCGATATCAACAACTCCATAATCCTTTGATGCATACAGATTCAAATAAGGTTTGTTCATTTGCATCAATTATTTTACAACTCAGTAGTTAGCATAAGAAGAATTACAAAGTGCCAGTACATAAATTCGATTAAGCATACAAAGAAACACTTGATCAAGACCAGCTGCCGCCGGTGACAAATCAGGAAAAGTACGTCTCTTAAAAATGCAAATCAACTGAAATTTACATACGAGCATCTACTTACTATCCAACTCCCGACTACGTCCTAACTTGCAAATTATTGAAAAAAGTTTCATCAATGTATGTAAATACCCTCATTAGCATCAATTAAATGACACAGACTGTGTGCCAGAGGAATTATTTCAATTCTATAAATATGTATAAAATATTGATGTTATTAATGTATAAGGCATATTATAGTTCTGATAATTCATTCAATAAATTTTACACTACATATTCTTATAAAGTACTGAAAAAAAGGAAAAAATAATTGGACACTATTTAGACTTGCGATTTATGAGTTTAAATAAAAAAGAGTGTTTACTAGAAGTTCTGTTAAAATGAAAACTGAAACCGAGTCTGCTTTGGTTAAACAAAAATATGTATCTCCTGTATTCGGGAATATCCTGTAAAAAACATACCAGATCACAGAAATAATATGTAACAATTTATACAATTTTTAGGTTAGAGACTGCAAATTAGTTTTATTATTTCTATCTACAAAAGTGGTTGATTTATTAACAAAAATATATTTTATTTTCCCTATTTTTCCAACTTCAACACTCTGAAGCTCAAAAAAGAGCGATCTTAGACCCACTATTAATGAATATGTTAAATGTTTACAATCGTATACGAGGTTCGTCAAAAAAAGTGAATTTTGCTCAAGAGTAAAGCACCTATGTTTTTGACAATATAGTTGATCAAAATTGAAAAGAGAGTTTTCCAAATGGAAAGCATCTAGACAACAATGTTACCTTAGATTCTACTGGCACGGGGGTTATAACTGGTACACGTTGAAATTCAAATTCAAATTTAATCTTGATTAAATAACGCATTTACACTCATAAATCTATCGCGAAAGGGCTTTTAACTTTTTGCATCAAGACAAATTTTCGGGCATTATACATGCGGAATAACTGCCATTGCAGTTGGGCACGTAAACGTTGCCATAAATTCGAAAATCTACAGGTGCACGCCGAATTCTAGAATATATTTTCCGCTATTTGAAATTTATTTCATTCATTCCTGGATAGTGGATTAAAGAACATGTAGCAATTAGGTCTGCTAGTGAATTTATAAACTATGTGGATATATTCAAATGTATTTTCCTCACGAATATATGAAACAGAATTGTTCAAAACGTTTATGTTTATACATATAATAATAGTAAGTAGATATTTTGGTGGAACACTAATGGTATTTTTGAAAAGAAGAAGAGAATCTACGTATTAGGAAGCAAAGTGGCCAGAATTTTGAAAAGATATTTAAAACCTCAGGAACGCTAAAAGTTACAACCAAAAAATATAGAATGCGTAAGTAAGACATTCACCTACTAATGTGAATCGCAGATGATTGATGACTAAAAGGATACTTACGGACCTTGGCAACAAGAAGAAAATGCAGATTTTCTAGGTAAGGTGAGAAAAGCATTCGGAATATGTTACTTAATAGGACCTAAATACTCTATACCTAGGTGCATTCAAAACCGATGTACGAGACTTAACTTAGACACATCTAGCTAAAATTTACCAAGAGAATATCTTCACTATTTTTTTGAAGGTGTTTGGCAAAATTCTACAGCTAATTGCTTTTAATGGCCAGCTTGAATAAGTGTTATTATTTCGAACATAAAAATAATTTTTTAGGAGCAAAAATATTTTTTTATTAGTCAATTTTTTAGGAGCAAAATATTTTTTTATTAGTCTACCTAAAAATTTAAATATTCTCCCAGAATTTGGTTTGTAAGTCCTAATTTTAGTAGTTTGTAAGATATCAGCAATAACCAAAAAGGTAAAAAATCACCTTCCGTTTGTTTAAAAAAATGCGGTTAAAACTATTTTCCTAAATTTTGGTGAAGTTCAAATGATTGTAAAAAAATAAATGTTGACATATATGATTACAACATGATTTGTTAGATTGCTTACACATTACTTTAATTAAATTAAAAAAACTCACTTATTCAAGCGGGCCGTTATCAGCAATTAACTGTAAAATTTTGGGACTTTTTGCCTTAAAAATGAGATCAAAAAAATAGTGAACTTCGTCTAAGACAACCATAGCTAAGAAGGTTCTAAATGGTCTATGCTAGCTTCCATTTAAAGATTTGCACCCCTCTTCCAAACAACCTTTATATACTAAGAAAAGGAACCAATTTAATTTAATATTACATAATACAATCAACTTTCTCCAGTGACGTAGATAATAAAGAAACTTAAATACTTTATTTGGATATTTATGAATAACCTCTCATGAGTTATTTTCTAGAATCTCCATCAGTTCCTCAAGCTTTCTTGAAAACCATGCCAAAAAAATCCCTTGTTTTCTCATAATTCCTTTCATACTTTTTATGCTTTTACGGTATAATTTTAATTTATTATTTTCTATATATATGTATATATATATATATACATACATATATATATATATATATATATATATATATATATATGTATGTATATATAAGTACTTCATTATATATTTCTCAACATTTCTGGTTTCTAGTGGTTAACTATTAAATTAACATTTGTGCATAATGGCAATAAAAAATAATTAGAACATAAATCCGCATACATATGATGTAGGCGAATTTGCAATTTAGATTAGGCATTGAAGTTGTGACAGACCTCAACGGTATTTGTGACTCTCTGTTTCAGTGTATCTTTGACATTATTACATAAAACAACTTTTTGTTGCATAAGTTACTACAATAGGAAAATATTTTGTCGCTAATTACCTAACTAAAATATAACTAAAACAGTACAAAAATATGGAAATAACATTTGTACAATTATACTTAACGACGTATACTTGTATTTCTTGTTCGCTAATAAATAATTAAATGCAATTCATAGATATACATAACGACTAACCACATCATAACGAGAAATTATTATAATGTATGGTACTTAACATATCTCGTAAAGAAATAAAAAAGAACAACCGTTATTTTTCGTAAATATAAACGTGAACATTTTCATTTCAGTTAAATTGTTTTATAGTACTTTCTATTACAATAGCGGTCGGTATCTTTTTATGTATTAAAACGGCTACATTGTATTAAAAAGCCAGCTTCAAACTATCTTGAATTGAAATTTACTGTGGTTCATATCTCTCTATTTTTTCACTTCTACTACTGAGGCTTCGAAGCCTTATTAGCGATTCTTGGGCTTTTAGATTTTTATCTCAGAATTGACCAAATCCCATTTTTACTAAGCCGTCCTAAAGGCTGGACTCTTAAATTCTCATCTTTCTTAATGCCCTATCAGGTTTACCCTCGTTGTTTTCTTAATTTCCCTTTATTTGGATGATTAACTAGTAAGTAATGAAATGATTGAACGTGTATCATTTTTAAGTCATTTTTTCGGCATTTTCATTAGTTTTGATTTCTTGAGCTACAGAAGTCAGGTTTTCAAAAATAAACTCTCCAATTCTAACATCGATGACATCTTGTTAAATTTTATCGTTTTAAATGGTGCTAAATTATTAAAGATATTGATGATTCTTTGGTTGTTTGCCTACACTTTTATTCAGTTTTGGAGCTGTTTACATAGCGTGAATATTCCGTATGAGGGGTTCAATGTTCCTGTTCTTTTTCCGATATTTTTAATTTAAAACTCTTTCCAATTTTTTATGTGCGTACGGCTCCTTCAAAATATAGTGAACTTATTAAAATTATCACTTTTAAATAAATATTAATTACCTTATTAATATAGGGTTTAAACTTTGCTTGTTACTAATAAAATTTGTTAAATTCTAAATTTGTTAAAAAAAAGATATTTAAAAATCCGAAAACATAATGTGATCTAGCATATTCTTAAAAATTATGTTAATAAAATTTTTTGTTAACTCTTCATAATTCTCTTAAAAATGAGGCTAGATTTTCATATAAATATATACGTTTTTCTGAAATACATAACTTTGAAATTATTCAAATTAAACATATTAGTATTAACAACATTAATTCTAAAAAAACTCCAAAACACCTGCGTAAGAATGTCATGCACAGGTCTATACTTTGGTTGTATCGAATTGTACATGGAGAAAACATAATCTAAATGAGGACCTAAGTACCTATAAATGAGATTTTATAGATAATACCAAAAATTGGAGATCTTTTCGTAAAACTAAATAAAACAGAAGGTAGCTATAAGTTAACACTACATGTTACATAAAACTAAAACAAATCTATCAAAAAATGTATAGGTAAAATATTGCGATTAAGATTACAAAGGGGCTTTAGTCTATCTATTAGGCCGTTTTAAGTAAAGTAATTTGACTAAATATATGATTTGTGGATCGTTCAGAGGATGACGGGGGTGATAGGCAAGCCCGGGGCGGTTATTACATAGTATGCCAGCGTGGATCACAAGGGGAGATGTATTTGAAACTTCATTAAAAACACGACACTCTGTGCTATAATGATTCTGCCAATTTAATTCAAAATTTAAATATAAAAAAATATGAAAATGCTGTACAAAGTTTACCTCAAAAGCGATTTTTTTTTAGACATAATTTATCTGGTCAACGTAGTGGAAGCAGTGGTAGATAATCCAGAAAGAAAACTTTTCATATCAACCTCTACAAGCACTTAATCTTAATCTTACTTTGTAAATTTCAAATGTGAATAGATTTCATATATAAAAATTGGGCGTGGTGACAATTTAATTGATATTTGAAAATAGGTAGTAATATAAAATTAAAATAATTCATACCTAAGTAGAAAATTATTAGTTATTTGCCACCCAACCAATCCGTGAGAATTACTTTTAAATTGATTTCGTTCGTTTATTTTAACACTCCATTATTTTTTTTTACAAATTTTATATTTTTTTATAAAGAAACCGAATTTTGTTTACAATAAACCAAAAATTAAAACTTGGTGTAACTAATAATTAAATTATATGCTATAATTCAGTATAGTTTCTCTATTGATGATTTTTGTTTGGAAGATACAGAGCGAAAAAAAAATACCAAAAATAAAATTCCAGCATCTTAATCTACAAGAGCTATTGAAAACGACTACCTTTAGCTATAGGATGTATAAATCTAATCTTCTCTTAATTGACTGTCGAACTGAAAAACTCAAAAACATCGTTTCTCACTGAGGTACAGAGGATTAAGTTCAGAGATCGAGCAGGCCATACTTGAGGTCCATCTCGATTACTAAAAACTCACAAGCAACCACACTAGAATGCGCTGGTGCATCATCTTATATATACCAAATAGCTTTCCTTATTGCCAATAATATATCCTCCAGAAACTAAGCTAACAATTGCGATATGCTGGTGCAATTAGCCAGTCATCAAAAATTCCAATCAAAACATTAATTGAAAACTGAATTTTGTTACCTTGTCTCTTTGAAGAAAACAGCTTTGCAAAAGCCATCAAACAACAAAATATTTTTATAATAGAAATGAATTATTTGCCGCATGTTTAATAACTCTCAATTTTCAACTCTTCGGATGCTGAATTTTACTAATAGTTTTAGGATTCAACTAATTATTTACATTTCTGTTGAATATTCCACTATTTTTACGAACTTCAGCATACTATTTTGATTATGGTTCACTTCTCTTGGTTTCATTTCATAATTTCTTGTTAATTTTTCTTAGTTAATAAATGTCTCAAGTTTGTAGTAATTTCTATTTAAATTCTGAGGATTAGATGGTAATGGAATTTTTCCTAGTGTAGAAGTACATCACGAGCAAGTCTATAATTTTAGTCAACAGAGCTATGAGTACAAATTATATAGGAGAGTGCGACACACTCTCGCACACAGACAGACACAGAACATGGGCTGGGTCGAATGGCCATAACGCTTCATGAATATATGATGCTCGACTTCTGAAGAAGTTGTTTACCATCGTAGACAACGCTTAATTAAAGAAAATTGTGGGGAATACAACTTTGAAACCTAGGATCATTTCGATTCAGTCTTGAAAAATTCTAATCACACAGTTAATTCTTTAAGACTTACTATAGACGAAAAATATAGTACAGAGCTTATAGTTTACGTATTAGATACAAATAAAATTTCTCTTTTTGAGATAATTAGATACTTTATCATTTACTACTAGGTACTTACCACATATTTAATTTCTTTTAAAAAATTTAAGAATCTGCCAAGCTACAGAAATGATAAAATTAAGAGATTAATTATATCGTCTAGTTATTCAAAAATAGGGATTAATGATTAATTGAGTTGTTATTGAAAGTTTTTAAGATGTTAAAAAGAAAGAATAAATTTGTTTTTCATTTTTTACAAGCGAACAAGAAAAATGCCTTTCTTAATGATCTTTGTTCACCAATGAAAAATCACAACAGTAAATGATATATAATTAATAAAATATATGATAAAATATGAATCCTCAAATGAGTAGGTGATATGTTCAATACTCTAATAATGTACATATGTAAGATAAAATCCTACATTTTGACTTTTTGCAATGTCGATAATATTGTTTAACACAATGGAACTATTAGGGAATTACGTGGAATAATATTTTTTCTGTTGAAAATTCAATGAATTTTAAAAGACGTTATTTTATAGAAAAATATGTCAACTCTATCAACTATTTGAAAATATTTACGTAAACAGAATCGTAAATATTTTGCGAGTAAAGAGCACCCATCCTGAATCGTCATTCGCTGCTTCTGGTATTCTCACCAAACCCAGTCTGTTCACTTATAATTCAAAGAAATAATAATTATCTTACTTTTTATTGAGTCTCGTAATCTGTGTATACCTTATTACTATTTTCCGGTACCACTTTAGGAGCAACACTGTTAATATAAAGCCATTAGTAAATGCTCGAGTGAGTATCTATCACCTTCGAACTGGTGATCTTTCGATTTTTCGATCGACAATCTGAGGCTCTACCTCTGAGCCATCGAATGTTTAGACTAAAATTTAGTTATATTGGTGTAAGCTTAACATGGAGAAGACAGGTCTGAACCAAAGCGTGGACTGTCGAGTCTATTATGCCGATGGTAATACCCATTTATGTTAGTTTTTTCACATTACCATTCGGTTATTCATTCTTTACTAATGTAAATTGTGTACATACAATGGTATAAAACCATCAAAATTATTCGAACATATAAATACCTAAGAATTTTATTACCTTAACGGTTATATATTTTTGATCGGGGTCTTTAGAAGGTATCTTTTTAAATACTTTATTCAATATGATTTTCGTTAGAGATTATACTAAAATCAAATCTGAAAGGCCTTTCAAGTAAACAAATCCACTTATTGTGAATATGGTTTTCAAATATCGATATATTATGCAGGGTCGGACTAAACATTTGCAATATATAGTTACTACACTAGTTAATAACGATAACTGTGACATGTGTTTTTCAGTACCATACACGCAGTAATTTGTTTTTTGTATAATTATCATGGTAACTCATATTTAAGTCTTATTAAAGTGGTTAGAAAAAGTTATATTTTACTTCGATGTTTTCTCTATAGCTAATCATCTAAATGCATTTCCTGAAGTTTATTTCGCTTACATATGTTTTTCTGAAAGGTACTCGGGAGTTTAAGTTATTTTTACCTGCCTATCCTGTTTTTTAATAATATTTAGAACTAGAGATGAAATAAGCGGATTAAACAACAATTAAAAAGACCTCGAAAAACTCTAATAGCTACAATCTATCAAAAGTTACAGGAACATCCAAATTTACGAAACTGTAACATCTTCATCCTCATGAATTAGTAATCCAGCCGTGTAAACCATCCAACCGCTACGAAACTATAAAATTTCTAATTTCGTTGCCAAGAGGCTCTCCAACATCCGACCAAAAGCAGAGGCGACTCGGTATTTCAAATTTATGAAATGGTTTAGCTAAAAAATAGTTTACTCATTTTTTTTCAATGAGAAGTGGACAGCTAATTTTTTAATATAATTTTGTTGTATGTCAATTCATTTTACTTTGGTATATATTATAAGATTTTATTGTGTAGGAGCTCAATCTTCCACTGAGAGCATAATACTTCTCATTAAAAAGGAATAATTACCAGTAAGATATTTTCGAGTTCGGTTTATTGCGGAAAAAAATAGACCCTAAGCAAAATTCGTGAAAGTTTCTGACAACTACCGCAGGTAAGTATTTTCAATAAAAATTCTTACTCCGGTAATTGTGCCAGCGGAAATTTTGTCCCGACCCTGCAGTGCAACCGAAACTAGTGCAAGCGGAATAGATGAAAAAAAAATAAAAACAATCTCAATTGCCCATGGCCAGCATCCTGAATAATATTTCAATAAAATTGTTTAAGAAGTTGGAAACGGGTCTTAAGTTCATGAAAATAACACAAAAGTTTTCATTGCATTCGTTTAAAGTTTAGTGTATAAAAATAGGGAAAATTGTTGGCAATTTACTGAATTAAATGGAGTTGAGAGAAAATTTAAAAAACTCCCGTAGTATGTATAAAACTTAAAAAAAAACAATAAGCTAAGTTACCTTTCAATTCGCAAACGACAAAGAAAAAAGATTTACGAATAATTAAAAATTTTATGTAGATCCGTTTTTTTCTATTACTGATTAATTAAAGCAAAGTTTTAGAAACGTAAATTTTATAAACTTAATTTTTTTGTATATTTCGTCAGTTTTATTACTAAACTCCAACCATTTTCTTTTTACGGCTGCTTTGTATATCTTTCATTCCATGAACTTCTTGCTCTTGCTTCCCTTTCTGTTTTTGTTGTATTTTTGTTCTATGTGCTCTATTTGATAATATTTCATGTAGCACACAAAAATATGATTAACCATAATCATTCTTTTTACCTCTACTTTATGACAATTATCCATTATAAATGTAAAAAAGTAAAGTATACTTATTTTAGCATCATCAGATAAGATAAATATTTTATATTATTGTGAATGAGTTGATTTACGATAAACTGAATATTGAAGACTACAGTTTACTCTTTTGATATTTATTTATAATAAATTTATAGAACTGTTCTCTTGAATTTCAACGATAAATTTAATTTTTGGATGTAAATTGTTAATACAATTATGACAATCCCTTATAACTGGAATCACCCTATGTCACATAAATTAGCAACTTATAATTCAATTACACATAGAGCTTTTTCAATACCAATGAGTAAGCATAATTTTAAAAAGGAAATTAATAATAATAAAACAAATCGGAACCTTTAGTAATTATCTATTACGTCTAATAAAGAGGTTTATTAATAAAAAGGAAGAAAAGGTTGCCATTAACCTTATATTTCCAAAGCAACCTACAGATGACAGATCATACAAAACTATTACATATTTTGGAGATATTGCAAGCAAGATATCAAAAATGATGTCTCGTACATTTTCTACAATACGTTTTAAAGTAAAAAATAATGTGTGTTCATTTTTATTAAATGTAAAACCTAAAATTAATAATCTTACGCTTATAAGAAATCCGTCACGCTTGACAATGCTAGATAAGCGAACCTTGGTCGAAAAAATATAATTTTAAAAAACTTTGTAATACCGTGGAAATTGAGATGAGTATAATTTATCTTTTCATATTCTATTAAGTATTGTTAGGTCTGCACTTAAAATGGAGTGCCTTATCATCTTCAAACATAAGCTTTGTCAAAGCATATCACTATAATATTATTATTTCTGTTATAACTTCTGTTGATTCTTCTTTATTTGTGGCTGTTTGTGTTGTTTCTGTAAGACATCACTCAATAAAGCTCGTGGTTAACTATAAAATAACCATTTTTTTCATAAAATTCTAGTTTAATCATTACCATACTTTCTTCACGGGTTACATATTGATTCCAACGCTTTTCTACCATTTCGATGTAAAGTTTAATCTTTGAATTCAAAACAGGCGATTGTTACTAACTCCAGCATTTGATGCAAATCTCTTTCTCTGGAATATTTTTCTTTGTAGTTTTATAAAAGAAAGTAATCATAGTGTGCCAAATATAGGGAATAAGTTGGATGGGAGGAAGTAATTAGAACTTCAATTCGTGTAATTTAGACAAATACATTTTTCTTTTGCATTCGCAGCTAAATTTGCAATCTCAGATCAATAATGACATGTAACATTGGCTGTTGATGGTCTTTACTTTCTCAAGATAATTGATGAATAAAAGAGCTTGTGCATCCAAAATACGAAGACGAAAATGGCGACGGGATTCCAGAGTCTAGTGGTAGATTCACGTTTCATTTCATCCATTGCCAGATACTTACCGATGCAAAAGACTGTGAGCCAAGATGGCACCAACTTTGAACACATTTTTCTTATGGACAAATGTTCATCCAAAAAATACTGCTTTCTGATATATTTGAGATATCAGCTATATCACGCAACTTTGCAAATTTCTAATACAATTTTTTCTGGAATAACTGATCAATTCGGGTGAGCAGAGCATTCAAAATCACCGGTGTTTTTATAATTATAATTATTAAGCCACTGCTTTCGTTGAACTGTTTTTTGTCCATCAAAAAACAGTGTTTAAAAAACATAGGAAATTTCTTTTTCTCCATTGTCATCAAAATAACAAAAATAACTGTAACTTTTAAAACAATACTGAAATTTTCATGAAATTTTGAAGGTTAACACTTTCTAAAAATCATATGCCATTAGAAGTTCCATCCATGTGCCTGCATCATGACTTATCGAGTGGAACTGTTATACAAAGGTTTTTTAACCTCAATGTTCCATCGGCTAATTTCTCTGTTTTAATGAATGATTTTTTTTTGTTGCTTCATCCTCTTCTGAAACCATATCGTATGAGTCTTCAATTCTGTATTCAATTAATATTCTTATTAATTATATTTAATAAAACTAAAAAGAAAACAATCAGTTGTATTCAATATTAGACAATAGTTAAAACTGTGAGGAATAATTTAGGAATCACTTGAATCCAAGATAACAACTTTTGGATATTTGAGATCCTTCATTGCTATATTTAAAAAATATTCAATTACTACGTATTATCTTTTGCACAGTTTTTCAGTAAGCGTTACTAATATCGATTACCTAAATCTTGTAGTCTATCATCGTCCTGTCACCAGGCAGTCTTCCCCTTTGATACACCGTTTTATATAATGATATGAATTATATTGTATTGATTTGCTTGATTATAGCCGTTTTTACATTAAAGCATTTTACTGTTTCCATTCTGTCTAACCTGGTATTTACTTTTGGATTATTGACTCTTCCTTTGCTTTGTTTCGAGCGTGTAATCATGATTGTCATCGCTCCGTCATCAGGAATGAATTGTAGGAAAAAATAAAAATCCCTTTGATATGAAATCTAAAAATAGGTCACCAGTCAGACATATCAAATCAACGTGAGGTAGTAATGATTATAGGCGATGTAATAAGATTAATACCTCCTACGAAAATGAAATAGGTTCCGACTAAATCACTCATTAAAAGTTTTTTTTTGAATAATTGTAAAGCATTACAATAAAACGTGTAATCCTTTCTAACAAATTTAAATTTCCACAATGACGGAAAGTGCTTTGTTTAGCCTCTTTGTGTAATAATAAAGTCTAAAAATCCTCGAGAATCTCTTGTTATGAAAATTAATGAATCGAGCTTCGACGGTAATTTATTTTCTGTGACCTGAATTTGTTTATGGTAAATTAACAATATGGGGCAATGGCGTATCTAGGAAATGAAATTGATTTTATTTAATTGACATATAGTGTTTAGTCAATGTATTTAGTTTTGTCATATGCTTTTAGTAAATGTTAATATTTTTAAAAGTAAGTTACATTTTATCTAAATTAGCGCTAACAAATGTGAACTGTAAATTATAGAATATATATATTAAAGAAATGTGTTTCAAAATGTTAATTTTTGTTGTTTTCCAGTGTTTGTAAATAATTGTCATCAATAAGATAAATTGAATGATGCAGAATACTGTTCGGGGAAAATGTAATAAAAATATATATATTTACTAATTACCTACATTGCGAAAATTTTTTCTTTATGTTGGTTGGTAGAAGTGATAAGAAGCAGCACCCGATTTTGAAAGACTCATGATTAAGCTATTTTTAAAATTCATACAGATTACCTAATAAGCTGTATTTGATTATTTAAATTAAATAAATACACCGCTGACAATGGTTGAAGATATATACTTTCGTTTTGTTCAACTTTGAACTTCGCCTTAATTATATATATATCGATTTTAGGGCGGATTTATTGAGCCAAATGTCTAAAACAAATTATATCGGGAGCCGGAAATGCAAGCAAAAAAGTCGATGCCAGACTGAAGTTCTATGTAGATTAGAAAACGAAGGACCGCTCAAGTGAAAACGCTGAAGAAAAATTATTCAATTCACATAAAACAAAATAGAAAAATAACAATCATTAAATTAAAGATTTTTTTTTTAGTTTTGTTGAAATGAACAAAAATACAAGTTTCTTGTGCTAACGACCAATTACCTACCCCAGACAAAATTAATATAACTAAAATGGGATAATTTAAGTTATATTTCAGTTTTTATCCAGAGTAGGTAGTTGTAGTTTTTATTCAGAAACGTGACAATCATGCAGCAAAAGACTTTCAAACGAGGTATTACATGACTACCTTTTTAAAAAAATCGAAATGACATTGTCTCAGCGTCATCCAATGAACCTCAAATTAGGTCCTCTTTAATTTCGTTATCCTATTTATATTAGTTTTTGATTAGTATGTCAAAATTTTTTTCAAAGCAGAAAAACAATAGACTCAGCTCACTTTCAAAAATAAATTGACTGTGGATTATGTCTTTTATTCTTCACCTAACCCAAGTAAAGAAAATTTTTGTTTCTCAATAAAAACTTCTACAAGTTATTAGACAACATTTTAAGTAAAACATAAAATCGCTTCTTAAACTTCTTAAATCACTTGAAGGTTACTTTCATAAATTAAATTATTTCATCGACCTAAACATATGCTCAAAAACACGATTCTGTTGGTATATAATCCTTTAACACCTCTAATAGAGTTGACTAAAATACGCGAAAACCTCATCAATCACTGGTACAATTTTTACTATATTTATTTCCATTGAGACTTCAAACACAAATTGGAGATAGTGTTCAAAACCGTTCTGTTACGGATTGCACCGAGCCACAATTGAAGAGCAATTTAGTTACAGAGATCGCTCAATATAAATATATAAATGAAAACTGATTTTCGTTTTAGCAACTAGAGTTTTGATATCTAGTCTGTAATGTATTTTTTGCCTAATAAAAGAATAATTAGCAGTAGATGCAAGTTATTAAAGTGGATATTATAACCTAGTATATACATACATGGTTGAGTTAAAGTATGGAACCAAGTAAATGTCTTTAAAAGGAAACTGAGGATATTTATGAAATTTTACAAGTAAGTGCAATGGGGCAAAATGCAGCTGATGTAAATTTTTTTGTTAATATTATACTTCCGGTTTAACCGGAAATACCCTCAACTTATTTCATTTAAATGGAACATCCTGTATATTTTTGCAGATTTTGAAAGATCTTGTTATTTCGAATTCGTACATAGTGGGTTTAGTGAAAAAAATCTGTAAAAACGAGGAATACAACACTTTTAATAAACCACTTTTAAGTTTTTATACATTAGAGTAAAATACCATTTAGATAAACAAATTGATATGGTTTGTATTAATAGTAAGAAATAAACGAGTAATATCAAATAGCAAAGCGTTCAGAAGTAGTGTTTTAATTATTTAAGACACGCCAGATTATTACTCGTCTTCTTTCGTTTTAAATTATTTGACATCATTATTTTTTATTTAAAAAGATTTTGTTAAGATACTGTGTTTGTAAAATTAACAATTTAAAATTATGAGGATTGATCAAAAAATTATTTATCATATTAGTTGTTTGAAGAAATAAAATAAAAGTAAATTTTGACATTGATTAATTGAATTTTTTAAGTATTTATTAATAGATGTTCATTTTAATAGTTAATTTAATTAATTGATTTAATTACTTTATATAATTCTGTAGTTTATAAAACAATTATAAATAAATTACCTATATACAAACATCGGTAATATCATATTGTATGTAATCTGACTAAAAAAGGTAGTGCAATTAATAATTATTTTACCAAATATAATAAATTGTGGAATTGATATGTACAACCTCTATCGTAATTAAACCTGCAAAATCGTCCTCGTATGCTTCAAACTATATTCAGTTATATTGAAGTGTGAACCGGAAATAAATCAATAACCGACAACTAATAACGCTAATGGTGTAAGAATGTTCGAGCTTAGTTTGTCAGAAATACAATGACTGGAGTCTAAAATTTCAATTTATAAATGTGTTTGCCACCCTCGTTTATATTCACGTATTATATGTATTATGGTGAGGTGTTTACTTTAGAAACATGTGCCCATTTTGTTTCAATTATTTTTTTTTATTTAAGTGCAAACTATTAAAATCAGTATTTTATAACATTTTTATCGGACGTGCATTAAAAAATATTTACTCCTTGGACAAGTGATGGTACTTTGGAAGATGAAAAAGAAGTGTAAAGAAAGATTACACTGCTTTTTTGGTGTCATCTGTGATAAAAATTGTTCTTAATGGAAGACTTCTTTTATCTTGTATTAATTAAGATTACAACTAGTATTAAATATTAGATTACAATTTTTGTATAAATAAGAAAGACACATTTTTTGTTCACATAGAAAATTACTGATCAAATATTCTTAGTTAACATCTTTGTTTGGTTTAGCCACAAGGAGTATTCAACTAACTATCCATTAGAAGAAAACCGTGTTAGTAATTTCATCCAACACGTTCAACTTCTACGATTTCTGAGATTTCCTATACACCCAAGGCTACATTTAACACAAAAACACTTTAACGAGGTCAAATGTGGCCTGTTTTTTAATTTAAAAGTAAGATGTTTGTATGAATGTTTATATGAACGAAATTGGGGAAAGAAAACCAGAAAAAATATATTTAATTGTGTTTAAATTTATTTGGTTTTATTTTATGTTTTTCATTAAAACATAATACATACAATCCGTAAATATTAAAAATCCATATTTTTATCGTAGTCTGAAACAGACGAATACCTAAATTAATCTAAAAAAAACGCGTTTAATATAACAAACATGAGCCGGAAATCTGCAATAGTCTGAAATTCATATATTCAGCATAAATTGGTGCGTTTTCTGTTAAAAATGCATACATCAATGCACCAGGGGCGTTATAATTATAGCTGTATTACTGCATTATCTTCTAATATTACCCAGTTTAACTGATGTTCATGGTGCAGCGTATGCAGTTTCAGTGCACTCTACAAATATTCTTTTTTATACCGAAAAATAGGCCAGTTACATAAAAAGCAATCACTAGTATGTATACAATTTTATAGCTTATTTCAAACAAATATGAAAAATAACCATTTGCATTTATCAGCTTTATTACATAAAAAAATAAAAATCTGCTTGTCTTATAAATATAACCGTGCAGACACCGAAAGAACCACTGGTGGACAGAAATGACAAAAAATTGGGAACATTATTTACACTAAAAGTCAAAAATTCTTTAATCCCTCAGCAGGAGAGATCGAAAGAGGAGTTAATATGACAAAGCGCATACCTGATGATATTAGTACTATTTTAACATGAGTCTAGAACTACCATCACTTTTATCTACAATGAAGGGCTAATAAAATATCAAAAAATATAAAACACTATGGCCCTATTTGTGATGGGTGCTGTATATATAATTTCTTAATTAAAAATTGAAAATGAAACTCTTAAGTTATGTAGAGCGACACAAAAGAAAAAAATAAGAGAACCAGTTATTTTTTTTAGGAAATAATACAATTTTTTTTTCTCAATTCATATTAGGTGAACTTATGTCCCTTTTTGCATGAGCCTATTCATATCCTCAGCAACCTCGGAAAGGAGAATGGAAGAAAAGTATAGGCTACATAAATGGAAAAATTGACGTTAGCTAAGGAGCAGACAGGAGTTAAATCATTACAGAACTGGCAATCATGTTAGGAACACAAGAAGTCGAACCAAAAATTTCAACCCAAAAAATTATACTATACGTACATATAATAAACATTAAAATTACATCTTTTCTAAGTAATGAAGTTAATAGTTCAAAATTACATGAAGAATCGTAATTTAAGAATCTTAACTATAATAAGAATTATTGGATATAATAAGTAAACAGACTATGAAAATAAAAATAGATACCGCTGTCAGTTTAATAATTTGATAAAATTACGAGTATATTCGATGTACTGGACTAAAACCTAGAATATACGCACGTAAAATGTAAAGTATGGTGCAGTTTTTATAAATAAAAATTTTTATACGAAAAGTCATTCTAAAGTTCACCAAACGCAATTAAAACGGCAATGTATGAATTATTCAGATACAGGAAATAAGAGAATGACAGGCTGCAGCAAATTATATTTTCAGCCGAGTTACTGGTATATAGAACTTTTTTTAGTATTGTGCATGGTTTTATTTTTATTTAAAACATTTTCAGTAATTAAATTTAAAACTTATCTATTTTATATATTTTTACTTCAAATTGTATTGTGGTTCGTGCTAGAAAGTGTTAAATTTTTGAAACTAATAGTAACTATTTTTTGTGAAAAATATAATTTATATTAATTACTCCACCTACTTATTTTAACCCTTTTAACTTATTTATGTATTTTTTGTAAAATTTACTAAATTTTGACACTTTTCTCTCATACACAGACTTTTTACGTTCTGTATCTAGACGTTTCAGTTTTCTATTCTTTTGCATAATTTTGTGATACATCTTTAATACCTTATGATCTAAATTATTTTAAGATCTATGTTCTACTAGAATCAAGCTGGAAAAAAATTAAAAACATTTAATTCCCATTGATATCTTTAAGGTGTAGTACGTTTCACTCCTTCTGTTTCACCGCCAGGAGATTTAACTACCGGGTCGTTTCAGCTTCGCTCCGTTTCAGCGTTGGGACGTTCCAGGGCAGAGCGAATGAATAGACGCGAAAATATTATTAGCCACGCTTTGTTTCTACCAGAAATTTGGAATTTCTATGTTCGAACAACGGACAGACATGACTCCATAAATAATAACTCTAAAGACTAGAATCAGAATTAGGACCGTCCATCAATAGGGAAATTTTTAGACGGATTGCAAAAAGTCCAATACAGACGTGATACCCAGTACATACAACTAATTGCCGATAATCACCCTTAGATGAAATTAAAAATATATCGGAATACCAATGAATGAATAAGTACTACGGCTTGTTACAGAATATGGTAAAAGAAACGACGTCAATTATTTAAGAGAAATTGCACGCCATTACCAAATATTTATTTATTTATCAACGGGTCAGTGCCCAATAAGTATACAATTTTCAAAACACACAAACATAGCCTAAAACTAATAGTACAAAAATAAGGTCAAGGTTAAAAATATTATGTATTTTCTGTTAAATATGACGTAATATTTATAATGTCAGAAATTAATAAAACTAAGATTTTTAAATTTTGTAAATTTATTGAATTTGCAGCTTTGGAAAGCATAACATTGTTCATATTATTGTAAATATTTTTTCAATTTTTTTTTAATATTTCTTTTTTTGCTATATGTTGAATATGAAAATATTAAACAAAATTATTAACTAGAGAACTGCATACTTGTAAGGGTTTACCAATGATTAACTCTTTTAATAGTTCAGATCAGCTAATTGAAATGAATTAAATAACTTAACGAACTAACTTAAGAACCAACATCATCACGTGACTAAAAACACCTGCCTCCTTATAAACGATATAGTCCATATAGACCTACAAACACACTAATTATAAACACGTCTCCTTTCTTCCGATTTGATTACATGAAACAAATAGCGAAACGAATACAATTTTAAAAATACTACTTTGGCAATATAGCTTTTCCACTAAAATACTGCATATGTCAAATTCTAATACTCGTAGAAAATATTTTTAATTTTTTTGGCATACATACGAATGGATAGGGTATAAAATATGTTTACGGTGGGTTAAATTTACGGACAAGTGGTGCACTAAAAATGATTTAAAGAGAAAGTTTCCAAGAATAGATCAATAAGCACAACGTTAATAATAAAAATGTAAAAGATATAACAAATATTTGTCGGCCTGAGATTACATAATAAATATACAAAACTATAAAATATTTATTATAAATGAAAAAAATATTGTTCTTTACAAAACTTTTCCTTTAAAGCTTGTCGTAAAATGTAACTATATAATACAATTTAAATATTTTTTATTGTTGCTTTTATTAGAACTTATTTAACTGTAACAAATAAAAATTGAATTAGAAATGCAATTAATTAAAACTACATAATACTTTTTAGCAACTATTACATACTTACCTATTTTTAATGCCATTTCGGGCTCTTTTCAGGCGTGAAAGTATAATCTGTCAAAATGTATGAACACTATTGCCAAATTATAGATTTCTATATTTCTAGTGTATAGGCGTAATCTAATTTTTTCCAGTATTTGAAATGTCATTTTACTGCTAAGTGGTCGAAATAAAAAAAATACATTAAAACTTAAAATTTTTAAAATATACGTGAAGGGATAGTTTTTTGTTATTTTCTCGGGTACTTTAGAATATTAAAAAAAAAAGATACGTTCCCCCTTTGGTGTAAAAATCTACATCTCTCAGTTTTTGAATCATCTCATTATCTCAAGCTCTTTTCGAAATATTTAAAATTTACGATTTCGTGCGGTATCGTTGGCTTTTGAATCTAAAAAACTTATCTTACTAGAGGTTCTTATTTCATATTTAGGTGTCCCCGAATTACTTTTTTTAGAACATACCATAATACGCACACTACAATTCTCAATGTTTTCGATTAGAATATGTCAAAAATTTCGATGTTAGAGGTACCAATAGGGTCCCCATTACTACAAGCGATAGCTTTGGAATGGTCTTGTAAAGACAGATATTATTTTCTATAATTAACTTTTGTTTTAGATCAATCAACCAATAGAATTTACGTAAGTATTTAACATTATCACATTAAGGTAATGGAAGAGTATTCAGGCTTGTTGGACACTAACCTTGTCGAGAAATGAATGTTACATGAGTCGATTTTGTATCAAAATTAAAAAGACATAAAATGTATTCCCAATTTCAGTGTAAAAACACTTATTCTTTTATAGGCTATTAATATATTACTCTAATAACTTTTAACCAGTTAATGTTTAGTGACAAGAGCAGAGGTGTACGTGTTTTGCAGAAAGTAAGCCTCGGAAAACTACAAATAACGACATTCTACATAGATATGTGGCATAAAGTATTTTTAAAATTAAATTAAAAAATATTGTTGGTACTAGTGTGAGAACTTTGCAATAATAATAATAATAATAACAGATCAGGAATGTTCTTAGCATATAAACTAATTCTAAAATCAATATGAAAACGTTAGTCACATTTCATCACCTATTTCTCAGCTTTCATTAACAATTAAGCAAGCACAAGTACACACATGTTGATTTCGCCGTACCAACATCGAAACGGATACAATGAAATTTGTCGCAAATGTCAGAAAGGAAATGAGGCCCTAATTTAGTATTGTCTGTAGGAAAAGGTGTCGCTGACTACTTGCTATGTAATGATATATATGGAGGGAAGAGAACTAAAGCAAGATGGGAAAGACACACATACTGTGAGATAATATGAGTTTTATAACTGGGTGTCTTTAATTTAGAGCTTGACTTGGTTGATGAATTCCAAAGAAGTTATGGATGAGTTAGGTTAAGTTCTATCAACTTTTCAAATTTTACGCTTAAGCCTTATAATGAAATTTTAAATTTTATACTATTTTAACCATTTTTTCTAGTGGTTGGCTCATTTCTTTACTTAATTCGTAACTGTATTTTGAAAATTTATTTTTAAATAGAGTTTTTCTGAATATTAATGTTTTCTAATAACACATTCAAATTATTGCTTTTTGTCACATATTTCATCTTATTTTTTGAGATATTTATTAATGATTCTGCTCCAAGCCAACAATCTATAAATTGGATAAGTCTATATCAAGGAGTAGGATAAAAAAAAATGATTTATACATTTTTCTAGGTTCACCAGAATTCTGCTATCACACACTTTACCTGTTTTTTAACCAGTTATTGATCCACAGTTGAATGTAACAATAACAGCATATTTCATATTAAATAGTTTAATAAGGAACCACTTGGGAATATTACTGGTTTATATTTAGCTAAATAAGATTTACTTTTATAAATCCAAGGAGCTACTATATACTTTTTCTGACTGTGTGGGAAATCCAAGTACAATCTTTAAATATAAAATTCCCGAATTCAGTTCCCTAAGAGGAACTATATATGTATATATCTAGAATGTAATTAAATGTAACCTGAACCAACTAGTAATGTGAGTCAGTAATCTATCTAGTGGTGTTTAATAAGTGAGCTGTAATAGTATCTACCTTAGAATTACTTATAAATTATTAACGTAGAATCCTAGAAACGAGGATACGTGCAAGGATAAATCTAAAACGTTTGTTAATAACAATATGCATTATGTGCTACGTTTGTTTGTAGAAATTATTCCTAAAGTGTTAATGAAAAAAAATATAATGATATACTTACTGCTAGATATATATATGCAAAAATTCCCTTAGCTCATGTTAGAGTATTGAATTATGGTCTAGGTATTTATTTTCAATTACGAATAATGATGTAACAAGTTTTATTTCACCCCTAATGCCATACAATGAAACTATATATTCATTTTCTATTCATGTTAACTGTCTGTTCGGGTTTATGCCGAATAAAACCATCACTTTATTTATTAATCAAATTCAGTCCATTACCCTAAAATCGATACAGGTATCACATTCACACTAGTTTATGTGCCAGGCTAAAAGCCAATTTTAAGCCAGAAATAATGTACCCCTTAGTTTCGCAAGAACCATGCTTATGAAATAGTTATATTTTAAAAGCCTTTTCAATTAAACTTAACTCGATATGCCAAATAATATCAAATTTACTATTAATATTGCTCTAATGGAAAAAGATACTTTAACAAATTTCCGGTTTCCTTACGGCAAAAACAATTGTAGAACCATAATTAAATTAGTATATAGGATACACTGGTGGAAATTTCACCATGAAAAAATCAATAGAAAGAGTATTTTTGATAAAACTTAGAAAAGATCTTTAAAGTTATATATTAATATATGCATATAGGCTACCAATTTGATCCATTGTGCTTCCTTCACTAAGTGCAAAGCAATTCTCAAATTTATTCCAATTTGTACAATCGCTATTTTTGTCAGTTGTTCTAAATTAGCTAATATCTACTAATTCTGTACAGGTTTTTTTTTTACAAAATCTCAGTTTATCCCTTTAGTGACCCCACCAAATGGGTCTACTTTTTCGAAATCTTTATTTTTCTCTCCTGGCTCACAAGTTATAGCAGGACAAAAAAACACCTGATAATTGAGATATCGACCTCTAATATTTGTTTACTTAATTCACATTTAATTCGCTCTTCATTGATTATCTTACTTGAATTCCATTTTCAAAGACTTTCGAAGGACATTAAAGTTATTAAATCATATTGAATTCATATTAAAACTTAGAATCGTTCAATTGGTTGTATAAATTGCATAAATACATATCTTTATTACTTTAACTATTGACTATTAGTAAATATGATCCAACAATATGTGTCAACTGATCTCTTTTAATCGATACATCAGTTGGTTTACCTAATCATCGAAAACTGTTACGTTCAACTGTTAATTAATATACCGAGACGAGAGCACATAATAAAATCCTCGATCCTCCATCATACCCCACAGACCTAAATGCGAAAACATCCCTTCGAAGCACGAACAAGCACACTAATAATATTTGCGTAAAATACTTCAACAGCAGCTCTCGATTAATACACTTTTCTAATAATAATTCGAATTATAAGCTAAAGAATCTGAAGGTAATCTGAGTAAAACTTGTATTGTTGCAGAAAAGAACAAACCAAAACCTTAAGCATAGTTCCTAAATTACTCTACAGTAACCTAACAGTGCCTAACCACTTACAAAGTCTTAACTTCCCTTTGCAACCACTTATACTGAGATTTTTTGTAATAAATATTATCTGAGAAACTAAATAAACTCTATTTTGTCTTAATAATCTGTAAATTAAGTACACCAGTTTATTATCTACATTTTAACAGTGTAATTTTCCAGCGTGACTAACCTCTAGGAGCTAGTTGCACAGGCTAATACAAATACTCTAAAGTTAGCTTTGAGACCACTAATGATCCCCTACGAGATACTGTAGAGACCGCATCATATCGTTATTTGTCAAATTTGGGGTTGCACACGCTCTGGCTCTCCAAAGGAGTAATTGGAGGAATTGTAGCAGAGGGTTTCTTGGAGTGACCAATTCAGTTATGGGACTTGTTTGTTAGCCGAGTTTATTTAGAAGATTGATAATGTTAAGGGTAACAAAATTAATATCTGTCTGAGAAGCATCAAACTGAACTGTGTTGAAACTAGGTCATGGAATAATGACAGAGGGGTATTGTCATACTTGTATTAGTAAGAGTTAATTAAGAGAAATAATTAGATAGAAATAAGAGATAAATATATCCTTTCTAATAAAATTTATCATATCTATTGGTTAAATTGTAGTTAGATAACCGATTACAAATACAACCTATTTTCTATAACAATAGCAATGTAATAAAATATCATTCTCTTTTTTCGTTTGTTTGAGCCATAAACCAAATATACTTTTTCTTAGAAATGTAAAAGATAAAATATACTTATATACTAAAATCGTGTAATTTTAAGATAAGTATATTTTATCTTTTACATTTCTAATGAATAAGTTCCACAAAGTAAGGGTAGATACAATCATTAAAATATATTATTATTTTATCTTGACCGAAAAGTGATATAAATATAAGATTTATCAGTGTTGACAATGAAAACCCTGATTACTAAAAGTTACAGCCTTAAAATTGATGATAACTGCCACTAAATTCTATTAAAGTAATATGTTCTCTTAGCTTAACAGTATTAACATCCTCATTACAGTAACTCATTGCGAAGTATTCACATCATCCGGTATTACAGAGGAACAAAAAGGGCTGCCAAATTTACAGCGACAATTAATAAAGCGAGCTTCTTGAGCACGGAGTAAATCTTCAGGTAATTTCACGATAATGAGTTTACCCGTAATGCAAGGATCTTATTTACCGCTCAATAACTAAATTGATTTTCAAGAAGATTCATCAGCTTTCTTGTGTAAAGTTTATTCATCTCTTTAATCTTAATACATATCCAATTTTTTTCACATGCTACTTAAAAAAGATGCTATAAATTATATCTGAGGACACTGCAATTTTTTTAAGTACATAAAATCTACAAAAGTCTGACCAGCTTAAACTGATTAACGATAATAGATTCTTTTTTTCTAATGCTGAAAATTTTTAAAGAAGATTTTTTTTACTATATCTAAAAAGAGTTCAATTTATTCCATGTCTCACATTTTGTATTTTCCCGAATTGAGAATTAATTCTTCATTAAAATATTAAATTTTAACATACATTTATTCTCAGAAGGTGATTACGTTTCCACACTCCGCCCGTTATCCATTTTTTGTTAACTATAACTAAACAAAGAATTATTGGACATTGAACCCCATTTCCCAATACCCAAAATCACATAAATTTCAATATGAACTATAGCACTAATTGAATAATACGCATCCATATACCTCTCCTAGGAATAACTGCGAATTGGACGGGCATTGGGTCTAGAGGGGATTTAAAATCAATTTGCATTCTTTGTAGTTTGTGTGGATTAGGGAATTATGAGGATAATGAAGAAATATGATGGAAACTGAACAATGATGTTAAAAAACCGAATTCTAGTTAACTTGAATATTAATAACGCTTCAAACAGATTTCAGATTTTTGTGTGCTATATTAACAGTGAAAAAACTATCGAAAAGTAAAAGATATCTATAATTTTTTATTTGCTTCTTTATATTCTTCGGATGTCGAACTTATGATTTTTCATCACTCATCCAACCTTAACATTCAGTTCTTCTGAGTCATTATCTCTAATTGAACTTTTTTTCCCTGCTCATCTGTATTCAGTCAAAAACAGATTAAAACTTATCTATAGCTTCTACTCTATTGTCAATATCAATTCTTTTAAATATAAATGTAAAAGTTAAAATATGCTTATCTTAAAATTATTTTACCTTTTATATTTATAATGGATATATAGCACAGAGTAAGATACAAACAATAATTATTTTTAAAACATATTCATTTAATACGAAGAAAATATGTAGGGATAGCAAATAATTCATACAACATTTGAACATAATCCCGGTCTAAAATTATTCTTTGCCACTTCATTGACCTGCTAACGACTTCTATTGTTACCAGCTGCCCTCGAACCTTACGCGATATTAATTTTTGTGGCATGTCAAATCGACAAGTGCGCTAACTAATAGTGTCATACATGCCATAAATTTTGAATAAACTGATTTGATTCACAGTAAGAATGTCATAAATCGAAAATATGACCGTTACGCCTCGCCCCTCTATTACGACGCTTCTGTCGCGAATATTATAACGGGAGCAAAATGAATAGAATGTGGATCACCCGCCAGATGGTCATTTGTTTCATGTGGATGGGATATATGATATTTCAGCGTTTGACCCTCAGAAAATTTTGTTTACGTGACATGCGTCAGGGTTTTTAAGTACACATAAACTCAATTTTTGCGAAATACTCGTATGTGTTTCAAAGATTACCTCGACAGGCGCCGTTTTTTTCACTTTAAATGCAATACTAATTTAAAATTTATTTGGAAAAGTCATATTATGCAAAACCAATTTCAAATACAAAAAAAGAAACGAACTACAGAAAATAAGTTGCTGACATGTTGACAAATACACTTCGTCTAGTGGATGTTTATCAATCTGACAATACATTTAAAACCCATACTCTTTATGAAGTCATTTTCTGCATATCTGGTACACACATATTTTATACAAACAAATGTGAAGAGTAGAAAAGTAGGATAAAATTAATTACTGTATGACTTTTAAGCATGGACATGTTTTGTTTTGATATCAGACTACACACTTAATACAATGAAAAGAGCTACTAGGTGTGCAAGATACATACTCTCTATTTTAATGTTAAAACTTGACCGACTTGTTGCTTCCTGTTATCGTCAGATTTGCTTTTCGCTGTTATATACATAAATGGGCAACTTTTGTACTCAAAAAATTAAAAAACAGTGGTGATTGAAAAAAACTTAGATGTAATTAATATTCTATTTATTCGCACATGAAAGCAGTAATAACCATGTCCTTTTTAATTTACAAATATTTTTTAACTTATTCTATATGCAGATTTTAATTATAAACGACTAAAAATCGACTGTAAGAATCATATCCAGCCACTGAGAAAAATTATAATAGGAGTAGCTCTGAATTTTAAATGTTTTGGCTTGGTACTACTTCTTCTACTCTTTTAATGAGCTGTATCCACGGGACAGTTTATCCAGAGTTTGGTACTTTAGCCCCTTCTAAAGAGTGACTTTTTAACCTTGAAATTGAAACTGAATGTTTTTAAAATTATTGAAACATTTATTAAGAAAATTAAGTTGTAAAAATTGTATTCAACACAGCAGAACAAAAGTTATCACATGTAACTTGCCTACAAGTATGACAATAAATGGCAGGCAAATGGCAGTATTTAATTCTAGAATGCACAGCTGATTTTCGTGAAGAACATCCTGAATTAGTATTTGATTACAATAATTTTTAAAAATTCTAGGCAATTTTATATTCCTTCAAAAACTCAAGTTCTTCTTTCTTGTCACTTACATGAAGTACTCCTATTTCCACTGTTGTTTTAATTGTGTTATTAAGTATAGGTTTGTGTTTAGTCTCAATGAGGTGTTTTGCGTAATGTGACTTATCTGGTTGTTTTAATCTAAAAGCTCGTGTTCACAGTACCTTAAGTGAAAATTTCTATAGGTCTGGCCAAGATAGATGGCGTTACAATCCGGACAATTTAGTTTGTAAATACCTAAAATATCCTCAATATACATTATTGAATGAACAATTAAACCTGGGAAGTTCAATTATTTTAGATTGCCTTTTAGACAAAGTACATATATAATAACCAAAAATTTTTTAGAAAAGAAGAACATTGTATATTTTGCTTAATGGTGGGTCAGAGTAGTGATGAAACCGTGGTCAGATAAATATTTTTTTAAGCCTTGTAATACGGTGGAAATTCAGATAAGTACAATTTATCTTTTCATATTTATTATGGATAATTTCCACAAAGTAAGGGTTGAAACAATTAATTCAATAGTACATTCTGTATATTTTTTCAATTTTCTATTAAATTAGAAATACAATCGTGAAAAGAGCATAGTCCTAATTTAATTGGTTCCAAAGATACAATGGTTCACTGGCTTGAAAGTAAAAAAATAACTAATAGGCACTTTTTCTGACATTAATTGTTTTTATATATCATAAATGAAAACAAAATTTTTAATAATTTTACCTTCATTAGTTATTTGTTATTGTCACTAGAAAGAATACTATTTTATTTACTAAAACTTCAGTTTGGAAGATTTGTGAAGCGTTTTAAAAAAGCGGG
Source organism: Hermaeophaga mercurialis (assembly GCA_951812935.1). Taxonomy (NCBI): domain Eukaryota; kingdom Metazoa; phylum Arthropoda; class Insecta; order Coleoptera; family Chrysomelidae; genus Hermaeophaga; species Hermaeophaga mercurialis. Next base: position 22,078,158 of record OX638360.1, read on the forward strand.
TTCAACTAAAAATCGCCCTAAAAGTAGCCGACCAAAGACTGCAGCTAATGATAAAAAATCTTTAGACATTATGAAGACATTTATAGAAAATCCTTGTGCGTCCATTCGAAAAACTGTATTAGAACAAGATCTTAAAGGATCCGTTCGTAATGTTCTCAAAAAAAATTTATAAAGTAATGCTTGTTCTGGAATTATCTGAAGATGATTTGAAAAGCAGTATAGAATTTTCTGAAATCATGAGGCAAAAGGTGATTAGGAATTTATATTTTACAAATAAGATAATTTTTCTGAAACAACGTTCATGTTAAATGGTACAGTTAGTCGCTACAACTGCAGATATTGGTTTGATACTTCTCCTAAATAAATGCGGCAGCATGGCACGCAAATTATTTAAATAATGTTTTCCAAAACATGTCGATAGGAAGAAGTGACACAATTGAGTGACCAGCAAGATCCCCCCATTTATCTTCATTAGACTATGTTTTATGTGGATATTTCAAAAACATTGTATACAAAACAAAACCTGACAATTTGAAAGAACTAAGAAATAGAATACTGATAACAACCCATGAAATAACAAATGAGCAATTGCGTAGTATAAAATCAGTTTTTTACTATAGGTTTGGAAGTAGGACACTTGGAGCATCTAGTTAAATAAAATTATTCAGCCATTTGTTATTATTTCGATAATAAATAATTATTTTCAATTTGCAATACATTTAGAACCAAATAAGTTATGACAATGAGGTTTTGACGGTTATGTTTCTAATTTAATAGATTATGATAAATTGAAAAAATATACAGGGTGCAATATTTAAAACAAATATATTATTTTGGAGTAACGGTGCACCCGGTATATTCCTAATTAAGTTATATTTAACCTATCAGAAATCGAAATATTAGAAAGTTGTTACTTTTTGAACACCCTATATAACTAGAGAAACACTTCAAAATCTGAAATCCTATACCCAACTAGATGTTATAAACATATGCTATTTTTTCATATGAACATTCTTCAAAACTTTAACTTTTCAATGCCAATTTATGATTTAGAAGAACTGAGTAATCCAATTACCGTAAAGTATGAAGAGATCAACAATCCACCGCAAATGTTGTTTAAAGTTTTTGTTGAATTGCGGAGAAGAGTTGGTTTGTGTTTAGATATAAATGGGCAATATTTTCAACAAATTCTCTAGCTTTATATGAATTTAAATTATAATTTCGATATTAAATTAATTATTTGTTTATTTTTTTTTGTTGCAGTATCATTTCGAAGTTATAAACTTTGTTTACAGTGAAAATGTTAAGTAATTAGTGTAAAACTGTAGATCCCAGGCATTTAAATTTCACACTCTACTCTCATTACAATTTTTCTTGATTGATATACATAAGCAAGTATCTAATCGAACTTTGTTTTCCGAACTGTGTGGGGTCCCCTTAGAATAATATAGTCTAGACCTGAAACTTATTATAGAATCCACCCAAATGCTTCTCACCCACCAAAGCGAACAACACATCTGCATTCTGACGTCACACATAATAAACAAAAAATCTGAGAATTAAATCAAACTCACGTAACAGAATATTTTTACAATTGCTTTCCAACTTAAGTCTTCGCAGTAAATCAATCCCGTAGACGACTTTTATTTTGTGTTAATAGCCCTCCCCTTTTGATCGAACCAAGAGAATATATGCATGCGCCCATCGTGAAAGGACATAATTATATGTTCGAAACATGAATAAAAAATGGGCGTGTTCGATATTTCACACATGTAGGATGAAAAATTTTAATAGAAATTGATTATGGTTTTTTCGAGACAATTTAAGCCCAACTACAACATTTTACCAACAAATAGGTACGTACTTTTTGCCGATAAAATAATTTGCATCAGTACAATCTGAAAATACATCATTTCAGTTAAACACAGATTTTAATTATATTATCAATCTATTTGCTTTTTTTCCAAAAAATATCCATTTAAATTTACGACCTGTCAGATTTTCGTGGCCCTCTGCAATATAATTTTCAAGTTTGTTTTTCAATAATTAAAATTTCAAATAAACGTAAAATTATATTATTAACTTCATTATAGATTATTTTGATTTTGGAGCAGTTGAACATTTAGCTGCAAGCTAAATTAATATGTCTATTAAATCAAATAGTTTTTTTTATAAATTATGATGATTAATAAACTATAATCCATTTGGTTACCAGGTTTAAATTAAAAACAATAAAGTCATTATTTTTCAAACAATTAAGGTACGTCAATAACTTAATTTATTAGAGAAAGTGTATTCTATAGGAACAAAATAATTATTTCCTAACCAAGTTCTTGTTTTTTCTGTGTTGCATAAAATATATTGATTAGCTTTCTACAAAAATTTGTTTAAAGCAAATTTAAAAACCAGCTTTATAGAACTGTATGTAGAGAACCTTTAGCTAAACATTAAAATGTTTTTAAATCAAAGTAACATGGGTCAATATCACATTTTATAACATATTTTTCCTTAACTCTTCTGTACAGTGCGAACGTAAAGTTATCCCCTCTTATTAACTTCCATACAACAAAATATTTAATTTAATGATCGGATGGCTGGGACCATTTTTATTTCTAATGAAATACCTTTTATTATTATAAAATAATATTTCAAATGTATGCGCAAAGGAGCTACCCCTTAAAAAACAGCAAAAGTTCGAGAGGTAGCTAATTTAAAAAAGCTTTTATTTAAATATTTATTTAACAGTAAATCTGTTGTAGGCTAAATTATTGAGATTTGTAAAATCATACCTAATTTTGTCAAAAACTTCAAATTTGACAGGAATGTTGGGTGACCACATCATAGTTCCAATATTTATTTACTAAACTCTAGAACTATTATAAACAACAATCGACGCACTAATATCTAAAATCGTAGAAAACAATCTAGTATAAGTATATAACTCGTGTGGGTTTATCTAAATTTATTTAACAGAAAGCTTCACAACTGTCTTTTAAAAATAAAAGTTAACATTAATAATATTTATACTATTTATGTCGTACTTTGATACTTATCTACTCTCCGTCTCTCAGTTTCTCCCTATTTAAATCCTTTTCTTGCTACCTCGAAAGTTCCAGAAAATTCTATACGTTTACCAGAATATTTTTGATGTTTGAGAAACTGTTATAGCTGTCAGCAGTAAGGTTAGCTTTATTTATAATTTGAATAATAGTTTTCAACAAGGCGTTGCTTCTGCTCTTTTCGTGATCAATGTAAAACATTATTTGAGTGATTGATTGAACGACAAGGACTTAAGTGAAATGATCTCCGATATCACCAGATCTTACTCCTTTAGACTTCTTTTTATGAGATTACTCTATATCTAAAGTTTACCCGCGTTAATCGTTAAAAAAATTACAATAGTAGATAACAGAAGCATGTGCTTTAAGAAATACTGAAAAATGTAAGACATACATAAATACTTTTTTCTGAGTAGAAGTCAGTGTTGAAGATTTTGAATACTTCATAAATGAATATCACTTTTTTAATTATTAAGCCACTATCTTTTCATCCGGACTCTTATTTTAAATTTAATTTATTCAAAAACCAGATTTACAATTATACCGTTGAACGTTAAATAAAGACTTAAAATCCTTGTGAAAGTCTTCAACACATTTAGACTTTTGGTCTTCACTGTATATATTCTCAGAATGTCACAACATATTATTCTAGCAAACATTCTGTGTTGTCACGCGGTACTATAATTAGTTGTAAGGATAAGCCTTTGTAAAGTTAAATTGACTTATCGCGTTTAAAAGACGGAGGTTCAGCTCTTGTTTCAAAATTAACAACCCATACTGTAAAATAGGATGTTAAATTACAATCTTTAACAAGCAACGTGAGAAAACTTCCAATACAACATTAACTGTGAATGTTCAAAGTTTTGTATGCATTTACGATAAGTTTATCGGAAGTAGGAAGTCCGTAGAATAAACAAGATAGGTAAACTCCGTTAAAGAATTATAATATAAAGCTGAATTTTATAGAAAATTTCATCTCGTCAAGAATATTTACAGGAATGGTTTTGAATGCATGTAGTTTATATAGTTAACAATTCAAAATCATTTTTAAAATAATTATGCAGGTACAGAAATAATATTTTTATAGATATAAGAGAACGCATTCACCTCTAATGTCTTGGGTATAACGAGGATGGGAACATCATTCCAGCCAATTTGATAGAAACGTACTGGCACTAGTGATTGCACCAATAGTATAGCGGAGTTCGAGAGAGTTAATAAGGGAGTTAATAAGGGAGAGGAAACATTATTGCGCTCTGTCTTGGTTAGCTGGTAATTATATTATTCGTATTCCTTTATACCTTTAGATTTCTGCTTAAGATATATATATTTTATTTTTAAACCTGTGTACTATATGGGGATCCTCTTTTTTGCTTGATTATTCAAATTTTTTACTGATATCCTGCGTTTTTTGTTAGACTATGGTGTTTTATCTAAACATCTTATAGAGATTCCTTTGTGAGAATATCTGGTTTTGACTTCTCTTTACGCAGTGCTAGGGACAATTACTAAGTCTTTAAAATAACACATCGGCCTTTTTCTCTTTGGCCAAACCTGTAGTTTTCTTGTCTCGATTTTCTTGAGTCAGTAGTACCCTCAACTTACACTAAATATTATTAAATAATGTATTTACCGGAGATTTACTAAATTTCAAATCATTAGTGAAATTTTTTCCTGTCTATCTACCTTTACTGGTAAGTTTTCTTACCATCCGTAAGATTTTTTTTTGCATCAGTTGACTCAGACATGGCCAGAGGTCTAAGCTGATAAAAAACTTCTAGTTCATTATTGCTACCACTGACGTTAGATCCATCAGGCAGGCTTCCAGGCTTCTTTGTTTGGACCATCTACCTGAAAGTTTTTCCCAAAAGGAAGGATATTAAGAACAAGGAATGATATTTGATTAGTAGATCGTGTCTCCTATAATTTAAGAAAAAATTCTTGTAACATATACTAGTTGTTTTAGCTCACTAGCCTATATTTTTGGCTAGCATAGAGTACCGTTCTTTTAGTTCTTCTAAAGCGGCTTCAAAATTATGCTCGTAAGGGAAAAAGGGAAGCAAGTAGTTTCAAACCATTCGTAATAGACATTTTAGATAGTGAAATTCTCTAGAAAATGTAAAAATTATTTTTAATGATCTCCCAATTGTACTGTCCCTAAAAATAGCATTAGTATAAAAATGAACACAGAACAAAAAAATAGAAAATAGTTTTGAATGATGAAGTGTACATTTCGATATAAGCTACAGATATTATAGACGAAGATATATTTTAATACATATCGTCATAATTTCTGGATAAAAAAAAAGTCGTCAAATTCTATATAACTGCAATCTATTTTTAAAATATTCCAAGTTATTTCTTTTTTATTTTATTTGTCACTATTTGTACAAATGATGTTATTGACGAAATAGATATTTCCTGATTATTAGTGGAAATGCATTCTATAAAAGTATGATTTCAGATAACTAAAATTAGTTTGACCACCATACACAAACGTAGTCACGTAATCTAACCTTACTTAGCCGTAGGCAAGGTAATTTCTATTTCTTTGTTATCACCTATACTATATAATTAAAATATGCGTGCGAATGGTGGCTTGTACAGTTGATAACAAACCCTTATAACATTCCTGCTTATCTACATGATGAACTGCTTCGACTTTAGGTTGCATTTCCTTTATTCTAATTCCTAATGGTAGGTTCAGAGATCACGTTGTAAGCTTAATTCAATCTGTCGAGCTATTTATAGCAAGCACTAATCTTTAACAATTTGTGAAATAGAATAAGAATATACATTAGATTTATAGAATGTTTCCCTTTACATAAACTTAATTATCTAGGTTTTTTCATATTGGAGGTTACAATATTTTACTGTATATTTGAAATGTGAGTAAACTTAAAGAGCAATAAGAGCAATTGTTTTATATAATTTCTACACCGATCGTAGAACTACTTATTCCGAAGTTTTTGAAATATTTCTAGAAACACTCTTGAGTTTGTTCGGAAATACAACATCTACTTGAATGGGTTTCCTCTGGAATTTTAAACTCAATGTCCCGTCTTCGAAACTACTCTGAATTTTAGGTTGGATTTGGCAGGTTGCATCCATTTCCGTGAAAGAAATTAATATTGATTTACACCTTTCTTATAGGATAATACCCATTATCAACAATTAAACGAAAAATTATAGTTAAAGGGGAATTATAAGTATTACAAATAGGGACATAAATTTTAAATTACAGGAGAAGATTAATATTAAGAGAAAATATGTTCAACGTTAAGAAAAACTATAGCAGATAACAGATTAGTATCATGTTAACCTGCCATTGAATCATTAAATGTATTGTCTGTCAAGAAAAAGTAAAAAAACTAGCCAGAACTAGAAGTCGATGGCTGACAAACTCCACAGAAGAGGAGAAAACCCTTTTCTAAAATTAGATGAAATTAAAAAAAAAAGAGAAATGGAGTCATCATAAATTTGAAATAATTTTCATGGGTGGAGCCAAAGGATCGTTTGGTTGAATTACAGTTAAAAATTACATCTCTGTTAACCCAAAAGACATATTAATGGGAATGCTATTACCAATTATCTATGCCTGGAACGTTATCTTAGAGGATTTCTTGGAGAGTTCTTGAAGATTAATGGGTACCAAAAATATTTACTTTTAGAATACCGTATAAACAAATTAATTTTTGAAAAATTAAAATCTTTCTAATATCATCAAAGAATTGATAAACTCATCCTGCTTGTCCTTTCGTATCTATTTTTTTTTTCTAAATCGACAAAAACTTCAAAGAACTGTTTATCTCCTTGCAAACAAAGCATTTTTATTGACAAAAGAATCTGACCAAAGTAAAACAAAAGTTGAGAAAAATGTTTCTCCTTATAAAATTTTCACAACCAAACATTAAAATTGATTCACTCACGTTTTCTCCGAATCACTCCAGGGATACTCCCGCATCTCTTTCTATCGTTTGTTGGAATATTCCTTTGGCTTTTTTAAAGAGTCAGTCACGTCGTATATGTCCTCTTCTCCGCTTCTTTTCTGTCTTCTCCCACACCTCTTAAATGTTGGACACATGCACAGCGAAAACGTGAAGTGAATTACTTTAACTGTTTTACATCTTGTTCGCTTTAGGTACGATCTAAATGGGCAAGGACCTCTGGAAAAATGCACTATACACGAAACTTCCTTTGCAGGAAATGGGTATTTTGGAGAGGCTTGTTAATAAGTAATCTTGAAAATACGCTCTAAGAATCATGATCTATTCATAATGAACTATGCGCTGCGTTGTTTCATTATTAAAACAATTCAACATTTGTTAAATTTATTTTGATCGTTGTAAAAATATAGGCGGTTAGTTGTATATATATATATAGAAAGGCAATAAAAATAAGAACTACATATAGAGGCCGTACTCAGAGTTATATACAAGGTGTTCCAAAAAAACATCCCAATATTCTTAGTGTAAATAGTACGTGCAAAATTAAATAGGGTTTGTCTAGTAAACTTAAGTCCTATCGCCAAATGAATGAATAATCCAAAACCTTTTGACAGACTTTTGTTTTCTATAAGACACCGAATTAATTTATGTATTAGATAAAATGGCAGGCACTTTGAAGTATTTCTATACATGGTTTTAGTGTCATTTACTTTAATAATGTTTATTGTTTTCCTTGATTATGTTCTTTACCTTCCAATAAAGTTTTGTTGTTTGTTTTATTATGTTCGTGCATTAAATTCCTCATTTCAATGACACCATTTCTTTAAGTCGAAATATCTCGAAAAATACTCATTTTATGGAAGTATGACAAGAGTATATAATTTACTCAGAAAATTTTATGTAAAAATAAATCTAAAACCATGATTCGGTAGCGTCCAAGTTAGGGAGAGAAGAGAGGTTCTTCAATCCAGCAGTACGCCAATGGCTACACCAATTAAACAGGTTTCTTTTGCCAAAAAACCCCCTAAAGTTAATTAAACTGACTGACAAATTTTATAAAAAAGTGATGTAGAAGTTATAGCCAATATTCCATTTTGGATTTTAAACTTTAACCCCCTGTATCTCAAAAATGGGAAGCGCTAGGACTTAAGTTTTTGATCAAACCCGATTTATTTTTGGACGTAGGGGAGAGGTGGTATGAAAGGGACATTTCACTTCAAAGCATGGTTACAAGTAAATAAAATGATTTAATTTGGTGGTTTTGGTACAAATCGAAACTACGTTTAATCAAAAACTAAACTTTTGTGGCGAATAAGTTCTTAAAAGATTTTAAAATGGGAATTTATTATTTTGAATTTTTAATACGTTTTGTCCCATTCATAAATAGGTGGTATTGAAAGAGACGTCTGCATTAATAAAAGGGACATGTTGATTTATTAATTATTTTATTGAATGTTTAACATGTTAAACAGTTGCATAGTGCACAGTGTGGTGAAAAAGTAAGGATGATAATGTGGTTTGTTCGCGCATATAACACTATGTTTATCGTTATGTGAGTTTTATGATTATCACAAATTATAAAAGCAGGAGACTCAGCAGAAGGTTTCACTTGTTGAATGAAATGTTTAAGAGAATTTAAAAAGCAATCTTCCGTTATCCATCCAGAAATATTTGCTTGTCCTAGAGCACCAGTGGGTCCATTTGCAAGCAAGTTCTTTAAAGTAGACGCGCGGAAATATGAAAAGAGGAGGAATGGTACCTCCTGCAGCATTTACAAAAGCTAACATGGTAACTAGTGATCCACGTTCCGCAGAACTGATTTGTCCAACTCTTTTTACACCAGCTTGTGCAATTATTTTGGGGGTATTTGTGACTGTACTACAACCTGTTTCATCTACGTTCTAAATCATTTGGGGAGAAAAATTGAATTTCTCGAAGCATTTTTCCAAATTATTGAAAAATTTTTCAACATTATGCTTATTAAAACTCGTTGTTCTTGCCAAGGAAGTACATTCCGGTTTTCTAACTGATAACGTATGGTTTCGTTTCAGAAAACCTTTTAACCAATCAGGACTGGCCTGCTTTGTGATGTCCCATGTGGTGGGTGTAATATCTAATCGTACTGCATATTGGTACGCTAATTCTCGTGTTTGTGTCGTTGTTAAGCCATAACACATTTTTGCAGATGTTTTTAAATAATCACACAAAATACTTTCTTGGTCCTTGGTAAAGACTCTTCTGTTTCCAATATTTGGCTTATATATAAGAGTATTTGGAGACTCGTTAGCTTTTTTTACCAATCGTGCCAAATGTGACTTCGCAATATTATAAAATTTTGCTACTGATCTCACTGATGTGCCTCTCTCAATTACCTCTTTAATAGCTTTTTCTATAACTGACGAATCCACACGCATTCTTTTCTTCTTTTCTGAAGGCATTTTAAACTAAAACAAAAAAGAAATTTAATCTGAAGCTAGACATTGCCATCTTTTTGCATCATGTATTTATTTAAGTATTGAAAGGGCCACTTAAATATTGAAAGGGACACGTCCCTTTAATGAATTTTTATTGTGTCCCATTCATAAATATTTACACAAAATAATAAATTAATTTACCAACTGACAGTTTAAACATATTTACCTGTTATGATACGTCTGGATAGCCAAGTATGAATACTTTTTATGTACACATTAACTCTATTCGATATTTACCAAAAAACACTTACTTAACACACTTTAAAAAATACAAGCGTTCTTTACTATTTACGACAAAAAATTTATAAGCCCCCTTACTCTGAAATTACAAGTCCAAATGAAGCGAACTCAGGCGAGATGGGTGGTTATTTAAGACGTAACAGGAGAACAAATATTCGTTACTTTGCAACGAATACTTTTCGAAATAATTGTTAAGTCCCTTTCATTACGTGTCCGTTTCATGGCCCCTCTCCCCTACTATTCATACTAAGAATGTTAGAATGATTTTTTGGAACACCTTGTATAGTAATCTATACATAGTTTTCATTATTTTAACTTTCTATGAAGCGTCACTCTTGATTAATGAAATGAAAATATAGGATCGAAATATGCATTATGAGAAAGTAGTAAATGAGTATAAAAATGAACGTATTTTAGTTATTGATCTATAGAGAAAAACACTTGATCAAATCAGAAAACAGAAACTATAAGAAATTTTAGAGAGCACAGGCCCTACGACAGGACTAAAAAGATTTGAAAGTTTATAAATAAAAAGATGAACAAGTACTTAAAACTCGCGAGATGAACAGGATGTCTGCCTTGTGAAAGTTATATTCTTCTGCTAGATGTTTTAGAAAGCCGTAAAGTCAAAAAGCTTATTGAACTATCAAGAAAACAATAGTTTTAGAAATATGTTAACCGGCTGTTTTGATCTTTGCTAAAAATGCAAACTTATCGAAAAGAGATAAATTAGTAATGAAAATAAATGAAATAAAGATAGAAACAATGAAAATGAGTCAATAACTACAATACCATAATATAAAACTGAAAAAAAAAGAAACTTTTAACAACTAGGTACAAAAATTAAAGTATTTAAAAGGGAAGTGGGTGACTTATCGCGCGGTTATTATTGATTTAAATTCTTCGTGGAAGCTTTTGATTACTCCTAATAATCTGTAGTAAGCAATACGATTAATAATGTATCAGTTTAACTAAAATTAATATATATTGAGGCTCAAATAATAGAGAATTGGTTTTTTAAAAATTTACTTTGTTACTTAATACATAGTATTTTATCTATGTACCCATGTACAAACTACTTTGAATAAATTTAATTACAGCGAAGTATCGATATAACTTGTTTGGTTTATTGACAAGTCATATGCTGATTTTCAATAAAATAAATTTATTCTAATATTAAATGGTTTGCAATACGACGTACTTGGTTTTATGGTAATCATCTGGTTTAATTAAATTTGATTAGCAGTATGTATAAATTTCTGAAAAAGTCACCATTGAACTAATCAAAAACACTAGAAACAACATATTATATGATAAAAACCCGTTGATCAAGATATGTATGTTGTTTTCGATCCGTATTTATGATGTGAGTACATATGATTAAATAATCTTTATCAACAAAACTAATTATAGAGCTCCTGATGTTTGGTCGCATTGTATTCTGAAACCATTTTGCCAATCTAAGTTAGCATTCCATATTGTTTTATGAATATTTTTTCGCAAAATAGTAAACGTCAGTATTGGTAGTGAGAAAATTATTGTTATCTTAAACCAACTACATGTATATGCAGTATATTTTATTCATATTACGTGAAGCAACTTTGCAACAAGTTTTTGGCACGAGACCAACAACACATCCAGCAGTATTATCCTCAAGCTCAAATGAAATATTGCGGCAACTTTTTAAAATATTCTAGAGTTTCTCACGCTACAGGCAAAAAACGAAAAGGCAGTGAAGTAGTTAAATACACATTCATATTTAGAGTTAATGTTTCACGTTATGATGTAAATTTATAACAAAATAAGGGTAAGGAATTATGTGAAAAACAAACTACCATTAGGAATATTAGGAATTAAGATTCGTGAAAACCAGTAAAGCAAACTAAATAATTATGGTCAAAGTATAAAATTAAGCATTCATAAAACCATTACAAAAATTTAAGACTTCTTAAGTAAAATTGAAAATGTTCGGTATAAGGATAAATATTTTAACCGTTTGGTTGCACAGACCAAGGCCACAGGAAAAATCCCAGAAATCTAACGTAATTAGTGAAAACTATGACAGTTCCCGGAATATTTTAGAAAACGTCAAGGATAGTCTGAAACACGTCAAGAATAATCTGGAAAACATTTATAATTTTCTAGAACCTACGAGAAAGTAAGAAAAGAATATAAATAGAAGGAAACTGGCAGCAGGAGAGTACTGAAGTGTCATAGTACGTACAGACCGAAGAAGTCCCATTGTTATTCACGTCAAGTTGTATTTTTAGGCAGTTTTATGAAGTTTTTATATTTAAATCAATTTGTTATACCCACACAAGTGTTACATCTAAATCATATATAAAAATATGGTAGATAGATTCAGCTAAAATATTAAGCAACTACATAAACTACAACTTCTTTATAAACAATAGGGAAAAAAATTGTTCCAAACAACATAGTATAATTCTTGAATTTCGTACAATTTACTGTATTTACCTTTTTTACTTATGAAACCCATTATTCCAGGAAAACACAATCTATCTACTTAATAACGAAGATTGCTTTTATTAAATACCAATAGCCCTTAAATTACCCAAGTAGTTTCGTTACGATACGTTACCTTCGTAACATTGCCTTTTATGTTTTAATTTGACGTAATCGTAACGTAAAACTTATCAATCAACATTCATGCCAGTATCTTGTACACCCGGTTTATAAATTTTAAGAAAAAAATTGTATAACGTTTATGTATAAATAAGTTTATACATATTAATTTTGTTTTACAGGAGAACTCTGTTTTGACATATCTTCCTGTATTATTAAGGATAAAAATGAAAAAGAAAGGACATTACTAGACAAGGATTTTTTTTATAAGGGAGCCTATATGAAAATTTTAGGAACTGGTGACTGCCGAGTCTAAGTGCAAAAAGGCCATTTGCATTCTTACCTTTTTTTCGGAACGCGCTAAACGAAAAACCGTCTCAAGTAGTTTCAAAAAATAGTGAAATTTATAAATTTGTGGGGTTTAGGGTTTTCAGTTACCTCAGATAATAACAGCTGATTTAGAAATTGTAGAGACTTTAGACCATACATAAATTGTGGACCCAATTGTGACTTCACTCTTACATTGCCATCATTATGATGAACATTCACAGAGTGAGAGAAATCTTAGAAAATATATGGTCTAAAAGAGAGGGGAAACAAAGAACACAAGAGGTATACAAAATAACATTTAATTTACATTTTGTTATATGTATTGCAAATAAAATATGATTTTACAAGAATATATCAAACCTCCAATACTTAATAGAACCGTCATAACCACAATATTAGCGGTACTAAAATAATTATTTCCCCTTTTATTGCCCTCTCTCTCTAGTTATATTCGTGACCATTCTCTCTCGCACATACTCGGTTCAGAGAATATACATGGTTTAAGGTAGAGACCGATTAACCAAAGCCTTAGTCTAATTTAGGTCATTAGTTGCTTACTTAACTCTCTGCAGCCCCTACTACCTTCCCTTGACCTATTTAAGGTCTTTAACCCCCACTCGATTTGTTCATTTTATGTTTTTTATTCTCGGATATGCCACTGACAAAAATTCCTTTATTCTCATTTATGCGCAATAAATCCAACGATTATGATGAAAATATTGCGATAAGATTAATACTGATTTATTAATGGATACAAACCTCGTGAAATTCCCATTTGAATAAACGGCCATTTCATGTAAATTTAATCACTTAGCCAGTTTTCTTCGACCGAGACGGAACGGGGATAGATTTCGGGTTTATTTTAGGTTTTAGGAATTCCGTGATGTTTGGGAGTGATAGATATGTTGGGGTGTAATGGCCTAATAACCTTGATAGTGTTATAAAGAAAAACTTGAGTTTGTTTCCTACCTCAATGATTATAAATCATTTGATATAGCTAGGCCACTAATAGGAAAGAGTTTTTAGATTGCTATATTAAGTATTTAACTTAAAAAAATTCTTCATTGTTGTCCTTATAACTAAAGGAGTAGAAGATAAAAGTAAACTGTTTAAAATATGTGTAACGAGCAAAAATATTTCTAAGTTTGACTTGAAACAAATTTCAAGGTGTTCGTTATTATGTTAGTATATAATTAATAATATAAACTAATTCGGTTGCTCATAAGATATATCAAGAAGTAAGAGCAACTTAACCAAAAATGATATGGTTCATTAACTGAACACTTGCTTCGAAAGTTAAACTTGAAACAAATGATTGAATTTCTGCTGATCACAAGCCGTGACTATTAGCTTTATTACTGAAAGACGTATTCGATCAATATCGTTATCTTAAAAAATACTTTTTGGTTGCTACCTCAGTTTCGACGTTTTCGGTTCGAAGCGTAAACAACGATAATTTGAAATGATAAAAATAACTTCTTGAATCTTTGAAGTAGCATATTTTTATTGTCTTATTGATTTCAATGACCTTATAGAACGTCTGTGCTGACAGCAATGTGGAAGGTGAATAAGTGATGCGCATAATTTGGACTAATTGGTACGACAGTGACTTGCGTTTCCTCAGCGATGTTTATTTTAAGTGTTGGCTACACTGACATTGGCAGAAGGCGGATTGCGGTCGCCTTCACTCCAAAGGAATTTATTTATTCCGTGTATTTTACAAAGCTTATTCCAATAATAATTATAAGCCAATATTGGTTCAAAGGAAGATATGACCTATATTTCAACGATTATCTCTGTTACGTGAGTACGAAAGGATACAAAATTATACATTCTCCTTATGGTGCCAGTCATAAAGTTCAGAATTTTAGGGAAAACGAGTTTTTACAGGCAAACATATTAAAAAAGATTTTAAAAATAATTCAATATTCAAATGGGTTTAAATCATCTTTAAATTATGATGACTGAAATGTATATATAAATATTGGTACTTTATCATATCTAAATCGATTCCCAAGAAAGGATGGGTGGAAAATAATAGGCTAATTGGTTCCAAAATTTTTGTTTATCTGAAACTGCACGAGTAAATTAGTTGAATTATTTTATTAAATACTACGAAAATGTAACAACAAATTATTATTAGCTTATTAACTAAACTTACATATATTCAATATTGTCACGAGTTGTGGTTGTTTGGGAGTCGCAACTCGTGGTTCGGGTAATGAACGAAAAGTGTGACAAAAAATCACACAATTATTTATAAATTAAAAGAAATAAAACAGATTAAGTAAAAGAAAAAATTACGTTACTCTAACCCCAGTCCCACACAGAATAACGAAATAAAATCAATTAAATACAAATACAAACGGGTCCTTACCACATTTCTTGGCCTCTGGGAACAATCACAAATTCCAATATCTTTCCCAACTTAATTTTTCGCTTTATACTTATTCGCTTATGAAAATGGCTTAATGTGTTTAAGCTGACCTCAAGAAAACTGAAAAAAAAGGAAAGAAACACTACTTGGTCAGAGGAGCTCTTTCCCTGACCCCAGGAGTGCTTCAACTGCCTCGTTTCTTTCTTTCTTTTTTCCAAGTGAACTTTTGGCTTTTTGCCTAACCTAACTTATTCTTACCTACCCACCCCAATCACGTTTATTGTTACTAATAAATAGATGTTTAAATGAGACTAACCTGTCGGGAATGAATTTTGGTATGGTTTAAGGAATCTGTGTAATTTCTGAAATATGAACGGTATTTTGGTTTTATAATAATATATCAAAAATAAAAATTTAGGGCGCAGCAGTGATCAATCATAAAATCTAAAAATTAACAGCTCACCGTTAGCTTCGATCCAGGTGAATGGAGATGGCCATCTCTCTTATTCTGCACCTCACCCTTCGGCTCAAATCATGCACTAATGTCAATTTACAACACTCCGAAATAAAGTAATTTTACGTTAGCGTTTTACCGATTGACCCTAGAGACTATTCGTTCTCAAAAATTAGAGAGCGAAAAATTTACGCTTTTCTGTATAAAAAATGTCAGTACTTTTGATTTTTTGACAGACAACTGCCATGGAAAAACGTGTAAGTTTGATCGAAATGAAAAATAATTAAAAAAATAAATTAATAAATATAAAAGAGATACCCGCGAACAAGGGTTCCCAAAAAATTATATATATAAACTTTACTGACACTCTTTAGCTAGCTGCAATGTTCGGAAACCAATTAACCAATCAAACACCTCAAGTTTCGTTAAAAAAGTTTTACACTATCGAAATTAAATGAACTAATAATTATTGTGCGCACTGTATACTAAAAAGTAAATTATCGGCTATTTCAGTTATAGAGGGCAACAAGGTGACCGTAGTTTTCCCCAAAAACCAACGGAGCTTCCATAGCTCTAGAAAACGAAGGACCATCGCATATGCAAAAGGCAAAATAATTTTTATTTACAAAAATAGAGCGTTTTATACAATGTATACAGAGAATTAGTCACTATTCGAAAATCGTTTATGCACCTCCGCAATGGCATTTGGAAGGTCAAAAAGACAAATTTGCCAGTTTACCAATAATAACCAGAGGTGTGATGCCCTCGCAAACTTGGCACTTTTTTTTAAATCTAAACAAACATCTGAGAGAAAATTATGTTTCTTATTAATGAGTGAGAGTGAGAAAAAACCAAAACTAACTCGAGAATGGATGTGCACTTGTGCCAGAAGGATTAAGGAGAGTTTCTCTGTATAGAGTTTTTTTTATTTTTTGGTAATTCGCAGCCAGAGAAGAAAAATGATGAATAATTTCTAATTTATTGTCATTAGATAAAACAAACATGTAATTATTTTAAGTGGTTCTTAATTTTATTTGAATGAAATTTTATTTTGTGAGTATTAGTAAATTAGAAAAAATAAATCTTAAATATTAGCTAACAGTTCGAATTCGAAACGCTGTATACGATCATCGACAATTCACTTATTATAAATTAATAGCTCATCTATTTCCAAACCTATAGAAGTATTCATCGTATCAAAATACTGAAATAGTGTATAATTGAACCAAGATTATATTTCACCACAAATTATTATGGTTACTGAAACTATCATTTTTAGAAGTAGAATAAAAAATAGGATCAGAATAGAATTTAAACTCGATACTTAAGGAATTAAATACAAAATCATAACATATTAACATTATTAAACGATCTATTAAATATAAAATTAAAATTAAAAATTTTTGATCCAGTGCTTCAGAAGATATTTGTTTTAAATATATAATATTAATATTCGTAGAGATTAGTTACCATTTTATATTAAAACATTAAATATTAGAATCATATTAATTTAATGCAAGTAAGTTTTTCCGCTCTTTTGAACTAAGTGGTTAAGTAAATTGAATTTAATGCGAAACAGCCCTGGTAGTTGAGGCCTTGAAATCGAAGAAGAGAAGAATAAGACGAAATTCAATTATAAGTAAGACTTATTTTATTCTGAATCTTCTTATACAATATTATAGCAAGTATTTTGTTAATAAAATTATTGTAGATCATCATGTTTGTTAATATTGAAAACTTTTAATAACATTTCTAAAATCGCAATAAATATTAAAATATTAATTCTAAACTATTAAAAACCGCTTAGGACTATTACACCATTAGGGACACATATTTTAAGTATATAGATTTCTTTTAGATATTAGTGTTATCTTATAAGTATAAGTAGTGCAACCTGTATATTTTTCATATTTTGAAATGAAAAACACATTAACTAGAAGTTTCATTGAAGTAAGGGGACTATTCTGTAACAATTTCTAACATCACTAGACTGTATTAAAAATCGGTTGAATATAAATAGATTTTTTGATGTCAAATATGTGATATACTAGAGGATGTTAATATTGCTAGGAAATTAATAAAAAAGTGGTTATATCTTTTAAACCACCTGATATAACTTTGCAAAATCCTATATTGCAGAAACGATAAATTCTAGGAGAATCCAAACATGTAAAAACATACAGAATGTTCTATTAAAAAAAGATAAGATTGGTTCACACAGTCAATATGCATGACTTTTTATATTTGAAAATATTTTCAAAATATGGACTTATCTATGCGTTTTGCTTCGTATCTCTTAGGACAAATGAGTAATTGAACTTCCTCGCACTAATGCCGCACCCTTTATACATGCAACAAAATTTAGATGATTCCGTATAAATTTGGTAGTTAGTGCGTATTTCGATGTATTTATAATTATAATTATATAAAGACTTACTTTTATGTTCCGTGATAAAAATAATTTTAGCGTGAAAGAGAAGACCGGTCAACAATCACAAAAAAGAACATTCGTTAATGGCATCTTGTGAGTTCCAGCTCTAAATCCCAGTAACACACTTTACCTGCCTATCGCCATTGAAAATTTTAGCGTTGCAAATCGGGACAGTCATGAAACTGTGTCACATCTGTTCGTTAGAACGATTTAGAGCTGCTCCGCGAAATTTTGATTAGTTTTGGCTCGTGAATTCCTTTACTTACATCTGCCTATAACGAATTAAACCTTTTATGTCGTCGGATTTTTAGGAATCTTAGACTGGGAGGCATTCATTTTATACGGTTTTCGTACTGATTTTCGTTTGAGAGGCATTAGGGACACACGTTTATTTTCTTAAACGGCTACGATGTGAATAATGGTCTGCAAATATGTTTTTTTTCTTGTTTGTCTGATTCTTTGTAGCAACATATAGAAACTATCTTAAATGTAGATATTTACAGATTAAAAGAATTATGTTATTTAGTTGTATGTTTTCATATAAGAGCAGGCTGAAGAGGATTCCTTACTTAATCCTGAAACAATTTAAGCAATCCAATTATAAAAATAGATCAATATAATTTTATAAAAAATTTTAATTTTCTTTGACTAGCAACTGTCTGTTTTTTTGTCTCAATTTGTTTAAAATCTAGTAATTCGGGTAATTTAGAAAATATTTACATAGAGAAATCGAGATGGTCATATTTTTATATTCTTTCTGTTTGAATTCCCTGAAAAATTTATATATATATATATATATATATGTTATTTTGGCGAAGCAAACAAACGTCCATAGAGCTTCGAAAGGAAGATAAGCCACAAAATCCCTTGTATGAATTTCTATGAATGCAATCCGTCATTGACGACAAAATAACTCGGAAAGTGATCGAATATTCGGAGAATGAGCAGCAGGTGCTGGATGACATTTTCCCGAACGGTGACCCAGTTAGATTTCCGTACCAATCATCGAAACGCGGCGTTTCAAGAAAAATTATACAATACAGAGGTGGACTTATTTGTTTCTTTCGTACTCCCTTTAAAGTAAATAAAAATAACTGTACTTCAATTTAATAATTTGACTTGTAAACATTTTTGCCCAGATTTTGGCTTTCGCATTTATAGTGTATTTCTAGGAATAGAAGATTTGTGTGGTAAAATAATCTTAAGGTATCTGTGTGTACACCAAACTATAGACCATAAATCGAAGAAATATCTTAATTTTATATTAGTTCCTTTTATCTTGAATTCAGGCTTTCTTGAAACAAAATGTCAGATCTAAATTAATTTTAATGTTTAAATAGAATAGAATGTCGAAGCACTTAATTTCAATATTCATTATTCAGCGATGAAACCAATTGAATTGATTGAAAAATAATATACTATATTTGAAAGGCAAACTCAACATTGATATCGAACTAATTCAGAAATTAATGAAATATTTCTGCCTATTGCAACTTCAAGTACGAAAAAATTGAAAATTGTGAAGCATTATCTGAAAAAGAAATTACTGATTCCAATTCGATCTTCTAGTTTGTTACAATAGTATATAATTTAGATTTAATATAGTGTGGTAAACAAAACTTTTTTTTTTATTTTCCATGGTGTTATCTGTCCATTATGAGAATAGTATTCTAGGGATGTCTGCAATATTTTTGAACTGAATTCCCTTTAATTTAATTCAAACTCTTATTTTTTTAGACTCTATTTCACTTGTATTATCTTCTCATGGTTTTTAGGGTTTCCATTTTTTCTCCAATTCATCCCTGTCTCTATAACTTTGTGTAGCCATTTTACATTCTCCAATCTTTGTAATATGACCATATTATTAAAGCTTGTTACTCTCAATTTTTCCTTCTAACTTAGTCTTATCTTATTTCTTTGTTTCGTGGTTTATTAAGTTTCATTACTCCCATGATCTTTTTTAGACATCCCATCAGCGTTAATTCAATACACTTGATATTCTCGAACTTCTGATGTAACAAAACATTGTTAATATTGTTATAAAAAGTGTGTTACGAGTTGAAATAAATTGGTTGTACTCATCAATTTATTTCACAATAATTTAGAAATTTAGTTTGGAATGATTAAATAGAATATCTTGAATTTATATAAAGCTATTTGCAAATTTAAATGAGTTAAAGTAATGAAAAATATAACTTAATGAGTTTTCGTATTTTAAGAAGAAAATATCATCCTTTTAAAGTAATATTTACTAATTTTTAAACAGAAGTTTTCGTTGCTTGGTACCTTTTTCCTGGATGAAATTTTTTTCTTTCTCTGACTGTAATTTAGCTTTAATAATGATCTGTTATATTTGTCAGCTCTTCAAGATTCATTGTTCCCCTATTGAATTAAAAGGGGCTTACACATTATTAAACAACAGATAAATATTTCTTCGCATAATTCTTTTTCTGGTTTCAAACAAATTTCTAAATAAGTACATTAACGACTAATTTTCTTTAACGTTTTCGGAAATTAATTCTATATTATAAACCCCCATACCTTCAATAAGGGAAACTGAAACTTTTACTTATTTTGTTTTTTTGTTAACGCTAATTAAATCAACCCTATTTTTAATAAAAACGATCTGAAAAGACCTCAGAAACCAAATGAAAAAATAAAGATATTTTTAAGGATGGTTTCGGCATATTTTTGTTAGTTTTACAATCGCTCCATCATTCATTATATGGTTTAGAGCTCTTAGCGCGACCATGTTAATTGTTTTTTCTAATATTCCACTTTTTAATATTCTCCGTAAAAACTTTATTACTATGCTGTTCTAAACGAGTTCCTTTGTTTTTCTTTGATTACCAAACATTTTTATGCGACGTTATGAATAGGAATGTGGATTGTAAAAAATCTTTTAAATTTTGAAAGACATTATTTTTAAATCATAGGATTTCATGATAAAAAGAAAATATTTATTTACTTTTCTTTTGTAACATATGTTTTATTTAATATTTTATTAGACTAGTGAAAAATTATTATTAACAACAAAGGCCGGAGTTTATAAAAAAGTTTTTAAAAATATATTATGTTACAACTTGAAAAAAAACTAAATATTAAATAACCGAAAATAATAAATAATAACTAATCAAGTGATCATCACATACTGTAAGGGTTCAGTTCGTGAAAAAATATGTTTTCATATATTTTTTGTTATTCACGTAAAAAATTAATATCCTATCGAAATTAATCCCTTTATTGTACAAAAAATATACTTACTTTCAGACAGATGTAAAAGTTAATTTTAATTCGCATTAATTTCACTTGTTCTCGCAAAATATATTTGACTGTTTTTATTGAAAAGTCTTTAAAAAATCAATCAATTTAATGTTTCTGTTCTTAATTAACAATTTGTTAATGACAGTCCAGCTCACCCAGAAGGTGATGAATTTATAATAATATTCAAATTATTTCGTAGTCATTACCACTAATAGAGAGTTTCAGACGGCACGAACGTACATCTCGAGATAAAAGTATTACTTTTTTTTAATTTTATTAGTTTTTTTGTTCGGCTGCAAATAAAGAAATACATCATCAGATCAGTGGTGTTACATATTCCATTCCAAACTAAATAAGTCGATGTAGAGTTTCTATTCAGCGAACATCTCGACTGTTAGTTATATCTACGCCTTTGGTTCAGTCGCTTATATGCTTTTAAGATGTCATTAGGTACGTGTGCATGAACCGTTAGAAAAATTATCAACGTAAAGCTGTAGTTAGTCGCTTTTTTGATGTGTGTATTAGAATAATCGAATTGTGATGAAATCTTCTACTAGCACGTGATAATTTATTAAAATAGTCAATGTTGAAACTGGTCGGCTTTCAACTATTTTATATAATTAGCTGGCATTTATATTAGAAGCTTATGGGAGATATTGGGGTTGATTTAAAAGAACATATTTGAAATATTTCTATTATTTTTTTATGGTAAGATTTTATATATATATATTTGTCTACTACACGCGCATTGTATCAGAAGTTCAATATTACTAGTTTAAGATAAATGCCATCTGGGTTTATATTAATAGTTCCCCTCTATATCACCTGCTCCAGATGCAATTTCTGATTTTGTCGGTTAAATAAATGTTATTGCAGGGCACACATACTGTCCTAAGCTTTACGAACCTTCGTTAAATCTAAACATATGTAAATTTTCCTGAAGATAGTAAATGTAATATTCAGTTTGATCACCGGAAGTACCGATCTATAGTTTTTAAGTTTTCTCTGATACTTTAATTTTCGCCGTTGGGCAAAGTAATGTAAGGAAAAAGTATCATTTTCTAATCGTAATACTACATTTTCAAATAAGATTTTCTCTCTTTAAAATTAGAGGCCATTTAGGAATAATCTCTAAAATGTGTAAATACTACATTGTATTTTCGGCTTACATATTTAAAAGACTACCAATTAACTTCAAATCTAGTCTATACTAATGTTCCCTTTATAGATAATGAGATTAGGAGCCCCAATAACGAATACGAATGCTCCAGTGGTAATGGAAATGTAGAGAAATACGAAAAAAAATATCTGAAAATTTGTTCAGATTTTCTATATATAACCATGCATAATTTTTTTTCATTCTCTCTTGTACATGGCTAGACTTTTGGTCTCTTTCCAATCAGTCTCTTTCTCTATTCAGATTTTTCTTATAGTATTGTCCGTGTCCGTTTCGGTCTTCCTCTTTTCGCATTCATCTTATATATTTGTTTCACTTTTCTTGAATTTTCCATCAGCCTAATTGAGTTTTCTTTATGAACTTCATTGTCAATTCTAATTGCAACTACCTTCTTATTTCCTCATCCCTTACACTCTTATAGTAATCCCTTTCATTTATGTTACTTGTATCCTGGTTTCTCTCGGTCTTTTAAGACCTACGCCTCACATCAAAATGTTAATACTGCTTTAAAAGCCCTGATTTTTGTCTTGCCTGTTATTTCTTTCGTAGATTAATAAAATGTTTATTCATTGCGTAGTAATATTTAATGGCTTTGTTGATCCTTCTATTAATTTGGATATCTAAGCTGCTGTTTTTTCTTACATTACTGGATTTCGTGGCCTTGCTAGGTATTTCCTATCTAGATATTCATTCTTGCTTTTTCTTGCGTTATTCCCATTACTTTTGTTTTATTTATATTTATTTTCATTCCATATTCTGTGTGAGCATAATTCTATGTATTAATATTATCTTGTAATCTTTTTTTGTTTTTGAGAGGATTAATAAGTCGTCAGCAAAAATACATTTTGATAGCAGTATTTTTCCTAAATTTTTATTCTATGTAAAGTTTGTTTACTTTTTAGCTATATTTTTTGCCAATTTCGTCCATAAACAGTATAAACAACTTTGGGCTCGACTATCCACATCTTTCACATATTGTTCCTAGGCATTCTGTCAAAAACTTTTTCTAAATCTGTAAAAGTCATATAAAAGCTTTTCTTTTTTAATATTATTTGCTTGATGGTGAAAATATGGTCTTTTATGCTCCTTCCCCTTATTTGCTCTTCTGATAGTGTTTTCTTTCTTTAATCTGTTATTGAGGATTTATTCATATAATTTATGAGCGATACTCAATAATGTTATACCTCGGTAATTTCTTTATTCTTTATAGTATCCTTAAATATTGGGATTATAATAGCAATTTTCCAGTCAGTAAGTATTCTTTCCTTTCTGCGTATTGTACTAAATATATTCAACATTAGTTTTTTCCTTTGCATCCTTATTTTTGTATGATTTTGATCAGTATTTCATTTCTTCATTAAACTGTTGCTCTGTGAGAATTTGCGGAATATATTGTTCTTCTCTGGGTTGGTTCAAGTCTGGTTCTATGTTGTCTATATTTCATTTGCTTAATTGCACAAATATTATTTAATGTTTATTTTTCATCTTTTAAGAAAGGCAGCTATTCTTTGCTATTAATTAATTCCTGTTGTTACATTTGTTTTTTCATTTCTCAGGTTTTTCAGAACTTTCTAGAATAGTTCTGATTGCTCTGCCTGTCCTTTTCTATTTTCTCATGCTATTCCAAGATTATTTTTGGCCTCCTTTATAAGATTTCCACTTTGTATCTTTATTTTTTGTACACTTCTTTATTTACCAGTTAGTTAATGTTTTCAGTTATTTTCCTTCTTCTAATTCTTCTGCTATTTATCTTGACATTAGAAGCAGACTTACCTATTACTAGTTATTATAGTAATAATACAACTGAATTAAGTAATAATTTCGCTTCCAAAATGATGTTCCCGTTTTTAGTTTTAGAGAAATATTTCCTCTTTACTTCGATGAGATAATTGCACCAGCATTAACTTCTCTAGAGGTATTGACATACCACGGAAGACGGCAGTATTGTAAAAAACTAAATTAAAACCGAAAATTGGATGGCAGAAGAAACTAGTTGTAAAAATATCTAGAATAACGATAGACTTGGTTAAATGCAGAGCAGATGGAATTTAATACAGCGGCATTAAGTAATCCTCAGATATTTTTTTTATTTGACATTTCCTCAATATTTAATACTGAAATTTTATATTAAATTAAATAAAAATCTTTTCTCAGATTTGTAATACCAAATTAATTTTAAATTGATAGCATGACTTCCTTATTCTTTCTAAATTCTATGTAAAAGTATGCCACTCTTGGAACACATCCTTGAAGCTTTAACGTGATTCCATTACAATTTTGTCGGTAAAATTCCCGGTAAAGTCAAAAAATATGTTGTCACCGTATCAAATTTCTTAACAGTTTCCATTTCAACTTGTCCTCATTCAAATAAAAAAGAAAGAACTCAGGTGGTCTTTAGGGGCCGAAGGTCCACGTAAATACCAATTGTTAAGGCTCGACGCTGTTTTTGTGTTCCTGACGTTGGTATTTTGTAATGTATAATATCCGAAGGGCGCTATTACGGCCATTCCGAAGGTGAACTCTTTTGGGATTCTGTTTAGTATTTATTTTGGCGCGCTTAGACTTATTTGCAAAATTGAAGGTTGTCGCAAGCATATAAAGGTCCTTTTTACAGCCCTGAATCGATATTTTTCAAATATTCTTCTGAACTATTATTTTTCCTAGAAATTTGAAATAGCTATCCAATTTAGTTAGTGAAAATAACATACTATCGACTCTCTCTCTCTTATTAAATTATTATGTACAATTTATTTTACGAATATAAAATTCAAAATATACGAACGAACATTTTTAAAAATGAAATGTGAACTTTTCCAATATATCAAGCAATATAAATTTTTAACACGTAAAAGTTTGTAGTAACTAACATTCTAGAAGTGGAAAATTATTTTAACTCTAAAGCAATATGTATTTCATGTCATAATAAAATTAATCTTATTTAGGTATAAGTTACAAAAACCCCAGAAACTTACTAATGGACGATTGGTTGAGTTCAAATATTAGTGGGTAGAAAAATTTCACAAATCAGTATTTTAGATATAATCTTAAAAAAATAAGAAACAAAACTTTGTGGACAAGATTTTGAATTTGATTGTTTCAAATACCCAATACCACATTTGAGAAAATGGATAATCTTTATCAACTTAAAAAAATAATTTTTAGTACAAGTCTTAACAGACCAGATGGAATTATCAACTAATTTTGTTTTAGGCAGTTCACCCTGTAAATTTTACTCTCGCTGCCTCTGGATCACCGGGGCAGTGAAATATACTTTTTCTTCGGGTTATATTCGGCGGACATCAAAAGGAATCGTGTAGGTGGCCTGTTTTAGGTATCCCGCAAGGTATTATCTCTCCCTCCATATACTCGTCATCATTACATACACAAAAGTACGTAATAAATAATAAAGAAATTTGGTATGGTCCATACTATTAGTTGTAGTATTAGTGGTATAAAAGAATTTTCAGTAATATTATGTCCTAATAGCCTAATATTTTATTTTAAATAGACAAGGGACAGTTACGGTAAATAATAATTTAATTTTTTTAAATGTACTATATTTTCCTTTGTTACTGTTACATACTTATATAGGGTGTTTAAAAAATCATGCAAAAAATTCTGTGGGAGGTTTCTCTTTAAAAATTATGAGTGGTGTTTCCCATAAAAAATTCTGGGCCCAACTCCTAAAGAGATATCACCCACGAAAGGACAGAACTAGAATTGAGTTTTTTCTCAAAGTCGAAATAATTTAGAAACATAAAGTTTTTGAGATGACATGCATTCATAAAGAGATATTATGGATCTCTTTCAAAATTACTATTATGTTATAAAAGGGTGAAATTAACAATCCCTATTTTATTTTATGTTAGTACCTTTTTATGGGGTTTAATTCTACAAATTAAAAATATTATTTGAATATTTATTAAATGAAACAACAAAATTTAAAATTGAATAAAATAGAGATATAAAAATTATGAAAATTATTTATATTAAAATACCATGATTTTCTAAAATTCTTTAAATATTCTTATAAGAATAAGTATATTTTATCTTCCACGTTTATAACGGATAGAAAAAATAGGAATAGAAGCAATCACTATCTTTTCTTTTAATTTAGGTATATGTTTTCAACAATTATTTTTAAATATGTAGTTTAGCGTTTAGATTATAGATACCTTCATTATCTTATAGGTACAATAAATTAAATAGTATAGTTTAATACTTAAATAATATTTTGTTTCAGTTTCTAGATGAAACTATAAGAACAATAAGTGGCGTCCTATCTTAAATAATTTTGAACCTAATCACATTTTTAATAATAAACAAACTACCATCATCTCTTTAAATACATGCATGTCTCTATTATTCTGATATTATTGATATCTTCATTGGTTTATCTCAGATTTTATGTCCAAAAATTGACTAACCTTTTAAAATACAGTACTTTTTATTTTTCTTTCATTTTGTGTTTTTGTTTTTCTTAGAATAAAGATATCCTAGATGGTAAAATCGATGGTTGATAGGTTGCTAAAACAAACTGAACTGATTCAATAGAAAATACTATTTGAATACTTATAGGAATACAGAAACGGCAAATCGCAGCAGTAGACAGGATTAAATGGAGAAAAATAGTAAGGAGAATGGAAAATTGGGAGGATGATAACTGATAATTAGATTTTGTAGTCATGTGCCTAGATGGCCTGGAGCGCTATATCAAGTCGTGTCCACCTTCTGTCTTATTTCGTGAAAAATAATAATTTTCAAAATATATTTTGCTATGATTTTGTTTGTATACAACACATAAATTCATTTCGTACTCATGAATGATTAGATCATTTGTCGGTTTTTTATAATAACGGAACATATTTGCCAATGATTAATAATAATTTTTACAAAGCCGCATTAGACAGTCCCGACCTATCGTCTATCATTTACGTAAATTCGGCCAACAAAGACCTATTGTATACAGTTTGTAGTGGCTACTCAACCAAACGATCGGCGTATCATTTGCTCCGGATTAAATGCCCATACCCCACTGAATCAAGGCAAATAGAATAGAATTGTCGTATACAGAGAAATTACAATTCTGATCATACATGTCGGGATTGCAATGAAATAGTTTAAGCGAACGTAAAGATTTGTTTGCTGGTCAAACTGCAATTTGGCTGAAAAAATACATCAGCTGGAAAAAGCAATGTGGATTATCCATATTTACACTAAATTTTTGATAAAAACAGGTTTGTTTTGGACACAAAATAGAACGTATAATCTGGCATAATTGTTTACTAGTTTTCGTTGTTCTTTTTTGTTAATAGTTACACGGAAGTTTGAAAAGTAATTTAAGCTTTTAATTTTTTCTATCACAGAAAACTAGTAGTCAACTTGTAAAATATATTAAAATATTATTTACTTTTAAGTTCGACAAATAATAACTCTTAAATTCTTAAACACGAATAGGTACTACTCTTCCTTCTTAAAATTTCTCTTTAAGAGGCAACGTTACCGCATGAAATCGTAAATTCCAACTATTTCGAAATTGGATTGAGATAATGAGATGATTCAAAAACTGAGAGATGCTGATTTTGACACCAAAAGGGAAACGTATCCCTTTTTTTAAACTGTTTTTAAAAACTGGAGAAAATATAAAAATTTCAAATACTGGCAAAAAATAGCCAGTAGATTACGCCTATATACTAGAAATATACAAATCTACAATCTGGCAACAGTGTTGATACATTTTGACACATTATGCTTTCATGCCTAAATTATTATTTATACAGTGGCGTTTGCGGAAATTGTAAACGACTTGAGTCGAACTTAAGTAATCATGGAGCATACTTAAGAGAAAGATGAAAGTCACAAAAGACGTTTGTCATACATATAAACGGCTGAGTTTTCCAAAAAGAGCGCAATGTATACTCACGTTTTGTGATAAAATTTAAACGAAAAGTTTTGTAAAGAACAATATTATTTTCAGTTTCAGTGTACCACTTCTGCATAAATTTAACCCACCGCAAACATGTATTTATACCCCATCCATTTGTATGGGTGCTAAAAAAATTAAAACTATTTTCTATTAGAACCGGGTCTGTGGATTATTCTAGTAGAAAAGCTAAACCAGTTTTTTTGAAATTTATTTCGTTTCTCTTTTTGTTTCATGTAATCAAATTGGAATAAAGGATACGAGTTTATAGTTACAATATTTGTAGGTCTATAATGGTCTATGATGGGACTATGTAGTCTATAAAGGAAGCAAATAGTTTTAGTAGGAAAAAATCACGTGATGATGTTGGCTCTTAATAACATAGTAGTGCACTGTCTCTGTTTCTTAAAAAATATTTGGTATAACATTAACAACACCCTGTAAGTATACATTAATAATCCGTTTTATTTTTGGCAAATGGTCAAATCGACTAATTAACCCGCAGTCTGCTCTGGAATTACCAGACCTGCTATCTAGAAATAAGACACCAATACAAAACCATGGGAAAAATTTCCCTAAAAAACTAATTTAAATCCGAAGCTAAAAGGGAAATATTGAACAGGATCCGCTCAATATACGTAACTAACTTATAAGAGAACATCCAGATTATTTTGAAAATAAAACCAAGAAACTGAAATAGCTATGTACATATTTATTACGTAAATGTCAGGTCGTGAATCGTAAACGGCAGATATGATGGACAATTAAGGATGTATCCTGGAAGCCATTCTAACCTTTATAAAACAACACTATTGCAGAAAAGTAAAAAACATTTAATGTGACTTTTATTTTTTATATGCATGTATACATTCCTTATGAGCTTACAAATTGCTCCTATAGTTTCAAAGTAACTACATTTTATGTTAAATTAACGAACTGTTTGAGTATGTTCAAAATGTTTTCTTTTACTTTAAATTCATATTAATTTATATAAATGAGATGAAAGTTGGAGTATAAATTTTCCTTATATTTCCGTATTGGCGTATCAGGAACAGCCTCAGATAAAAAAGTCCAGGACTTTTTGATGCAGGTAATTATTCATCATCCAGTATAACTTACACGATCCCATTAGGACCAACAATGGCTTTATTACCGAATAACAGTTCGTCATTGATGAATGACAGCAGTCATTGGTCAGATAGACGGCCGTTCAATTAGCGATATTCACCAAATTCAAGGTTGGATCTGTATACCAATATAAAATGATTTTGAGGACGAAAGTGACACATTAAGAGTTATTGAACATGAATTAACCTAGATATTATTATAAAGATAAAAGTACGTTTTAAAAGATGTATGCAGTAAAACCTTCTTTAAACTTGTACCAATTAGAGAATTATACGAAGTTACATCGTTTCTTTAATTTTTTCTTCTACAATAAGAAGTCTCAATGTTGCAAGATGTAATGAGGATAATTATTAAAAAATATTTTTCCTTCTTACTAATAGAATGTGAATTGAGAAAATATAAGGAAGAGTCGCTTCGGCGGAAATATTAAAACGGCTTAATGTCAAGAAACCGTTGTAATATTTTTTGTTGAAATTAAAGAATAAATGCATTTATGCTTCTCTGTCCATCAAATAAGTGAGGCTAATTTTAAACAAAAGAGGAACCGGAAAATTTAAGTTTAGTTGTCTCTCAACCGGAAATGAAAGTGTTACAAAGAGGCTCTGTCGAGAATTGGAAAATCGAGTATAACCCTCAACGAAGTTTTGTAATGAGAAAATGCAATTTACTTCCGAACTTGATTAGAACTGACAGGTTG
Organism: Hermaeophaga mercurialis; assembly: GCA_951812935.1. Taxonomy (NCBI): domain Eukaryota; kingdom Metazoa; phylum Arthropoda; class Insecta; order Coleoptera; family Chrysomelidae; genus Hermaeophaga; species Hermaeophaga mercurialis. The sequence goes on from OX638360.1 coordinate 22,108,245, forward strand.
AATGCTATTTTAGAAGCTCTAGGCTAATTACTTGGCAATTGCAAATACCGTTATTGACATTTAGAAGACGTGTGTGGAACAAATGAAGGTAGCTTGGTCTTCAAAATGTAGGTTATCGGATTATCGGAAACGAAATTGGGGAATTACTAGAGACGTTTATTGGATGTTTGAAATTTTGGAATTTCTAATCGAGACATGCTATTGAAGACAATAGAAATAAACGGATAACTACTTAAGAAATTAAAATTTTTGATAATGATTAAAATGTAATTTCTATTTTTGTCATTGCAAAATTTAAGATAAAATTTTATCAATAATATTTGGGCATTAAGTAGTCAAAACCAAAACACAGTGGATATAGAGAAATAAAACCTAAAGAAAGTGTAAATTCTTAACAATCTACCCAAAAAACTGGAATAACCTTTACTAATTCAAAGTGCTTTTCAAGAATCAATCCATAATACCCTCTTTTCATCAAAGACTATCTATGTGCAATTTATGGCATGAAATAATTATATCCATCTTATTTAAACCTCCTATGAATTTATTAGCTTGTACTATAGCAGTGCTACGCTTGATCTGTAAAGATACGGTCATGAACTATCTTTTGCATTAAATTAAATTAGCACTTTAACTGACAATATATTTATTGTTAATATTGAGACACAGACAAAACAAAACAACAACATCACCAACTACAGAATGAACGAAAAATATATTGTATTTTTTTGGTCTTCTTCTTTGGGATCAAGGGAAATGATGAAGTTGGCATCAGAGCCTCTAACGATTTTTTTAAGATGACACACTAATATCTTCGGACCACAAACCCCCAATTCAAAAATTCATGTACAAACATCCGGTAGTCAATTTGAACTGAAATAACAACCAAACTCAAAGAAATCGAAGAACTAGTCAATGAGAAGTTATCCCACGTTCAATGGAAGGAGAAACTATATTATAAGTCGCCCAGAAGAAGCTCACAGTTAAACATCTCATGGTGGTATGTCCTTCATACAATGAAGAAAGAAGATCAAACAACCTAGATGCCAACATCAAAATTATTTTGAACGGGGGTCTAAAGAAAATGCTAAATTTTCAAAAAAACATTATTATTACTTCTAATTACTCATCACAGTTGATGCGCGGAAATAGAAGTAACAGCAGTAATTACAACAAATAATACGATGTTAATATATGGAAAATTTTAGCATAATCTAAGTAACGCAGTTACCAAGAAGATGAAAACTATGCAGCTAAAATCCTTAAATCTTTTGGGAACTATTTACATTTAAAATTTTATTGGTGGGTGAAAAAAAAAACACTCTAATATTATTTTATTATTATATTATTTCTTGTGTAAGGGCGTATGTAATGAGTCCAAATGTGCTATAGTTCTATCATTTCAAGTATACCTAATTTGTTATTCAAATTAGAATACAGTAAAACGGTTAGATTTGAGAAATACTACTATAGTTTAAAATGGGTGGAACTTACTTCATTTGGAACTTTGTTAGATAAGATGACCAAACAGTCTTTATCCACTTGAAAACAAAATACTACCAAAATAAACAGATTTTACTAACGGTCATTGATGTAGACATCCCAGACAAGCATAATTTATTCAAAACAGTAACTCTATTATATTATCAATATTTTTGTTGCTATAGAATATGAAATTGGAGCCTCCCTTCTATATTTACATTAATGCACCTAGAGGGTGATTCTGAATAAGAAACCGTTTATAATCAAGGTTATAAAACTATTTTATGCATATCTAAAAGTACGACAGTTATACATTTTCAGGTATTTTATGACTTTGTGATGTGTATTATAAGTTATTAAAATTATTTACGTCTTATGTTATAGTATCTAAAAGTAATTTGTGATTAACTTTAGCTATTTATTTCCCAAAGTATACAGATTGTTCACTAAACGCAAAACAAAATAATCCATAAGAAGATTTTGCAGAGTTGTGTCAAATTTGCGAATAGAAGAATAAATAATAATAATAATAATTAATATAATGCATTACCTACTTAAAATGATGTACACAAAAAATCTCCCCTATTCTTCCTAATTACAAATAGTAAAACAACTTTTGTAATTTGTAAACTGGATTTAAAAAAATGTTTAAACATTAGAAACTACCAATATATTTCTTCTTATTAATAATTATTTCTTGATTTAAAACTGTACAATTATATTATTATTACAATGACCCTCTATAAGTGTATATGTGTATCCTCCGCCAGTATGTAAATGTAAATATGATAAGTATATAGCAAGGAATTCATAAATAATATTTTGAATGCCCGTCTGTCAACAGTAATAAATATCCAGCTACAAGTTTTACAAGTGTTTGTTCGGTCAGATTACAACCAGTTCAACTGGTAAATATTTGACCATCGGGGTATCAGGTAGATGCCGAAGAATGTCAAGAGTAAATAGGAATAAGAATACGAAAAGATAAATAAATAACCTTTTACATGTTTTTTGTAGGTCAAGAAATCGGCAAATTGGTAATCGCCCAGAATTTATACAGTTAGATTGAAACAATTTTTGTTTTGTTTTTATTTTATGGTATACTGAAAAAAAAATAAAGCAAAATTGATAGAAGTTATGTAAAATTGTCATAAATTATATAAAATAACCGTCGAACATAAAAATAACAACAACTAAGTTGCATTGAGGATTTAAACTTATTTCCTGTCAATATTCTGGGATAATAACATTCCCTATTCTTGAATTTTCCAACCTAACCCATAAATAATTCTTTCATTTGTCACTTGGTACAAGCTCATCACCATTAAACAGGAAAATTTACGATCGACTATAAATAAACTCATGTACGACGAAGTTACAACTAACTTCTTTCACATTTCGCATAGCAAGCTAATAATTTACAGTCTGATTACACGAATAGCGTTGACACAAACGATTAATAATATTCAAGTTCATTAACTAAGTCGCAAGAATCAAATTCCTATTTCTTCTTTTGGAACAAATATGTAATTTGTGGGGGGTTCAGAATATCTCAGAATATCTTCAAAATTCCTCTGTGTGATCTGAACAGTTTATTTGTTACAAATTAAATTAATTTCAAGTTTAAACATTTAATTGTGTGCAATAAAAATTATTATTTGCAGTGTATAATGTGGAATCGATTTACCTAGATTAAAATAATTCATTATAATCATGAAATGGTTTAATTTCGAATTGAACTTTAAAATAAATACCTATTCTTTATGATGGTGGTAGGTTTGATCATGTTTTGAACTGTCAGCCCATTTCATTACTTGAGTTAATTTAATTACAACAATTAACAATCTTCGTAATTGTAAATGTAATTTAACTGAAGGGATTAAAAAAATATTGGAAAAAAGAATGTTTATTACGTTTTAACCAATAGCAGTCGTTATTTATTTGCTGTTACTACAAAGAAAAAACGTACACATATGTGAATAATCTATTTTGTGGTTTAGTGACTATTATTACAATTAAATATCCTTCCTACATTAAATGAAAAAAATAGAAGTCAGGTGTCCTTGCATGAACAGATGGACACGTGATGTTGTTTCTGGTAACATTACTCACATGTGGACGGAATTACTTCCTATTACTAGTGATACTACAAAAGGGAGCGGAACCGTTCTATTTACAGTCCTCAAGTGAAAGAGCAGTCGTTCTATTTATTCTGTCCCCGTTTTTTGCTTTGATGCAAATGTACTTTTCCAATTGTTAGACAAGCTCCGCTGGTCAAAGGACATTATTTAGTCTAGTAATTTCGGCAGGGAGCTATTAAATAACATGTAATGACGGTTTTTTAGGGCCCGCAGAACAAATTGGTTTTATGAAAAAGCTGTAAAATGAGAGCTGAAATTCGTTTGACTTTAATTAAAAGGTGTTAGGCTGTCGAAACAGAGGCGAATATTTTAGTTTTATATACCGGGCAAGTCGTTAAATTGAAAAAAGTGTTAATTTGTTTTTAACCTGAAGCGTGATCTGGATAATTAACTGAAAAGTTTAATCTATTCAAAAATATAAACCAACTTTAACTTGCTTGTGCTACAGATTTCAAAATATATAAGAGGTAGAAGAAGAGCCTGAAGAAAAATTCAAATTTCTTTATAGTTTTCAACAAACCTTAAAACGGAATTGTGCCAGTAACAATGATATGGAAGACTTAACAAAAGTTCTTAAGCAGCGATCTCCAGATTTCCAGAACCTCCAAATCTATAGAGGTAAATTATATTGACTGTTTCTACCTTTACTTTGTGCAATCTAGACATTATAAATGTGAAAGATAAGTTATACTTGTTTTAAATTTCCGAAGTTTTCCAAATCCTTTTGTAAAAATTCTCATACGACTTAAGTTTCGCCCTTAAGGCATTATCAGACATTTGACAAAAATTGACAGATTTCCCATGTACATGCTTGATTTTCTATTATAAATATTCGAACCAATTAGCATTAGATAAGACATACATACAGTATAAATTTATATTAAAATTTTCTAAGCAATATCCTTTATAAAAAAAAAGTATTTTTATTCATATAGTTCAAAAGGTGGTCTCAAACACTTGAACTTCCCAGAATTAATTTTTCATTTAGTACTATACATTGAGGATATTCTAGATATTTTTAGATTTCAAACTCCTTCAAAAAAAAGTTCCTACTTCTTGTTATTTATATGAAAAACATCCACTATTGTTTTAATTGTTTTTTTAAGTATAGGTTTGTGTACGAATGTCAATTAGGTATTTGGTCTAATGTGAGTTATCTGGTTGTTTTCGTCTGTAAGATCGTAAATGTTCAGTTTATCTTATTTCAAAATTTCTAAGAGTTTGGCCAATATATATACCATTAAAATCCTGGTAATTTAAAGTATAAGTACCTGACTTTTTTTAATTTCGGAATTTTGGAATTTACATTTTATGCTTAAAACTTTATAATATAAAATCATACTCTACATATCTTGTCTGATGCTGATTGGTTCAAATATTTATAATAGGAAATCCATCATGTACATGAGAAATCTGTCAATTTCTGTCAAATGTCTGACGATACCTGAAATGAGAAATTTAAGTCATAAAAGAATTTTTTTCAAAAGCTTTGGAAAATTGGAAGTTTAAGTGTAATTTATCTATATATATTTGATATTAAGTTCAGAAAAAAATATTACCCATTAAAATAAATTTCATAGTCTACTGCACTGGATCTGCTCACGTTCAAATATTCTAATTAACATATTTCGTCGGAGTTTTATTTCTCTGAGCTAAGTAATATGTCTCGTGGCGATATTCTTCGCATCTCCTGCAAATTGCAAGTGCAAATTATTATATTTTAATTATCCTAATTATTTCCGCATTTAATTCTATTGCAATTAAAAGTTTATGAAATACTCTGCAGCCATTTTTCGCTGTGGGCGATGCACAAAAATAATAGTTTGAATTACTAAAAAGGAAATAAAGTAGGTCGGCAGTTGTTAAAGCGGTATATTCAAATATTTTCTTAATTAATAAAGGGAATGTTTTTAAGATGAAATTAATATTATAATGATTGTTTCTATCCTTACTTTGTGGAATTTATCCATTATAAATTTAAAACTTATATGATTGTACCAAACGGTGAAACAATAATCATAAAAATATTTAAAAATTGTGAAATATCGTGGAATTTTATATATTTTGTCTTTTACATTTCAAATTAATATCCTTTTTTTAAAGTTACTATAAAAAATTTATATTTTTAATTTTGATTCAAAATTTAAGTACATTTACTTAAGAAAAGGGATTAAAGACAAGCTGTAGAGAGATGTTTAAATTTTTCCAAATTTTATTTAGGATTGCAAAATGACAATCATTAGCTAAAAAATCAGTTCATTTTTAATCATTAACAAATTGATAAATGTCATTTAAGTGTTTGAATGATTATTTCACAAAAAGTAGTGTAATATTGCCTACAGTATATGCATGTTCAATAAATTTTGTATTAGAACATTTCTATATTTTTTTTATTTGCCGCAAAGTGACTTAGATAAAAAAAAAGGACTATAAACAATCTCACGAATTTAGAACGTTATTCAAATCTGTTCCACCAGACAGTAACTAAAATATTTCTCATCGCATGTGAATCGAGATAATGAACACTCATATCTGAACTTCCTGCTAATTATATAAACCACATATGCATAGCTATGACAGTAGGTATATGGCATATATTAAAATTTTTCTTTGCGGTCTGTGCAAATAATTTTCTTAGTTGCAAGGTACAATAATAATACGATAGGGCCATATTTCATGTAATTTTCTTACAATATGATATTTTTACAAGTAATTATTTACGGGTAAGACCTGGTATTTTAGCCGCCAGTTTAACTTAGCTCAAATATCAGGCTCCTGAACTAATCAACAACAAAGAGAAAACATTAGTTGTGTAGTTTGTAAGGTAATTCAATATCATATAATAAATATAGACAATCAGTAAGCGGAAAACTCTTATAAACTAGTTAATTAATCAAATTCATGAATATTGAAATCAAAATAATAAAAATATTTTTGCTCTGGCAAACTAATAATGATGTAAAATTAGAACCCCTAATACGAGGGGCAGTGAAATAAACTTGGAATTCTTGCAACCTTGCTTCTGTGAATTATCGACGCCTATATAACAATATAGTACAATATATCTATCAGTTTTTTCTGATTGTTAAAATCTTTGTCCGATCGTGCATTGTGTGGTCATAAAATTTACGAAGCGTATTAAAAATGAAAATAACGCGAGAAAGCGTACGTGCTATGAGTTATTATGATTTTTGATGTGGTTTAATATAACAATATATGGAAGTTTAATTTTAGTGTTTGGAGATACAACTCTGTCAAAAACGACAGTGTTAGTTTCAAGAATTCAAATTTGGTCGTGTTTCACTAGAGGATCAAGGAAAGACTGTCCCTCAACAACTGAAACTATTGATACTGTACGTTAAATGATTGGGGAAGGAAAACCGTCATATGACATTTGATGAAATTCAGACATTTTTGCATATTTCCCCGGACTTCGATACATTCCATTTTGCATTCTCATTTAGCCACCAAGAATTATTTTCGATGTATACCACATAATATATTCAAAACTCGAAAACAAGAATGTATCGACTGGTGCAAAACAATGTTGCTGAAACAGAATTGAACAACAGAGAACAACAGAACTTCCAAACATATATGTGGTATTATTACTGGCATAAAATATGGATCTACTACTTAGAACGACAAACAAAAACAACAATGGACAATTTGTGTTTCAAATTGAACCTTTTTCTAATAAAAATTGTGCGATCAGTCAAGAAGAACTTCGAAGAAAATGATTGCATGTGTCGCTTCTGAATTGAATGATTACATTTTTTGAAACCAAAGCTGGTCACTTGGCTAAAATTTTTTTAGAAGATCCTAGAACAATAAATTCTAAGTGATTTACAACAATTTGCTTGCCCGTAGCGATTGATCAGTAGCCAAAAACCAACAGTAACCTTAATTTTGCAATCTTGATAAACATCATCCCATACCGCCCCCTCAACAGTAGATTGTTTGAAATTGCAAACGTCGAAATAATGACCCACCCATTCCATAGTTTTGATTTGATATTTTTACATTTTCTACAAATAAAAATAAAATGCCTGGTTGTTTTCTTGGTCTGGAAAGGCCGTGGAAATATTCCAAGCACACTTTTTGAGCAAATCTACTTTTGAATGGAATAAATGTTTCAATAAGTGGTTCGAACTTATAAAAAAGTACGTACAATGTAATGGCGTACACTTTGAAAAAAAATCAAATAATCTTTTTGCAATTTTTTTATAGCTACTACCCAATTTAACTCTTGTATTACTTAATGTCCTTGAGGCATAATATTATACATACATAAATGACAAATAACGAATGTATTATCTAAATGAGTTTTGGATTATTAGGGATACATATTCGTATCTGTCAATCAATAATGCTATAAAATTCAAATTAAGAGCTTTTGTAATATTCTTTTGGAAAGCTAATTTTTTTGTACCATAAAAGCAATCTAATTATTTCACAAATATTATATCGTTTGTGATTTGATTAAAAATTTAGTCTGCTCTTCTCTTGTATATTGCTTAGTTTTATACGTTTTGAACCATAAAATCTTATAGTAGCAAACATAAATGTGGAAAATGTAATTAAGAATTTCGTTCTTCTTCCCCTTCTTCAATTGTTCAGTATGTCTGATTGCTTTCTTATTATTAGATAACATATCTGAATTTTATTTGTCAAGATGATGTGACCATTCATACTTTTATTATATTTAAAATTGAATTGCTTTAAAATATTGAATATATCTTAAAGAATATATTTGAAGCTCAACAATTATTAAAAGTAGATAAAATAATAAATTGATTACAATAAGGCAGAACGGGTTACAGAAAGTCACTGTATAATTGATTAAAAGTACAATTAAAGATGTTATAATACGAGTACTATTGATATGTATCATTAAAGAATATCTTATACATCTGAGATTTTAGAGAATCTTTAATAACTCAATAATTTAAAACATAGAATTTCTTCTCTATTATTTTTACTTTTATTTTCATTTTTTATTTTAACTTGGATATACAATTTAATTAACTTTGCTTACACCTCACAGCGTTTATGTAAAATATACCGAAGTTTCAAGCATAATTTCAGCATAGAAATTTTAAATTTGGTTCATGCTTTTAAGCAGTTTTCCGCATTATGTCCCAGACCATAATGATTTTCTGTAACGTGGTACTGTTATTAGTATACATGGTACCAGTGGCGTGGCTAATCGGTAGCTGTCCATAGGAGGACATGTAATAAAGTCATGAATCATTTATTAATATTATAGAGCATCAGCGTTATCGATATATCTACAGGTCATAATTTTAATTTTACAGATGAGTTGATAAAGTGGGAGGAATAAATCAGAATATGTACAATGTGTGTGCGTGTTGTTAGCACAGGAAGAGACTACACAGAAATTTATAATAAGGTTACACCTAAGAGGAATGTCTAATGTATACAATTTTATTACTATCTTTTATTGAACGAAATAAAATATATTTAAATATTTATACCGAGTGACAAAAAAAAACAATATAATAATACCCAAGCAACACACCTGCTACGTAGTAGCGACTAAATATGTCACTCCATAGTGGTTTGCCTTAGTTGCCACTAAATCATAGTCATTCACTAAGGTTTCCATAACATCATTCTTCTAAACTTATACTTAATATGGCGGTAATTGATAATATCTATATAATTCATGTGTTGTTCATATCGGATACAAAATTTACAAACGAATGAAAGTTTATCGTAAATTTTTGAAAATTAGGTTGAAAAAATAAAAGCGCCTTCAATATATACACTTATTAAATAAAATATGCTTAAAATATCATAACAAATTTTCTTCTTTTTTATATATATTTTTTATATTAGTATAAATGTATAATTGGAGAAAGTATAAAAAGATTCTTTTGTTATTTTATCGAAAACAGCATTTATATTAACACTTTTTGAACTTAAAAGTAATGGTGTGTTTCCATATTTTAATTTTTTAAATGGCGGAAATGGTACCTTTGTACCTCAAAGTACCTTTTGCTACTTCTATGGTATATTAGCCATCTATAAGGTGGCAAATTCCAACCGTTTTGTCTTTTAAAGTATTCGCTACGATAAAGTAACAATCGGAACCACCCTAATGTAACTATATGGTAGCAGTTTCTACCTTGCTACTACAAAGATACTAATAAAATGAAATACGAATTTTTTTCGCCACCAAGGTCCCATTCGCCACTTTATAAGTACATTTACAAAAGTGTAAATTTGAACCAATGGCTAGTTAAATATTTAACATATTCGAACATTTTGAAGAACAAAATTAAATTTATTTATGCTCTATTCCATATTGATCTTCACATGTAAATGTTTTGATAGTGAAACTATATTTAAATTATTCTTAAAAATATCGATACTCTAGGTGTCGATATTATATTGTAATAAGTGTTATTCAGTTTGTTCTATGACTTGTGTAAGAAATTACAAACTATTACATCCGAATATATAGTCATGCAACTTAACAATGGTTTGTCAATAATGACGAATTCTGCAACAACCAATATTTTTGACCGATACATTATCCAAGTATCGATATTATCGATTATCGATTTTTTCTACTAACAATTGACATTGTAGGTTAAGTTAGAACTAGACGGTATTTTGTTATTTTAAGTAGTATATTTTAATTTATAATTAAATAAAAATTTGAGGTTAATTAAAGGAATTCACTATATGGTGGCATGTGTAAGAAGCGGCTACTTTCAAGAAAACACAGTCTACTCCCGGGACGTACCCGGGTTCTATATATGTTACTTAAAGTTTCTTTTCTCTTAGGTCCCCTTGTTTGTACCAGGTACGTTCCTAGAACCGCTATCTGGGACTATGAAGTACCACATCTTGTAAGTCACAATTTAGTTCCACAAACTAGTAACTGCCTCGGAAATTTGCCGTTTCAAAGTAGCAGCGGTTTTAAAAGCTGTTTGAAGAGTAGCCGGGTAGTTGCACTGAATTTAAAAATGTCTTCAAGGTGGCGGACCTTTGTTGTAGCCAATTTAAGTAGCAAATAGGTAGCTGCTACAGCTTTTCAGTACCAGAAAGTTATTAATCTTTTTAAGTTAAAAAATAGGTAACAGGTTTGAACCATTTATATTTATAAAGTTCCGGTTTCTATACTACCTGTTCCCGAGACTAAATGTGTTGCTTGGGTACTCGCTTTTTCAGTATAATAATTAGCAATTAGGAATCTGATATAAAAATGAATAGTTATTTATTCTGAAATATTTAAGGCAATTTTTCCATATTCAAACATTAAACTAAGTAACAAAAACTGGCTGTTGTTATTGCTCATAGTAACACCTTATACTACTAATTATTAAAATAAAATTTGCTTTTTATGTCATCCATAAATACATCAAAAAGTCGTCATAAATATGTTTTTCCTATAGGTCATGCAAGTACTATAAGGATAACCATAAATATTTTATTACACCTTATAAAAACTTTACTATGTATTTTATTATGAGCAGTATTTTATCAAATTACTATGTTACATTAGTATGTGAAACCATAATATTTTCAAAACAGCTAATAATTTATATGTGTGGCCTGACCGAAAGCAATTTATGAATAAACATATCGAAATTATCTAATATACGAGTATACATAGTCAATCAAATCTAATAAAGTTTGTAAAATATTGAAGATTTACAAATATGTAGTTAAAAAGTCATAAGATGATTCGTTGCATTGAATGGAAAAAATGCAACCATTTGTTATACTAAGTCAAACCATTCTTCCTATCATAACGTGGTTACACCAAACAGGTGAGGTTGCTGGTGTTTATAAAATTAGGAAAGTTATATTGGGATCACTCTTTGTAGAAATAATCTTATAAATTTTCTAATTGGTATCCATTTACATTCTCGTGCCTTCATTAATTCTTTTTTTATTTTCTCTAAAGTTTAAAAATAATAATAGACCTCTGGTCGATTATAAACAGCAAGAGCTACTACTAAATTGGCAACTAATATATAGATTAGAATAAGATAACAAAAATACCGATAAGGTGAGATTTAGACAAATTATGATATTTTAAAACGGGTCTATTTCCTTACGTTAGAACCCTATTAATAAATTTGGAAGGTTGCATCAAAGGTTTTTAAAGTAACAGTGTTCAGATGGTATCTTATATATACAGGATGATCCATTTATCGTATATGCTGACATTGCTATGTCTTAAATTGTGAGAGAAACAAAGATAGTTAAATGCGAAAAACGTTGCTTATTTAAGAGCTCGTTAGAGTATTTGAAAAAAAATATAGTCCATCTCTTGCCATTCTCAAGTTATATGGGGAAAACCAAAATGTAATTATTCTTCTGTTGTGTCTAGCAGGTTTATTCAAAAAAATAATGAAATACGGAAGAAGAAAAAGTTTTTTGATATGAGATTTTAAATAATAAGGCGTTATGAAATCTACACTGCCACGTTTTGTTTCTTTAGGACGCATCTGTATTTTTTTGTTAAAAGATCGATAGAACATTAAAAGACTAATTTACTGATATATCATACTATTTACTGTATATCATTATACATTAAAATATTTAAAATAATCATTAGTGTTAAAAATTGTTTAATACGATTGTGTTTTTAATGGAAGTGCCTAATAATAGTACTATATTTAAACCTCTGGAGACAAACTTCATAGATATAGGATTATTCAACAATAATAAATTAAGAAAGAAAATATTTCACTATAGAAACTAATGTTTTGGGTAAATTTAATTTGTCTTTGTTTTAGGTTTGATGAATGACGTTTTACAAACAAGGGCTGATTTTACAGGAATATACACTATAGATGGTATAATACAAATGAGTATATTCATAGAGAAAGAAATTTCCAGGAGAGATCCAGAATTAATGTTTGGAATGGAATTTTAAATAATGAAATAACTGGACCATTTCTTTATGGTAAACATTTAAACGGAGAAGAAGTGTATTTATATTTTTTGGTGCATGAATTTCAATAATATTTGGACAATTTACCGTAAAATTTTTACACAAATTTTAAATATTTTCATCAAGATGAATCACTATGTCACAATGTAGCAATAGTAAGGGAATAAACAAATGGATTGGAAATAAAGGTCCAATATCCTTGTTACAAATGTAGAACATTTATAATAAAAAATTAAGGATATTTTGCAAAACAAAAATTTGTTACATCGGTACTGCATACAACAACGAAAAATATGGGTTGCCTTTAATTTTTAAGATATATTTGACTTTTTACAAATCGTTTATTTACGACACCCGCAGTGAAAGGGTTAATTAATTTATGTAAAATAATTCTTAGAGATATTCTAATATTATTCATATTTTTACCCATCCTTTATTCCATTAGTTCTGCTTTACGTTGTAACTAATTAAGACTGATGTAGAAAATGGTTTTTGCAAAGATTTTAAATACGTTTCGTACTATCCATATAGATTGTACATTAGCCGTTGCCCCAGTTTAGCCGGAAATTGAAATTGCAACTATGTCGACCTAATTAGGAAACGAACAAGATGAGAAGTCAAGTTGCAAATTATAGTGCTTAATTGCTGGGATGTTAAGCATAAAAATAATAAACAGCAGCCAACTTTTATGTTTATTGCTCAAGTGCAGTAGACAGCATAAATATTAAATTAACTAGTTTCAGTATAATACATACCTATTTAATTACCAATAACATTTTTGTTTTTCGTAGATTTTAAAACTAGTTTATATATTATTCTTAATTAAAAATGGGTGTCTACAAAATGAGTCATGTAAACTTGTTTAAAAAAATATATTAAATGTAAACACATCAGTCGAATACTCTAGAATAAGGTTTTGTTTTAAGTAGTAAGAATGTTACAAGAATACATAGAGAAGTTATAGTTTATTTGAATATACATATACCAACCAGTCTCTAAAATATTTATATTGAATGTTTTTTAAAGAAACCAATGCACGGCATAGTTAAATTTTCTCCATCACAAATATAAAGCGTTGTTTAATGAACACAAAAGCAGAAAAAATAGAAAGAATAGTAGAAAAATTAAAGGTTATGTTTCATTGTCATAATTTAAATATCCGTAAATATACATTGTATGATTTTCAAATATCTACACTAATCACAACGTTTGAACACAGCTTAACAAACATTAAGATTATATGCAGTATAATCACGTAAAAAATCTCTATAGTGTAAATTAAATAAATATTGAGGCCTCTTTTAATATGTGTTCACACTATGTTTGTTGTAAGATCAATGAATTTTTTGATAGTCAAGCAGGCTGATAAATTATAAAATGTGGCATAGTAAAAGTAAAATGCGTATCAGAAGTTTTGACCTAACTAAATTCATAGAAATGAAAATTTTAATTTGGAAATGGCAACAAGCGTTTGGCCAACAGTTCAACTTCATTTTAATATGGGTTTCATGGACTTTATTTTATCTCTCAGGCCTAATTTATTTTCTACACTATATACGTCGTTTCTTTTAATTTTTTTGGTAATTGTATCTATAAATTTTAAAATACAAAGACAATACGAAAATTTAAAAATACATTTAATCAAATACTTAATAATCCTAATGTATTAATACATTTTTTCTTGTAATAAAATGCCAACCTACGAATAATTATTTCCAACCACCATATCTAAAGTACTACTGTTATTGATTACTATTTATTATCTATTTTATTGTTCAAAGTAATCTTGCAACAATTTGTGTAGTTGCAAGAAGTGACTGCGTAATTAATCACATTCTAATAACAAAATCCACGCCTTGCTTATGTTTTTTTTTATTATCTCAACAACCTCTGCAAATAAAAGTTGTACCTTATAATCAAGAGCTACTGAATAGATGCCCAAGGAGGAATTGCAGATTAAAGCAGCATAATGAAAGTAGAATTGTAATGATTGTAGTGTAAGAAACATTATATACTCACCTCTGTGTGTGTAACGTAGATGACATGGGTACTTCACTTTATAATTTGCACTTTACATTATTAGATAATTATACTTGTATGAATACAAAAGGGTGCAAAATATATAAGAAATACTTCAGTAGCCAAAATATACTTAGAACCCTAGAGTTACTTCATTAAGGTAAATTTTCAATTATAACTCCAACTTATTTCCTTTCATTTTTGGAATGTGTACAATCGGCTAATTTATAACATTCAACCGTTTTCCTTCCTGTATCTCCTTTTTTTTGTTTACTTATTTACACTCTGATTAACATGAGGTCTTAAATTTATCGTATAACTGGAACCTATTTTGTCATATCATTAAAATGAAGTTAAAGATATAATACAGGTTAATACGGACTTTTTCCGATGAGACGTATTTGTGTCAAATTATTCATGCTGTAGAAAAAGAAGAAAGAAAGACTTCAATTACTTTTACCGTTCAACCGAGATTATTTCTCACGTTTTATTGTCAGTTCATTGTATGAGACCATTTGACAAATCGTGATTTCCTTGCGGAGAAGAATGAAAATAATTAATCTTTTTCGAGGTTGTAATTTTATAGTGCGGTCAAAGGTCGAATATCGAAAACAATTTTTCAAGGGTTGAATATCACTTTCACTATTGACTGTAAACAGGAATAATAAAAAAACACCCTTAGTGACTAGAACCTTATGTGCTCATACATTTTATATTGCAATAGAAAATACATACACGAAGGATAACTCCAATAAATCCATACTGATACGTAGCGTGTTATTTTTTTTCCAATATAAATATGATAAAATCTGAATATTATCTTCAGGCGGTTTAACCTATTACATATAACTTGGTTATTGGAGATTAACGAGTCTGAGGAAAAACAACAACGATTTATTTCTCTATAAAAACTCTGACAAAATATTAGGGCAACTTACACCTTTATATATCTAATACAATTAACCACAGGGGTAGGCACTATCACGTTTCTAACTCGCTCCCAAACTTTGACTTATATTTTTATTTTCCAACCTAAAAGCCCCAATGCTTAATAATTATGATACCTCGAATAAAAATATTTATTTATTATTCATTCGATCGCGGCCTTGTCTCACAACTTTCGCTCACGTAATATTTTGGAAAATGTTAAATAAAAAATAAATTCTATGGACAGAGCGATATTTAATTGAACCTCTATCATAGCAATAATATGTATATAACAAAGTAGATGGTTCTCTAAAATAAAAAAGACAAAATAATGAAACTTTCAACCTATAATCCAGAAAGAAAATAAGACAATTTTGATTAAATTTATGATCGGTGACCCTTTGGAAACTTACATTAGAACACAGAATAAGCAGGTATATGCTAGAAAAAGCATGACCTGATCACCATGTCAGTCATAATAATATCGCACAAAATGAATATTATAGTCAGGTAGCGTATAAATATGGTCTTTTGCGAATATGACAAAATTAAAGAGGTTGCTTTTTCTAAAACTTTTAAAAGTAAAGTTACTAATTTTGATGGGAAAGTTATACCCAAGTTTAACGTCAAATCAACATCTAGAACATATAAATATTCGATAACCCTATTAGTGATTTGGCGAACTGATGATTGAATATATATATATATATATATATATATATATATAAGGTTGTGGGAAAACTCTTCGAAATTTTTGGGACAATATTTATAGATTACAGAATATATGTATATTTTCCAAATGCCCTCAGTAAGGTCTCAACGGCACATCGAAATATTTTTAACTTCTGTTTATCTTTCCATATTTATTCCCCCGGTACTCATATTTCATTTTAACTTCCAATAAATACAAAATTGAAGTTAAAATATTTAATCTCCAAGCTGAAAATTAATAATAAAATTCACCGTTAAAACTGTCTCCAAATTGTCACCCGAGACTAAATTATATTTTTTCGGTGGAGACACAAAAAAGGGACACAACAGGTGCCTCAACCTGTTTTTACATTCCATTTCATGGTCAGCTGAAAATTACATTACAATAAAAATTTGACACCGCTGCTATTTAATTATTTTTTGTATGGGATAATAGAAGACATAAAGTTTTTTAAAAGTTTTACCTGAGTTGACAACTCGGCATGGTAGAACAGAAGAAAATGTTAAAATTTTATCTTTGTCTAAAATAAAATCGGGTGTGGTTATATTAATTTTAAAAAGCAGATTATATAATCCTTATATTTTGGAATCAAGGGTTTTAGAATTTATAGATTTTTTTATATTCTTAATTCTTATATCAACCATAAAAATTCATTTTCTAAAAATTTATGTGATATATTTTAATCTCATATCTTCCCCGTAAACCTCATTTTAATGATTTTTAAATTAAATTGACTTAAATGTAAAGAGAAATATCCAACTGTGTCAAATCAGGTGAATGGGCCAACTCAATTTGGATTTGGTATAAACTCTGGTATAAAATTTGATCAAAGCAAAACCATTTGAACATAATATTATCATAAGTAATAAATTTTGTAAAACGTTGCTTGGATTATTTATAATGCATCCTCAAATATTTACTTTCTCTCTGAACCTCATTTGATTTTAGTTCTTTTTACCTACTGTCTTATTTTGAAATTAAACTAGATTTTAAAAAAAATATCAAACTGTACCGAATGGAGAGAATGGGCTAATCATTCAATTTCAGTGCGTCTGGTTATTCACTTTCAGAGGTAAACTTAATTCAAATTGAAAATTTGATAAAAAAGAATTGTTGAACAGCGAAACTAAGAAATTTTATAAAAATTATATTATACATATCTTTATCGTTCAACGTCAATTTTCACTAATTCTATATCAGAAGTTTAACTTATTTACAGCCTTATTTAATTAAAATTTTATCGATAAGTTTCTATACCAGCTTAATTTTAGAAGTTTGATTCCCAAATTTCCGTACAAACTCTAATTAATGGAAGGGTTCTCTAGCTAAATAATTTCGAGTTGTTCAACTCTTTAGCCGTTGCTGTTTCTGAGGTAAAAAGGTAGGAATCCTGTCGCTCTATGACATTACTATTCAATTAATTTAATACCGTTTCCTAGTTCACATCCTTATTTCCATCCAATTTCCTTCAAACAAATTCAGAAGATCAGAACACAACGGTTAACATCTCTAATAATTCCCAAGCACTTGATTGGAAGGATGCGCGATGAAGGACTCAGGTTAGAGTTCTCAGGGGTCCAACGACCTAAAGGTCCTCGGGGGTGTTTCAATATATCTTTGATTTCTATGAATAGTGTTGATCCGGTGCGGTCGAGAATGGTCGAAAGGCCCCAAAAAGGGCTAGACACATTCACTTCGAACCAAAAAAGAATGTGTCTTTTGTCGTCCAGCCATGAGAACTTAGGAATCACGATTCTGGAGGCAAAAGTTGCTGATGACTAGAATTTTACATGCAGTGGCGTAGGCGTAAAACGGACACATTACTAATTTATGCATTGTCGAAACTATAGTTTACAGATACATTTACACAAACTTTTTGTAAAAAAATAATTGTGAATTATTTCGTGTGGTCATCATCATCATCGGTAATTATACTTAGGTCATAAAATAATACCAATTAAAAAACTTAAGAATCATAAGAAAACATTTCAGTTATTTCAATTTGTTTCGGTTATTTTGATGCAAAAAAAATGAGTGGTTAATTTATAACATTTAATAAATATAGTGGCAGTAGGTATCGAAACATCAACAGAAAATACATAGCTTCCTACCTGGGATGTTTAAGTAAATCAAATTTACGACGACATTTTTATTGATTATATTAAACGCCGCCTATGGTTTGTTTCCCATAACGTAATAGTCCCACTACGACGTACACCCCACTGCGAATCTTCGAAATAAAAAATTCGGGGTATGTTTCACCAAAAAAATAACATTTGATTAACGATTGTGTGTAAGACTCTTAATTTTCTATCATCTGACTGCGTGGCATTCTTCTGCCCTTTGTAGGCTCAAAGGGCTGCAACAATGGAGTTAGTTGTCCGTCTATAAATAGATTATAATGAGTGTTTTTGTGATTCTTTTTCGAATGAGGTCGTATATTTTGTCAATTTGGGTTTTGTTGTGGGGGATCTAAGTCCATAATAAAAATTGGTCTTTCCATTATAAGAGAGATTAAAATTGACTTTTTTAATAAGCGCTTGCGTGACGTATATGTAAACTATGTAAAATAAGTAAAATAATATAAAATGTAATTATATTACAAATGGTACCTAATTATAAAAGAAACAATCCTTTAAAAAATGCTTCATAGTCTTTTTTTTTGTAACTGTAAGTATTCCTACAGTTAAAAAAGATTAAGTAATTAAGTTATTTTTGAAACTAAAGATCTTAAGTGTTAAAGATATTCTATTTTTCAATTGTAATGGCATTTAAAACTTGTTTGGCTGAATCCGAACAAGCTTATCTATAAAACAAACTTTTTATTGACTTTTTCATCCCATCCATCCATTTCGTTTGATATAAAAAAGAAGCAATTTAAGTCTCTTGGAATGGAATTAAACACCAATTACATTCTTTTTTTGTGTATATTGAAATCCATTCTGATCACTCTACTGTGAAAATAGCTATTTAAGCTTCCTTTGATTACCATCTTCTGAACAGTTACGGAGACGACATTATTTACAATTTACCAGGAAATTGTTTTCAAATATTTGGTGAACATTTTCCGATATTTTTTATTTGTAATACACTGAAAAAACTAATACAAAATTAAAATAAAGCTATTTATTTATTTTTATCTATTTACGTTTCACGATGCATAATAATAATATTTTAGTATTACACAAGATTAATTGTAGTACTAGTACCCTAATTTATGTTTGACTTTGCACTTAACCGTTATTCAAAATTTTTCAAAATTATAAATTAGTATCACTTATACGTACTGTTACTTTTATATTACTGGTCCAGTTTATTGCACAGTTTTATTTTTATTTAAATTGATCAAGAAATGTTCCTGATATATTTGAAAACAGTTCTCTCAGTGTAAACTGTTGATTCTACGGTTGAAACCGATAGTGTGGAAAGAGGCCGTATCAAAGTAAATCGAAACTGTACTTGATGTTAATGCTTGAATGAAAACTAACACACCAAACCAGGATGTTTGTGAATTCAATGACTTAAAACAAGATATCATTTTCCAAGATGAATTATCAGAACCGGACTAGTTATGCCAATTTTGTTTCTGGGTCCCATTTATTTTGCTTGTAATTAATCAGTGAACGGAAACAAAAAAACAATTAAACTAATTACATTATTATGAACTCATAAACAAATGATTTATGGAATGAATCAATTGTTATAAAATATTTTAGTTCCCACTTAATGCGTAATATACTGTAGATGTAGCAAAAAAACAGTGGCAACATCTAATTTATTTTTCAACAGGGTTCTTTGTTTTAGTGTATTATACTTAAGTTAAAAATACTATTCCTTGATTTCTTCTGTCATCAATATCACCATATAATCCCTCAGTTTTTGCAGGTTGTTGAAGGCAAGTAACCAAGAAACAATAAAAATATGGAAATGTACAGAGTAATTCATTTAACAAAAGTCACATATCTATTATCATTATACATTAATCACCCTGTATATTTCAATTTTGGTTTAAAAGATGCACCAGAATAAAAATTGACCTATCAGAACAGTTTTAATGTTAAAAAAAATATTGCAAAGCATTTGATATAAATACATAAATTATGATTTTAATAATTTTAAGAAGAAAATTTGAAAACTAAATTTGTGAATCTTATCGTTTACAATATTTATAAATTCAAGTCATTTGAAAAGGATCTAAATACTTAAGGCTATACTCTTAAATTAAAAGCATTTTTGGACGTACTTTTGGTAATATAAATAATATCCGTTTAAAATATGTTAATGTCATAATTATTTATTTGACATTCATTGCTGGAATCTATTTTATATATCCTACTAAAACTCTCCTAGTGTTTATCTAGTCAGTTACATATTTATCTACACCAATTATCCTAAAATTTGATCATTAAAACCGCCTAGACTAGATCTAAGGAATAACTGGTCCTGGCCAACTAAAATACGAACACTTTCCGAATTGCGTAACATCCGATGAAGAGTTAATTTATAAGAAATGTAATAGTTTTGATTGCTGAATATTAGTCTTTATGATCTATCATAATATTGCTTTAATATACTATGAATGTAAGCTGTAGGTACTTAATACAACGCAATTCTTTATGACTCTAGTTCAAGGCATAAACAAGAAAAATTGGATTTGTTCATATCTTTTTCAAGAGTTTTCATTAGAAGATTTCGTTAAGTTAATTTATATACATATATATCGGAATTTGATTTGGTACTCGATTGTTGTATTTGTAAATTTTTGTTGTGTTCATAGAGTCTGGATGGTCCCATAGTCAATGTCAATGTCAATTTTATAAAAGTACACTTTGGTCAGTTTTTTTGAAAATACATTTTTTCAAGTGAGATGAAGGTCTACCGATTTGATAGAGGGTTATTTCAAAAAATATATTTAGGTTTTAGATACTTTTTTAGATAATATGCCTTCTAGATTAGGTATAATTATACCAATAGTGCTTATTAAAAAACTAGAATTGTGTAAAAAATTATATGACATATCACTGTGACTACTACTATTCCTATTCGATAGTTAATAATTAATACATTCGTCACTTGAAAAGAAACGTTATAATTGCCGAAATACCAGAGGTATCGAAACATCCTATTTCGTAACTTCTCTTGTGGGATTACTGGAAATTGGACATTAAAACGGCGTAGAAGTGTTATTGATACGAAAATAGCCAATGTAAACTAAGTAGTAACATTAATAATCTACCCATTAGGGATTCTGTTTCGAATGAGTTTAAAACTACTTAAATTGGGTCTAGTACTTAACGGCTTTTACAACTTTATTATACACCTCTCGGTTTTATCGGATTTATGTTTCAGCTTGACTTGATTTTACAAGTTGGTCGTCATTATCATGCGGAATATTCGATTTTTATTTCTTTTAGAAACAATCTAGTAGAATCCCCAGGAATTATTAGTAAGTGTAACATATATTTATATATTAACATATAATATAATAAAAAAAATGTGAATGTTTTTAAGAATCGATCTCATAGTTTGTCAAGGAAACGTACATGGTTTAGTGTGAGACTCGAACCACAATAAATATATTACAAACTTATAAAATGTGACTGAAATATGAAATAAACTAAAAGAAAGTAACATAAGAAAAAAATTTATAGAGAGTACGAATGAAGAAAAGTATGATTTTAAATTCAAATAGAACAGATATAATTAAGTAGTACTTCCCAAGACGAGTTAAAATATGCAAATAAAGAATGAACGAATATAAAGAATTATATGGATGATATTAAAAAATACCAAAGCATTTTTGGTAATTAGAAAATGCAACAATTACATAGTTATTTGTTTTTCATTCTTTGAATTGTCCAAAGATATACTGGAAAGGACTTAAAAATACAAAATGGAAATTAAACTGGAAAATAAAAAAACAAAAAAATATAATACACATTTTAGCAATCCTAACAAAATGGAGATTGAAACATAAAAAGCAACTAGTTTTAAAGTTTGCAGACTTTTTATATCATAAAAAGAGATTTTTAAGTCCTGCACAACTGAAAAACGGAAAAAAATTCAAAGAGAATAGACTGAAGGTTGTAAATGGAAATAATAACAGATATCTAAGCGCTAAATATTAATAGTGAATTGGAATTAGCTAAACAAAGATAAAAATATACAAATAAAAGGAAAAATACTAAATACTGTGAAAAGAAGCGAAGAATATAATTACAAAAAATAATAGAATTCATAGAGCCCACATAGAATTGAAATCTTTAATGAAAGTATCAGAGAAGACTAAATTGAATAAGGTCTGAATTGAAATAGTAAAATATGTTTAAAATCAGAATCATGATTTAATTGAGGACAAATAATATGTTTGGAAATATAGGTAATGGGGTTTGGAGAATTGGTCAAAGGGCTAAAAGAACTGAATATATTAGAAAAAAAGTGAAACAAGATAAATTAAGAGTACGAAAGAGAGAATACGAGTTAAAATTTATAAATAAGTAAATGACCAAAAGACAAGAAAGGAATGGAATTTGAACATTTGGGACATGTTAAGGGTGTGGAGAAATTATGAAAAAGTAGGGATCACAGCAAGTTAACTTACACTGTATGTGAATTCTTTTGGCTTTTGTACTTATTTCCGTCCAATAGCAAGAAAGGTTATTAGAAGACAATATCACACTGGTTTCATTGAGACTTCGAATAACAAATTTTTCACTTTTCACAAAAAGAACCTAAAAATTACTTACCACCTCCCCCCTCCCTCATAGAAAAAATCTAAATTTGCTACAATAAAGTATGGTTTATCTTTGACCTCTTTATCTTTATGTCTAGAAATGTTAAAACTTCATTTTATAAAAAAAATAAGTAGCAAGTAAATAGGCTTTTTTAAATTACTAAATTAACTTTTATAATTATTCTTCCGTAGTAATTATGCTATGCCTCCGTGTTACACCAATTTCTTAAAGCATTTGCAATACTAAAAACAGTTTTCACGATACTTGCATTTCTCAGAGTCTAAGTTATTTATGTGCAACTATTTGGAACGAGAAGATCAGACGTTCCTCGGACGAAACGATATGAATAAAAACACAAAGTCTTTACCATAATAACCAAGATTTAGTACCGTTAGATTTGCTCCATTTCTTAACGTTTAACTTCAATAACCAATATCAGAGGCGAATCCAAACTGTTTTATATAGAAGATACCCCCCTTAAAAAATGTAAAATAATGTTGTGTGTATATCACATTATATTTAAAATTATTTAAACTTGAAATAACTTTTAATAAACTTACTTATTTTTTTTTGTATGCTCTTTTTTTATTTCAAATTACTATATATCATGTGAAAAGGATTTAATATTAGGTATGTTAATTAATACATAAATTCCTATTCTTCAGGAAATTATATGATAATTCACCCTTTTCAAGTCTACTTCCTATATCAAGCTAGTAGCGGTAATAAATCTTAGGTCCTATACCAATAGTCGAAAATAACCTCCCCATCAAGCTATTCAATAAATTGTTGGAATCTAATTAAAAACGCCCATAGAAGAAAAGCAAAAACCATTAGGGTTAATAAGTGAGCCCACATTCTAATAATAGGCATTCACTATTAACAAATAAATCTGAAGATTATTACTTTTGGGCCGAACCTAATTACGCTATCAAGAAAGATCTTCAATGGGGGATGTGGCAAGCATAATAAGTCACGACTGTGTTTACTTAAATATGGTATCACTAACATAATAATATCACTTCCTTTTCTTTTAATAATTAAATTAATTTACTCTCTTTTAAGCCGATTATGTGAGTTTATTTTAATTAAGAAATAATCGAATTAGAACTCTTAGACGCCACTTGCTTTTTAAAATACATTTCTTTTATGTATTTGTTTTAGGTTGGTCTATTTCTGCTAGCAAGATTAAAAACACCGACCATACTACCCCCGCTCAGAAAGACAGTCTAAGCCGTAAATTTACAATCAACGGAAGTAAACCTGCTTATCAATTAGATCTGTTTTTATATTTAACAATGTATGTTATTCACTAATATTTACACACATTTACTATGGCCTGCGTTTAACACAATACATTTTATTCAAATACCTGATGAAATCTTATTAATGTGTTGGTTGGATGCCAAATACCTATAGTAATAAAATAATTTTACTGTTTTAGATATGCACTTTTTACTAGAATCACAGGTTTTTGCGTAATATGACTTATCTGGTTGTTTTAATCTGTAAACTTCTAAGTGTTCATTATATATAATTTCAAAATTAATAAGGATCTGGCCAATATAACATTATAATTCACACAATTTAACTAATAAAAACTCGATTTTTTTTTATTAACGATTTTTGGTTTTACGTTTGTTAAAAATGAGCCTGCATTATTCTTTCCTTTAAAAGATATTACTTAGTGAATTTAGAGGTAGAGCTCTTTGTTTATTTGTGTATATCAGAATTTTTGATAATTTAGTTTATGTAAGTTTAGGTTAGGTCAGGTTAGTTTAGATTTTTCATTAAATTTTATTAATAAAGAAGTTATTGATTAAAACTGTACTCATTCTTCAAATTTTGAGGGTGAAAAGTATAATATGGAGTTTTAATTACAAATTATGAAGATTATTTAAAGTATATACTAAATAATTTTTTGATTTTACTAAATTATGATTACTTTACTATGTTTCTATTTCTATAGTTTACATTACTTCAGTTTAAATTTTGGACCATACTTACAATTTTTAAAATTTTATGCAAGCCTTTTGATATTATTATCAGTATTGTAAATGTTAATGTTAGAATTTAATAATATATAAGTTAAAAGAATTTTGAGAAATCAAACATCTTCCATTTTGTTTAAAATTGTTTTAACCGGAATGACAGCGATTGCTTTTATGAAGAGTACATGAAACATTTAATTTTTTCACAATTTTTGGTGAAATTAAAAGAAAAACATGAATTATGTTTTATTTAACAGGCAAATTTAATTTTATCGACCGTTCTGGCTATCTTCTAGTTTTATTCTAGTTTAAAGGAAGGGTTTGAAAATATTTCTGAGGTTTACTTAATAAATTAACTAATCAATTAAGAATGTTTTAATACCATTCAATAATTGAATATGTAGTTAATATATAAATAGTAATAAATGGTTTAACAAAAAATGTAAAACTTAAAAATATTTCTTTTATGCGTGGCACAGCAAAGTAATTATATTTTTATTTTTATTTACCAACAAAGCAAAAAATATAAAGTACTTCATTAAGGATATAACCTTGCAATTCTAATGAACATTTCATAAAAAATATTTTTAAATATTCTCTCTAATTAGATTTCTTATCAGAAAAAATCCTTTCATTTTTCATTGAACAATGCTTATCAAAAAATGTCTTTCAATGTGAATAGAGTTGGAATTTATAAATATTGTTGGTTATTGTTTTACCAAATATTAAAAATTTATAAGAAACCGTTTAAAAAGTACGAAACCAATTAACTTTACTCATAGAGTTAAGTCGGCCAATAAAGACAATCGTAGCATACGTATTTTATTCTAATACTATAATTTTATAGTATTATTATTGCAGTTAATTTTTTAAGCAATCCTGTATAGTCACAATTGAGAATTAAAAATAATGCTTCTTTTAATGTGTGGTACATACAAATGACGTAATATATTTACAATTAACGAGTTATATGTTTCCTGATAGACTGTAAAAGCAAAACTATAAGTACAAGAAACAACCATAAAATACTTTAATCTGCAAACACTCATTTATATGTACCTAATTACCATCTTGCTCTGATTTATTGATATTTTTTTTTACCTTTTTTATTAGTTTAGATTTAATACAAATACTTATTTGATGCTAGTAGTACCATGTTTTTTAATTAGTCTATGAATAAATAGAATAGTTAACATAAATAAATAATTTATTTTAAGATCTACTTCCTTAATTATAAAACAAACTGGCTATTAAAACGAATAAGTCATCTAGATAAACTATATATTATTGAACGTCTCTGCGTTCTTTGCAGTATCAAATCTGGTTAACTATATTGAATTTGAATTTTTATCAGTGTCTTTATTACTTCCTGCAATCGAAACCAGAACTCGTAATCTTGGTGTTAGTTAAACATAACCAGTAGTGTTAGAATTCTATATTTGATCATAAAAAGAACTAAAAATACGCAGACTATCATTAAACTTTTTTAAGAATAGATATACCTAGTTTATAAAAATTATAGGTAGATTTATATATTACTATAAATTTTCATTGATTGTATATATCTTTTAAATTAGTTATGTGAAATAAAAATCCGTTTTTCACTCTTAGACCATATATAATCTGGACAGAGTCACTCTTACAATGCTATCGTTGTAATGAACATTCACAGAATGAGAGGATACTAGAAAAATATGTGGAGTAAGAAAAAGATGAAAACAGAAGGGGAAACATGCCACATAGATCTATACCCTTTATAAAACCGCGCTAACAACAATATTATTGCTCTCTCTCTCTCGAGTTATGTTCATGACTATTCTCTCTCGCACACACTCGGTCCAGAGATTATATCTAGCCTAAGATTTCACTTAACAAAATCTATAGCTTTTTAATGCAGGTGTATATTATCTATAAATAACTTTTACTATATAATTATACCTTGCTTTATGTAAACTACGGTTTTACTTCCCTTGATTGTATCAGATGTACTAGAAAGACTAGTTACTGGTAAAATTCTACAATTAAATAATGCAATAAAATTAATTTGCTACTGAAAGTGAATGGAAAACCTAAATTACCAGTTATATGTGACAAGTTTGACGTATCTAAGCAAATCAGAGTCGCTCGTATTGTAAGTCAGTAATTTAAGTTTATTGTGGTTTTCTCTCCTTCCTTAGACAGTGACAGGAACTCAGTACCAACAGGGAAGTTAGAACAAAAATTAAACCATTCACTTTTAAAGGCAAAATTTTCTAATTCAACTAACTGAAACCGTTCAACGCAGCAGCTCGTGCCGGCAGAACTAAAAACTTCGATTAGTTAACCGGCTAAAAGTAATGTAGAGCAATCTCTATCGATAATATATCGATAA
The DNA here is from genome assembly GCA_951812935.1 of Hermaeophaga mercurialis. Lineage (NCBI taxonomy): Eukaryota > Metazoa > Arthropoda > Insecta > Coleoptera > Chrysomelidae > Hermaeophaga > Hermaeophaga mercurialis. Next base: position 22,135,560 of record OX638360.1, read on the forward strand.
TATCGATAATAAATCTATCAATCCCGATCAAAATAAACGGCAGAAAGCTAATAAGATCATGCAGGAGTTCGGGGCGGCGTAGCAAGGATCGTAGGTTGTATTAGCATAATCCCTTGAAAATATACTGAAATGCTTAGTTATCAAAGAGTCCAATAGATGCGTGTCAGCAGTGTTGAAATAAGAAGCATCCCAATGAAAACTTGCTGAACTAATGGACCCTACCGGAATTCGTAAGCCTGATGAGGACCAAGGCGTCGAAGAAGAGACTACATTCGATACCAACAGATACAAAATATTAATGGATACCTGAGCAACGAAATCCATGGTCCGACCAGATATTGCAAGAAAAAAGTTGTCTCTCTCCCTTTCTCCAGGTGGTGACAAGAGAAGTAGATAAGGTCCACGAGGAAGTAAATGTAACGATACAATGGCCAATGAACACTGAACTATCGTCGCTGATATTGAAAAGGACGTTAATGTGGAATAGACATCATGAATGCCAGCGGCTTCTCATTAGATTTCAAACAATGAATCATCCATATTGACACTGACGAGCTGATTTTTCACCAATGAAATGTAGTCCCCTAAAAGATACCGCTGGACGAGAACGTCGAAAGCCCAGCAAGATGTAAGTCAATTGTCACGGCTCTATTGAAGGAGGTCATTCAAGTCATGGTAGTTTCTAGGTATCCTCACTTACCCCGTCTCCTGTAAATGTACTTGTCCGGCTGGTTAACATCAACGACTATCCAGTTGTCCTCAAGAAAAATAGCCAGAGAGATTCGTAAAGACAGTAAGTGCCATTGTAAGATAAGAAAAAAGTAATTGAAAGAAATTTAAAATATCTCGAGGAAACGGTGAAAGATGAGATGGTAAAGCCCTCTGGAAGTCTCTCCAATAGTCCCCGTGAAGGAGAAGGATGGAAAATACGGTTCTATATTGACTATTGAAAACTTTTTGAATGAATGATGGAGAACATTCTCAGAGCCTTATCTTAGAAAACCAACTTCATCTATCTGAAAGATATCATTATAATTGGTAAAATAGTTGTTGATCGTATTTTTTTTACGTTAATCTGTGAGTCTCATTAAAAGCTGTTGTCCATGTAAATAAGTTTTGTTAAACCTTTTTTGTAGGCAACTTAATCACATAAAAGTTAATTACTGTTATACCCGAGAATTTTCTGATATCTGGAGTATAAATTTATGACTGGAGAGGGGATATGAAATGTCACGTATTGGTTAAAGAAGGTTTTTCATTACTCATATCAAAAAATAACTGCCAATTTAAATGATACTACCGCTTTTAAAGTATTATGTACTTGAAATAGGTTAAATATCCATTTAATTTTTTTACTACATTCGTTTGAAACAAATGCAAACTTCTTTAGATTATATAAGAATTGAGCGTGAACGGTTTGTGTACGCCATTGAGCTAAAACAAACTTACCTCATAAAGACTAAGAACAAAAGCAATATACCGAGCTTTACGTATGCTTCCTGAGACGCAGCAGATCTGTAGAAGTTTATATTACTCTGAATTTACTCAATGGAACTCTATTAGGAAAATTGCATTTAATTGTAAAATTTCCGCTGCAGCAACGGAATTTTAAATTTACCTTGATGAACTCTTACAATTTTAATTGAGTAATTTGCGGTTCTCCATTTGGAGAGGAAAGTAATTGGATATAGTATTCCGGATGGCAATGTTTGTAAAAAATAAACACCGAGTGCCTCCTTGAATGTTGGCCTTTTATTTTTTACTACTGTCTTTATAAGTAAACATTATGTCATTTTGTGTAGAAAAAAAAATGAAATAATACAATCCTCAAATACTTTTAAATATCTTGTCTACAAAAATTATTTTGAAATTATATTCAAAAAATACTAAACAATTTTTATTCTGGTATGTATGTATACAATTATTGAGGGTAATCTGTAACTTCAAATATCTGCAAAATTAATACAAACCATTTCAAAAGCCAAACATAACATTTAAACTGATAGGGACAACCAATATACAGAAATAACACATAAATTATACTAAAGCAACCGAGACCTATCAGCTCAAATTTAAACTTATCACATTAATATGCAAAATGAATGTTCATCGTAAAAACACACAGATAAACATTTTATTTATACAAACAACAATATCAATATATATTGCACTCTCTACGTTAATGTGTCCTGATGACAAATATTCAATGAAAATGTGATGGTATTCCGTAATGGCTAGGCAAACGCCCAAACGTATTCATCAGTTTTGTAAGAACAAACTCCATCTTGAGATTTATCCCAAAATTATTTAGTAGAGTAGGAAATAAAGCTGCGATATTTCTTTATTCCTTAAACTTCGCGATTGTTGTACTTGAATTAACATTTATGCTTTTTCAGCTATCGATTCAAACAGTTCTATTGATAGTCATTGTCTTCATTTTCTTAAATCATTTACCTGTTTCTATAGGCGAATCCATTTAATATATTCGTGTTTTCCATTCTATATATCTTTCTTATAATTTAGTTTTTAGGTTAGTTCTAAAATTTTAATTACTAATACAAATCCAATACTCTTATAGTACGATAAACTTTTCGATACTACGCTGTCTATTATTAATAGCTTAGTTTCATATATATTTATTTAATTACCTCCAAAACTTAAACGATTTCTGTCCATTTCCAAATTTCACTGATTAATTTGTACATTAGACACACAATAACCAAAAGGGTACAAATTTTGACAAATGACTATTGGCCACTAGAGAAAATTATTAGTAGAAGAAAGTACCCATAAAAAATAGTTTGCATATAGTTAACTATACTAGCAAATATTGTTAATATAGAATAAAAATTAGTAGGGGTATTGGTTGGTTGTATATACACAACCTTAGAAATTGATCATACTTAGTTGCAAACTTAGGTTCACACACTAGACGGAGACATGCTTTTTAGATGGATAAGTATAGAATTTAAAGTTGCTGATTATAACTTTAGGTGTTCATTCAATGATTAAAGGAAATGTTTAGCTTGAAAAGTAGAAAGATAATTTCCAAGTTTTCTAAGAATATATTTGGACTCATTTTAATGACGTGTCCATACCAATTAAGCTAATTCTTGTCTATTACTCTTAATATTCTCCTTTTCTGATTAACTAGTTTTCTTATTGTTACGTTTCTTTTTCTGTCCCCGTTAGCTTTTCCCGCAATTCTTCAAAGAAATATAAGTTCTACTGCTGTTAGTTTAAGATCATGCTTTTTCTGAGTTGCGCACAATTTTATTTTAATTTCTAGAGGCTATTTGCTTTCTTTACTCTGTTTGTTATTTCTGAGTCTATTGTTCCATCTTTTGTAATCATGCTTCATAAATATTCATAACCTGTTAATCTTTGTAACTTTTGTCTCCGTTATTGTTAATTTATTATTAACTGACTCTTAGAAATATATGTTGATTTCCCTTTTTTATCTTTCACCTATATTTTTACCAGTTCTTATTTAATGAATTAATGAATGAAAAATGAAAAAGAAAAGATGAATAAAAGAAGAAGGAAGGGAAGAATCCTTCTCATTTCAGAGTATATTAAAGACTTTCCAAGGAGGAATCGTTTGGGATTTCTAAAGAGATAGTAGTCACTGGCAGTTAAATCTGATGAATAGGGTTGATCCTCAACTCGTATTTTAATTCCTTGAACTTAGAAATGATTAACACTTTTGTGAGCTAGTATGTTGTCTTGATGGAAATATTTTTTTTATGCTACAAACGCGTTCTTTCCAAAGATTTTTTTCAGCCAATTGATTCAAAAGGCTTAAATAATATTCTTAGTTGATTGTTTTATCTTTCTGAAGATGACGATAAGTAAAATCTCTTTTGTATACCAAAAAATTGATGCTGATCGTGTGTTCTACCTCTGCTTTGAAACTAAACAGTCAAATTTAGTCCACTATACACTGTAATTATTCTTGTTACAATTTAGAATCATTCAGTTTTTGTTTAATTGTTAAGGAACGCGGCACCAGTTTTTCAAACAGCGTATGTCGTACTCGTTAATCTGATATGATTATAGTATCAATAATTTCACGCGTAGTAATACTTTGATATTTTCAAAGAATTTCATGTTTTCTAATGTTATTGGAGTTACTGGACATCCACGATGTGGATCAATCTTTGTGAAGCAGCACATTTACCTTATTTGTACGAATTTCCTTAGGCCTTAAACGTTTTTTTACAAGGTATTTAGTTATTTCACAAAGATCATTTTTTTTTCATTGTTAAAAAAATACGGATATCTACTTCAGATGACTTCTAACCAAAGAACGAAATAACAGATTAAACTTAAATTTTGGGTATGTTCACATGGAAGAAAGATTTGTTGATACTTATTCAAATTTGTAAAACCAGATCAATTTCTCAAAAAAATTTGAACTCCCGAACTATTCTTGATAAAATCTTAATAAAATGATAAACGAGCTCTTTGCTAGTCTTGTAGTTACAGGCATTACCTCGTTAAGTTTGCATTTATATTGCAAAACTCGTTTTCCTTTGATCATATTCCATGCAATAAAATTATTGTTTATTAATTAAGCGACGACAAACGCCTGCGAATTTCAATTACAGTAAAGCAGGAGCATCGTTAAAAATGTGCTAGGGTTATATAAAACATGGTAATTATTTTACTTGCTATTCTAAGAAGTTCTCTAATTATTGAAAAATGTCGTCATGGAATATTGAGTATTAATTCTTCCAATAAATAGAGAAAAATTAATTATTAGAAAGAATATGAAAAAAGTAAAAAATAGATTCACGTATGTTTAACGAATCATCAATTTTTTTCATTAAGGGTTACATACATCGACCAGTTTAAATCTTTTTTAACATATTTAATGTAAGTCATCCCAAACAATGATATCAAATATAACAGTGATATGCTTGGCAAGCAGAAAGGTCGGTTAGATCAAAAACGAATCAAAGAAAAATTCAACTTCTGGACAACCTAAACCTAATTCGAAAACTGAAAATGATCAAATCATTTGGGCTTGTGGTTTGGAGGTGTCTCAACGAAAAAAGGCCAAGTTTACTAAACAATAATAATTTAAATATTCAATAAATTTTTTATTACATCAAATTTCTTGTACTTAAAGATACAGAGGTTGTCATTTTTTTAGCTTATACATAACTTAATTATCCAAATATAAAATTTCTTGTGTAGAAGTCGACGGCATTGCCGTTTGTCCACTTAACACTAGAGTATTCAGTGGTAGAAGAGCCCATTATCATATAAATGTATATATAATGCACTGTACAAACATTGCAAAAGACTTGGGACACGATTAACTCTAACAGTTTACGTTCAGCACCTCCAATAAAGTGTCAAGTTAATTTTTAATGTCGTTCTTAACGTCGATATGAGCGAGTTTAATTAGGAAAATAAATATATTTTACTTTAATTATACAATCAAAATGGAGTATATAGGATACCTGATGGTATAAAGATATGCATCTTCATGCTTTCCTTTGGAAATTTATTTGTTTAAGGTGAGAAGAAAATATCTTATTTCGCGCGTTATTTTTAAATGTTTTAAATAGTACGACTTTTTAAAATGTGTCGCAAACCGGAAAGTCAAATGCACATATATTCATAAAAAGGTTTCATATATATTTATTATGCTGTATGTTAACACGTTCTTGCTGCAACTAAATAATTTGGTATTATTAGATGTTTAGATATGATTTAGTTTGATTTAAATTTTTGAAGGTTCTACAACATTAAAAATTTATCTTTAGCCTATCATTTTTAATTTTTAAAAATTTGCTAATCGCCAAATACTGTTTTATGGAAAAAAATATATATATTCGATGTAGGTATATTTATTTATAGAGAATAATAAGCCAACTTTTTAAGGTAATTCAATAAACGAAATAAATCAATGCCGACGGCGAGACACCTTTTAATTATTTCTTTTAGAGAAAGTAATAAATTGTTTATGAAACTTGAACCAGTGTATTCGAAGAGTGGGTTTGTCATCAATTCTAAAAATGGTGAGACCACACTCGTCTTAGTTATCACGTTACACGAAAAATAAAAAAACAAATTCTTGTTAAGCATGTTTATGCGTAAATTTAGCTGTAGTTTTATTATTAATTATATTTAGGAATGAAGAATTGTTTGTTTATATGAACTTTTAGCATCCGCTACACAACGGACTTGATCGAAATAGTAAATTCATGGATTCCTCTAAAATATACAAGGAATTCAAAAAGAATTAACGAAAAGGAAATTAAAATTTAAATAATAATTAAAAACATATTTGTTTGTTTTTAATAATAATAAAAATGAAAAAGTGGAAATGGATGGCAGTAGAAAAGTTTCGCTTCTAAGTTAATCTAGAGGGTAATTGACAACTTGATATTTTATGTATTACATAAAAGTTTCATAGTAAGTACTGAATACGTTATTGATACTTTTTGCTTGTATGACAATCAGGACCTGAAAGAACTCATACTGTTGAACCAGCACCAAATTGGCCAAGAAACACAAACCATAAATCTCATCTTCATGGTCATGGTGAACACCATCAAACTCCTTGACAATATAGGAAGAATAATGGCACTCTGAGCTCTTGTTGATTTGATATCAAGTTATTTAAATATATATCTAAACAAGTTGAACTTCATTTCATTTACTATATTAACCTTACTGTACTTGAATACTGAATTCTACAACTATAGACAAGAAAGCACCCTCTCTGTTTGCGTAAATCCAAATTAGATCATAAGTATAAAGTACCAGAAAAAATATTTCTAGTTTCATTTCGAACAAATAATATAGCAGGTAGTGCATATATGCAAAGAGTTATTTATATAAATCTTTGTCGGCTGTGTATAATTTCCATGTAGTATAAACATGAACTTCACACACACCCACTGTCTTATATTTTATTGAAAGGTGACAACCGGCTGATGTTAAGCGATTTTGTCACTTCTTCTGTGCTTTACCGCAATGACGGCTTTTCTTGAAGTCGAGAAAAGTAAAAAGAAAAAAAAATGATTGGGCGTATAAAGTAGTTAATTGTGATCACATAATTCGAGACAAATATTTTTTTTGGTCATTTTTAGTATTCAACAAACTATCTCAATTCAGATAAAACGCTGACTATGAAATTCCGTCTTGTGGTAATAAAAATAATATAAAAATAGGAGTAATAAAGAAATCAAATGTAATATTAGATTATCCTTTAATACTTATCGACAGACTAAAACCCAATTGTGTGTCGTAGAAAAATATATTTAGTTCCTTCATGTTCAAATATTTTTTATTTTTGATGAGCTCAAATCCTGAGAAAAGAGCCTCGTGACTCTAAATTTTTTACTGGAGCATCTAACCGTTATTGCAATTCATGAAGAAAAGCCATTGTCAATCAAAAGTAATACAAAAATGTGGAATCTAGATTGGATTGTTCTGTAAAACTATTAAAAAAATAAATAACATTAAAAAAATGTAGTAACATTTTTTCAATTATTATTTACAAAATCAATCAAAGCTAGGTAGGATTTTTGTAAATTTCTTTATAACTTGCTACATATTTTAAAAAAAATAAAAATACCTTCTACACATCATTCAAAGACTTTTACAATTTAAGATGTCAAATTTCTATACAAACTTCATTTGAAACCAAAGTAAGTTATTAGGAAGTAAAATAATAAAAAAATATTCCACGTTTCAAATGTTCAAACCTTTACGAGATACTCGTTCATGTCCTTGTTTCCGGACGATAGAACATCACCTGTCACATTTAACACAGAATGCCTCGGAACTGCTTTTCAAATAATTGAAAAAAATTAAAAACCGCAAGTCACAAGAGACATCAAACCTCCACTCAAAGACAGTATTCGTTTCCGTTTTAATACTCTTAAAAGCCTTTGCAATCCGTTTATTAGTTCCTACTGTAAAGAAGGAGTACACGTAAGATTTAATTACTTTTGTCTAACGTACATGCCTAAAATCTAGTAGGATTAAGGTGTATTATTTTTTAACCGTTTAACGTATTATACATGAGAGACAAAATTATCTGTTAAGTGTTGGAACAGAAAACATAGAAATAGTAAAAGAAATTGTATTAAAAGAATGAACCATTAAATTTCCTCTAAAGTTCAGTTACTGCCATTATCAAGCTATAATCCATTTACTACAAAAATTGGTGCACATCATACACGATATTTCTATTACGGTCATAGTACTACAACTATTCAAATTGCTCTAAAATAAACTAATGAACCAAACCTACCCGAAACCTACATGAACGCTCACGAGCATTCATGCGCGTGCACAAATGACGAAAAAATATAGACGTGATTATTTGTATACAATTATAGTTCAATAATACTTATGGTTGAACTACAAATTTACTATTAATTAATATATCTTCTAGATTAAATTACTCTGCAATTATTGCATTAAACCCTTATAAAAATAATATTGACTGTTGGACAAATTGGTTACGATATTTCGACGATCACATCGAAATTTTTATATATTCATTAATTTAGTAAGGCTAGGTATAATATTTCATGAGTGAGTGCTACTTCACAAGCAATAAAAAACAATGAAGTTTTAAAATCTCCTCCAAAAAACCGTTTATACCTTAAAAGAATTACTAATACACAAAGCCTGGCAATAGTATAATTCGAAATGCAGTTTGTACGATGTACGAAAGAAGTAAATATATTGACAAACTGATTTAATGAAAGTTATTTTATTTGTGTATACAGGTTTATAAAGTATCTAAAAGGATATAGGCAAAATTTTAAGGAGCGGACAACGGTGTTTCCCAATACTAGAGGTACGACCACTACTGTCTGTACGTTACTATCAAATTGACTGGAATGATGTTCCCATCTCGATGTATCCCTACTTCAAGATATTAGTAATACGTTTTCTCTTTTTCATTACGTATTCTTTATCACTCTGATGGATTCGTGTATGACCTCAAATATTCTGGCCAAATATATTAATGTACATAAACATTGCATGTTAGTTTGACAATTTTTACGATATGTATTAGACGAAAAGGAATTATTCAGTAGTTGTAGAAATTCATCGTGAAAATTAAAAAGAAATATAGGTTTTCGATGGAAAAAAGGCGAATCTCGGATGGGACTAATGGAAAAGTGAATTCAAATAATACTTTTTTTACAACCACATAAAGTATGACAATGAAATATAACCTTACATTTACTATTCTCACGATTTTCTCTACTTTTGTGTTGATTGTGACCTAGGAAATTTAATTACGTTCTCTATGACTTGCATCGGTTATTGTAATAAAAAGTCTATATCTCTGTTTCCTGATTTGTAGTATTTGTAGAGATTTGTAAAGCGAAAATTTATTTCTGTCCAAGGTATTTCATTATAGTCCTTCTTTTAGTATATACTGCTTTATAAACATTTTGAAGAATGTATTATTTCCACTAATCCAAAATTTAAGAAGTATTACTATTCTTGCTATTCCCAATACATTTCTCTATTCTTACTAGCACCATTTCAATCTTGAATTATAGGAGGAAGAAAAAATAAGTCAATTTACCTTTAACTACATCTTAAGTATTAACATTAGGCTCAAGATAAAAGATTATTTAAATCAGGTGAAGCATGTTTTAAGTTTAAAACTAAATTAAACATTTAGTAAATGAATGTAGTGTTAACCATAAATCATTAAAAAAATTTGATGAAACAAAATATAACGAAATATAAACTTGATATCAAAACTCAAAAATAAATGTTATATCATCGCATAAAAGCGAAAAAACCTATAATTAGAACTTCCCAGTTTTGATATTACAGAGTTAGAATATAAACTCGGTATCTCAAAACGCGATACAAATTTTTAATCTGCAAGCTGCTTTTAATAAGCTTTACGATTTTTAAAAGTCCCTGTTTATCTCGTGAGCTTTTAACAAAATCTCAATATCAATACCAACATACCATTTCATTGTTACATACATCCAACAATACAATTTATGGGGGTACTTAGCGCTGAAAAAACCCTATTCGAACTTTACGAGGTTGGACTCTTGAATCCAAATTATTTCATTTCCTTTTTTATAACGACAATGAGGTATTAAATATGGCTGTCGTATTTTAAGAGTGAACACACTTTTTACTGCCTCGGATTCAAACTGAATTTTTATATTCTTGTGCTCGTAAAATAGATCTTTGAGCTGTGGTGGTGGTCCAGAGTCGCTTCATTTTTCTCTTCCACGTTCATTCAATATTTGCTCATATAGATAAATATTTTTTTTTATTATTTTGTTTTCATTCTAAAAATGTAATTATTTTTTATTTTAACAAAGAACGGCATCATGTCGGGAAATTAGTTCATTCACATACTTTTTTTGTTTAAACTATGCTAAAACAACTAATGAAAATCAAGGTGCAATAAGTCATTGATTTTTCCTAATAATAACTACAAAAATCGTTCTTGATTTTTTTTAAATGTTACTTTTAGTAAACTGGAAAAAATATAAATACTGCCCTAGTGAAAAATATAATATCAAATAATTTAAAACACCTTTCTAAAAATGAGCTAATGTAAATTTTTCCTTTATTTCATTCAAAATTTTTTAGCTTCGACACCGTCCATGCTTTCAAAACGAGGTCGTAAAAGTGAGTTATATCTACGTAATAGCTATTTTTTTTATTTCCTCACCAAAAAGATTTGTTGCCGTATAATTTAATATGGAATTTAATTGCGCGTTTTACAGTGCTTATAAATTTTGTCTCTTCAATAAGATCCAGCTGGTTTCCTCCATTTTAACGCCGTTTTTAGTAGAAAAATGAAGACTCTTCAGCTGTTGAAAAAAATATTATATGGCTTAAATTTGTACTGCATATAGATGTAGTAAAAAAAGAAAACATTCGTAATTGCTGGTTTTACGAACGAGTTCATTCTTCCACCAAAATAAAAATTTGAGGTTATAATTCATAAAACATTTAATTTAAGCCAGTTTGTAAAATATGGTTAAATTCTCTTATATTGGAATATCGTTAATATCAAATCATCAATAATCAAAGTTAGAATATGTAATAGCTCTACGAGTATCAATTTCTAGTTGATTTAAACAGGATTTGGTTCATAAAATATTTTAAAATTAAAATATCAGAATTTAAGTTTGCACTTAACATAGGTGCGCATACTTTTATTTAACATGGTCTGTATTAAATGGTTTTTTATATTCTTTTAACAAAATTCCGATGAGTGAATGTTGAGTGCACTTGTAATAATATTTCTAAAATCCGACTGAAACCAAATTATGAAATGATATTTTTTAAATATTTTATACTTATTAAATTTATATTATTTAAACTACTTCTGAAAAATTCAAAGAGACAAAGCTTTTCCTCTGTGATCTAAAAAATGTGATGTAAAAGTGAGCATTTTAGATCAGCCAACCATAGTAAGCCACCAGTAGCTACAGAACACTCGAAAGAAACATGTGTTAACATTCTCACAGAATTCCCATGAGTTCTCAGACGACAAGATTTTCATCTTAAAAGAGCAAGTGCATTTGTTACAAAGAACCAAGAATACAGTCTGGTCATCACATCGGTGTACTTAGTCCAGAATCAAATGCATATACACTGCTACTAAAAAATGGGATCTTATTTTGTTCTCTGCTTTAACATAATTAAAGAATGTTCTAGCTCTTGAGTCACTCTCAAAGAGCTATTTTATACTATAAATAGTTTTTACGAAAGAAGAAATATCAAGAAGAAATTTATAAAGAATTTACAAAAGCAAAGCTGATCGTTAATAGAAACATGGAAAATATGAAAATAAAATAATTTAAAAAGCTGGTTGAACAAAAGGGTGAAGATGGTAGTAAAAGAAAAGAAAATAGCCTGGAAACGATATCAGAAAATAAAAATGAAAAAACAAAGAAATATAATAAGAAAAGACATAAAACAGAAATGGAAGTCACATAAACACACCAAGAAACTTGAGAAGAATTTGCGAGAAATATAAACGAGACGTAACACGAAAATAATAGAAAATTTTGGAGCTAATAAAAGGATATTAAGAGAAAAAAAGAAAAAGACCTAAAAGAAAATAAATATGAAAATTGAAATATTAAAATAAGAGAAACAGAGATAATGGACAATAGAAAAAATTTTATGTACAGACATATAAATTAGACTTAATAGAAAATAAAAATAAACAAAATGGAGGAACCCTAATACAACTGAAATATATATGGAGATAAAAATAGGAAAAGCACCAGAGCAAGATAAAATCGAACCAGAAATGTTTAAGGTTTTAGAAGAAATAGGAAAACATAGCTACTAGAAATATATAGGAAAATTTGAAAATAAATAATGCCAGATCAGTGACATGATAACATTTTTGTACCAATATATAAGAAAAGAGATTACCCTTACTGTAAATATTATGCAGCGATATTCTTATCATTAGCAGTATTTAAAATTAAAAAAAAAAAAAGAGAGTTAGTAGAGCACAAAATAGAAGAAGGAAGATCAAGCAGCATATCGAGCGAGAAAACAAACTAACGTCATCATCTATATATTAAGGAATGTAATAGAAAGACAAATAGAATAAAATAAAGGACAATTTTTAACATTCACAGATTTAAGGGCAGCATTAGATACCGCCAACAGAATATAAATAATAAAATCTCTATTACAGCTAAATTTACAACCAGAGAAAATAAGGCAAGACATGGGAATAATTCAAAAATTTAATTTGGAAAACGGTATTAAACAAAGCAATATTCAACATAATATTAAAGGAACAAGACCAAGAGCAACAAGCAAAACGGTTTGGTTACAGAAACTTAATACTCGTAAAAATTGATAGCTTATTGTACGCAGATGATATAGTTCTCACAAAGGATACTTGTATAGAAGTGCAAGAATTGCTAAAAATATGGAAGGAAGAAATAGAATTTAAAGAAATGAAAGTCAACATAAATAACAGTAAGTTAATGATAACTAAAAATATAAGCGAGAATAGCGTTAACAAAAAAATCTATTTAAAGGAAAAGAATTATAAACAAGAACAGGATACAAATATTTAGGAAGCATGATCACACAAGATAGAACAATAGACTCGGAAATAAACAACACGCTAAAGAGGGCAAATAGCTTCAATTACACATTAAGAATACAAATAAGAGTAAGAAAGAGCTAAGCAACAAAATTAAATTAAAAGTGTACAATACAATAGTTCAACCCATAATAACATACGCCTGCGGTCGGCGAATTTTGTGTAAATCAGAAAAAGCGTGATAGTAAACAATATAGAAAATACATTTCTTGAATTGTGGGCGAAACTAGATGGGCCAGAGCAAAAGAGGTAAGTAACAATAATACAACTAGTTACTCAAACTGAGAGTGTGTTAAGAATAATAGAAGAGAAACAGCGTAATTGGTATTAATTCGTCATTACAATGAGTTGATATAAGGATTTTAAAAAATTTGTAGAATTAAGAAGAGTAGGCAAAAAAAGGAGAGAGAAAAAGAGGGTAAAGTGAAAGAAAAGGTTAAAGACTAAAACGAGGGAATCAGAAAGCCTTTTTAGGTATTAAAGAAGAAGAAGAAAGACTTTTTACGAGCTGACATAGTGAAATTAGTGAACAAGGGGTATCTTCTAAGGGGTACCTTGATGACTCCAATTATCACTAGTTATATTGTGTAATATATAGAGATTTTGGTATAAGCACTCTTCATAACAATTTGTAACATTGATATTTGATACATGAAACCAGCTTTTTCTACTATGCTAGGTACGTTTAAACTGAAATAGTCGGTTTTTTAAAATATTTTGAAAGAGCATTAAAAGCAAATCAATTTTATAAACAAGATTTGTCTAATTTTGTAAACAAGATTTTTCTAGTTTCAGATTTTTTTTAATAATTTAACTGAACACTTTTATGATATATATATATAATAAATTGTTAGGTACATAATAGTACTTAACTCCTACGAATACCATTAAACTAAAATTAAAATTCAATTCCAAAAGTAACTTTTTTACGCTATAAATAAATAGTTTTTAGAAGAACTATATTATACGCACAAAATATAAAAAAATAATTTTGTAATTTTGGGCAGTGTAGAGCAAAATGCCTACCCGCACACCACTTTCAGCTGGTTCCGTAATGTGTCCTGTCTTTGTAAAACAATTACCCCTATATTAGGTATAACTGTTATAGCCTGACAAAGCTCTGCTGATATGTCACAAATTTCAACACTTCGGTCAATAGAGAAAGGAGAATGTGGAAGAGGCACTTTTGATCTTAACAGCTTCTCAAATAAGGTTACATTACTTGACTGTTTTAATTAATTAATAAGTCATTTAACAGATTTTTGCTGGACCGAAAGTACGAATCGTACTTATTTCAGTAAGCGATTTTTACTATCTACTAAATGAATTTGTCGTGTTGATATTTCGGAATAATCATACAAATCGGCAGTAACCTGTACTTAAACACAGATAATATTTATATATATATATATATATAAGCATGTACATAAAGAACTAAAAGATATGTAAATTAGATATTACACATTTAATTTTAATTTATTAATACAGACATAAACGTAAACAAACATAATATAAGGTCTCAAAAAGACACAACGCACGAAAATAACGAAAGGAAAAAGTATTGTTACTATTATTATTAAAAATAAATGTGAAGACTCAAAAAAAAGCTAAAATAGATTCTACAAATTAAGGGTAGAAACAATCATTATAATAAAGGATATGTAACTAATTTAGGTGTATTATATAATTATATATTTATTAAAGAGTTTTCACATTATACACTAGACTAAACTACATATTTCTTAATAGATACTTTTTTCACAAATAATATAATAAGAATTACAACAACCGTAGTTGAACCACCATGCTGTGTTTGAAGAATTACCCTTAGAATACACAAGTCCTAAACAATTATAATTGGAATAATTTTCGGGGTAAGAATTCGCCCAATTGGTAATATTAATTTGTTGGTTATTGGACAACCATCTCCAATCAACTCCTAATCTGTTCCCAGAGGTCCAAAATTGAATGGTACCTGTTTCACTATTAACTATAAGGAAATTAAATTTATTAAGGTTTGTGTTAATATTCACATTTTATACGAAATTTGATTAAAAAAACATTTATAACGAAATAGTTTTCATAAAAATTATAATACTACCATATAAATTTATAAATTATATATCTAAGATACTAATTAAATTATTTTGTTATGTTATTGTATTAATTTTCTTTTCTTTAATAACAAATAATAATAATAAACAGTTACACGTTTGTTTCTTTATTTTAATGTTTATTAGTATTTAGTGGTAGAAAAATTTTATGAATCTGTAACAATAAGAAGGTTTCGATGTTGCTTAAGACACTATATCCATTTCAAACAAAGCAATGCTTATGTGCAAAATACTTACGTAAATAATTTAATTGTTGGAAAAGATTATCGTTTTCTTCTTGAGTTTCTAAAGTTACAACGTCTTGTCCGATACTTTTACAAAAATGCAAGGTTTCTATAGCATCGAGCTAAAATTAGATTTTGATACAAAATTTTTAAATGGAATGGAAATTACCAATTACCTGTAAATATGTTACAACTGTATAATTTTTCCTTCCATATCCAAATGTTATTGGCTTTTGTTTTTCATTATTTAATAAAATACCTGTAAAAATAAAAAAGCGATTTATATTAATACTTAGTAGAATAGTAAGTTTTTGGAAATAACTTTTTCATGTATTAGTTATTTTAAACCTCTACTTAAATAATTTATATATTAATAATCATAGTAATAAGGTTGGTCTGGCACGTGAAATTGGGACGACCTATATATATATATATATATCGTAAGATGTTTTTACATTTCGATAGATAAAACTTTTTTATTAAGAAACGAATAATTAACGAACTATGTATAAAATGACACTAAATAATTTTAATAGGCTAATTAATTTATTTTATTTTTCGAAGTTAAACAGGAAAATTAAATATAATACTCACCATTTTCTGATCTGTGTGAGAAAGTTACACATATTGTACCAAAAAATATTAAGAAAAATATATTATACAATTTGTTCATTTTTAATTTAAACGATATCAAATTAAACCATAAATTTAATGGAATGTCACAATCCTACTAAATACCGTTAAATAATTTGTGATGTATATATATATTGTACAAATTATCCTATATATCTAATCTTTTTTATTGTATAATAGTGACTATAATTTCGTAAATATCATATTATCAAAATCATCAATTTAAAAGAATAGTTAAAAATGAATTTTAAATATTGCAACAGTTAAGAATATACATATGTTTTACGAAATCCGTTAATTTAAAAATAATGCTTCCCTTAAAATTTGATCAATAAAATCGACCATTATACTTATTAAGAGTAACCTTACTTTAAATAAAATTATGCATATTGAAATGTCAAAATAAAGTCGATATATTTCTAAGGTTTTTTTTACTATATATATAGACCTTTGCAGTAATTCTAATCTTTCAGTAACTAATACTTTGTACTTTGAACGACGACCTTGTAAAAGCCATTGAAGACAGGTATTGTAATTATCTTTTTTTTTCTTTTTACAATATTTTGTACAAGGTTATTGGATAGTCAAAATTTTGGATTACTTTTTACAGAAAAAATGAAAAGCATTTTTTGATATTTTCCGGCGCTGTAAATACGGCCTTAGAGAAAGATAAATAGATAGTAAATAACTTTAATCGGTGTTATGATATGGAGAATGCTGCATATTAAATGATTCTGTTTTAAAATATATCAAAGTTTACTATGAAATTCACAGAGCCTAAACTATTAAACGTTAATTCGTTAAAATGTTTAAAGTTAATTTGGTAATCTGCTGTCATCTACTAACTAGTTCGTAATTAAAATTTTCAAAAACATAAATGAAAACTTTACGCAAATATTTAATATAAATATCTTGTAATTAAAACATTGTGAGCTTCTTCGCAGTAGGTACCTGCCAATACAGAAAAAAACTTCTGTCTCACTTAAGCTCAAAAAACATAAAACCATAATCTTTCTGGTTATAGATCTTTAACAAGAATCTCAACTTTCATAGTCTCAGTAAAGTTTTTACTGTCGAATAATATTTTTATACAGACAAGTAATAATAAATAATAAATTTTGCTTGTATAATATAATGTGTAAAATGAATTTATGTATTCTCAGCTTTCATAATTGAAAAATAAGTAAATGGTACTTAACTTAAACTAAATACTTATTTTTTACAACTAATAAATTGTTTTTTTTACAAAAACAACGTTTAATATTAACATGAGGTGACAATACTTCAATATAGTACACATTAAATTAAAAACCACATTTAATAGACCATTTACTCATATTGGAAAATCAGGACATTTTTCATTTAAAAAACCCATTACATCCAATATTTGTTTATTTAACTTGGATCAATAATAACAATAAGGAAGTTACAAAATACATTTGTTGAAATAATAACGATATAATGTTTATTCTTTATAAAAATAAAAGTAATTTTTCCTTCTAGGTTTTACATTTCAACTGCCTCATTGTCAAGTATATATGATCATATATAGCAGGGGTGGCCAACAAGTCGATCGCGATCGACCGGTCGATCGCGAGACCAATTTTGGTCGATCACTCGCAAGTTCGGGGTTTGCGAAAAGTATCTCATAAAAACTTAAATAGTGTTAAATTTTCATTCTGAAGTTAGTGTTTGTACGCTACAGTCAATTTCTCTTGCGGATTGTTTCATTTGTAAGTATTAATGAAATATTAGTGTTCTTTAAATTAATTGTGCAAGTATATAAGAGATATATTTTAAATAAAATTATTTAAATCTTAATTAAATATTTATAAGCATTATTTAAAATAATAATTTAATTATTCGCAACTATTAAGTATGATTAGCTATTTCGTTTATCGGCTAAACCTACACCAGGTATTAATTGTAATTTATATTGTTACTGTTTAATACTTTTATTACATGCCCTATTATTAAGTCGTATATTTTTTGCATTTTAGTATACCTATTTATGAACATGGATAGCAAACCAAAAAAATCGAAAACATATCATTTCAATGAAGAATGGGAAATTAACTATTTTTTTACGATGGTGAATGATAAATGTTGCTGCTTAATATGTCTTAGCTCGATAGCCATTGCTAAAAAGGGTAATTTGGAGAGACATTTCTTATCTTTACATAACAAGTATCAAACAGATTATCCACCAAATTCCGAATTACGAAAACGTAAAGTTCGGGATCTTAAAACTCAATTAACAAATCAACAAAATATTTTCAAAAAGCCAATATTGAAGTCACAAGCAGTAACAACTGCATCCTTCAAAGTAAGCTATCTATTAGCTAAAAAATGTAAACCATTTTCTGATGGTGAATTTGTAAAGGAAATGTTCTTGGAAATCTCGGATTCTCTTTTTAATGATTTTAAGAACAAGAGCGAAATTACTGCTGCAATTCAAGATCTACAACTGTCCCGAAACACAGTGATGCGACGAATCGAAAAGATGGGTGGAAATTTAAAGGAACAGTTACAAAATGATATTAACAGATGCTCTTGTTTTTCTCTTCAATGTGATGAATCGACAGATATAAGTGATACTGCACAGTTACTTGTTTTCATTCGTTTAGTTTTTGAAGATTTTACATCTAAAGAAGAATTGTTGGGTATGATTTCTTTGAAAGAAAGGACTAGAGGTGTAGATATATTCAACGGGTTTAAAAGTCTGCTTAATGATAAGAAAGTACCTCTTTTTAAATTAGTTTCAATAACAACGGATGGCGCAGCTGCAATGATAGGCCGCAAAAATGGATTTATAGCCCTATGTCGAAATGACGATGGGAATTCATCAGATTTTTTGAGTTACCACTGTATAATTCACCAGCAAGTATTATCCAGCAAGAGACTAAATACAAAAGAAGTAATGGACGTCGCGTTTGAAATTGTTAATTCAATTCGTGGAAGTTCTCTCAAACGTCGTCTTTTTCAACTAAAACTCGATGAAGGTCAGTCTGATTTATTATTGCATACTGATGTAAGATGGCTAAGTAGAGGTAAATTTCTGCAACGATTTCGTGATTTATTGCCTGAAATAATAGAATTTCTTAATGAACAAGAGAAAAAATATGCATATTTAAATGACAAAACCTGGCTTAGTGACTTAGCATTCCTTACAGATTTTACTTCCATATTAAGCCATTTAAATTTAGAATTACAAGGTAAAAATAAAACAATAATTGATATGATTAGCAGCATAGATGCATATAAAACCAAATTTATTTTGTTGATAGAAGATTTACAACAAAATAATATGAACCATTTTCCAAATATGGCAGACAACTTACAAAAAAATAAAAATATTATTTATGAGATTGACAAGTACGTGGCCGAAATACAAAATGTAATGGAAGATTTTGAGAAGCGATTCCAAGATTTTAAAAAAATTAAAGAAATTGTGGAATTTACATCTTTTCCTTTCAAAAAAGATTTAATTGTGAAGGAAATTAGCAAAAAAATTGCAGACTTATTTGGTATGGAGCAAAACGCCTTGGAAAATGAAATTATAATTTTACAATCTGATTTAATCTTACAAGCCAGAAAATTTGAAGAAAATTTTTGGAAATATGTTAACCGAGAAAAGTATCCCAATATTATCAAATGTAGCGAATATATTTATTCTTGCTTTGGATCTACGTATCTGTGCGAATCGGCATTTTCATATTTACAATTAACTAAAACTAAACTTCTTTCCGTCCTGACCGATTCTCATACTGAGGACTCATTGTTATTGTCTTTGTCAGGATATACTCCAAATTATGATGCACTTGTAAAGGAAATGCAAACTCAGGTTTCTCATTAATTTAAAAAGTTTGAATGAATAAATGTTATTAATAAGTGCTCATGTTGTTTTAATTCCTCTGGACATAAGTTTTTTAACCCATTAAATAAATACTCATGTATGTAGATTATTTACCCCTTAATCATGGAGCTCGCCAAAGTGCACGTCGGTATAAAAGCACATTGCAAAAACATCCCCTTCTTACCTAAAAAATAGGTCGATCGCGACACAATTTATAAATAAAAAGTAGATCTTATGTGCACCAAAGTTAGCCACACCTGATATATAGGATTTTTAGTACAAATACCGTTGCACGTCAGGAGTGACGTACCTCTTTCGTCATAGTACTGCCAACTAATTAAAATTTCCCTAACAAAGATAAATCATACGAAACATCACGAAAATTCACGAGGACTCATGAACGTAGTCACAGTACTAAAAAACCGAAAATGTAATCGTAATTATTTTGATAATTTTAGAATTATTTCAATTATATTGGCTTATATACGTCTTATTCTTTATAATATAAAGTTTATAAATCATTATTATATGTTTAGTACTCAAAAAACCATAATTTACATTAAATAATTTTGAAATTTTCTACGCCCATGAGACTCGTATTTATGATGAAGAAATGACATTGTAGCGATTGGCATGCCTTGATGCGACGTTGTCGAGTATTTAGATTGAAATATTTCAACGATTTCTGGTGGACAATTTAGCAGAACAATATGGACATAAAGTGTTACGTCTTCCTCCCTATCATTGTGTTTTCAACCCCATCGAACTTATTTGGGGCCTTTCTAAGCAATATTATAATAAACATATTGGCAGAGACGGTAATAAAGAACAAGATTCTTTAAATATGTGGTCTGAAGCTCTTAGAACAATTACTCCTGAAGTATGGAAAAATTCTATTAAACATACTGAAAAAGAAATACAAAAATGGTATGAAAGAGAGAGAGTTTTTGATAGACTAGAAATTAATTCCATTATTATTAATCCTAACAGCGATGACAGTGATTCAAGTGATTCAGATTTGAATTAGGAGAAAGGATTTACCTTTTGTAGGAATTCGAATATTGTAGTTGAATTGTTTCTTATAACAAAAATATATATTTTTTAAACAAAACATTGTCTTATTTTAAAAACAATAAATAGTTTGCTATCTTTTTTATATGTCTCTATTTTATTTATTTAATAAAAATATAGTACAAATAAACAACATAATATAACAATTTTTATAACAGATTATTGAATATTAAAAGTAGGTAATACAGCAAGAAGAAGAAGAATATCACAGTTGTAGATTGCTAATGAATCAACTGAGAAAAACATTTTTCAAATGTACTTTAAAACTGGCAGGATGAAGTGTCTGGAGTGTGAGGATCATATATTGTTCATATACGCTTCAATAAATTAATTTTTCATAATAATAAAGCTAAACAACATAACCTAACCTTACATTTTTGAAACTTCCTACATTCCTCGACAATTTAGACAAGCCGACAACACTGCAGGGTTGTGATCTCATAATTGATATATGACGTGCAACGGGATTTGTATTAAAAATCCTATAGTAAACATATGTCATTGTTTTGGAGGTATATTTGAATATTCACTATCACCTAGATTCATCATTTTCAGCTTTTAAAAATAAAACAAATTATAAAACAAACACATAATAGTATCGAATTCAGTCCTCACTTCAATGTTTATTGGACAGCGTATAAGTTGATGTAGATAGTCATGGCGTATAATGTCCAGAGTTGATGTTCTAACTTATTTAAGTAGGAAAGTGTCTAATGAAGGAATCTACACTGCAAATTCTAAAAGCGTAATTGTTTGCAGGAGAGAGATTCTTAAAGAGTTATACATGATTACCAAATCTTGAATTCATCGCTTGTAATACAACTAAAAATATATAAGGAATATAAATTTGATGCTTATTTGAATCTACAGTGTAACCATCTAAATTGGAAACACCACCATAGCATTTGAAGTTATTAACCGATTTTAATATTTTTTTTTAATGCTGTGCATCAAAATCTTTATATGGAGACAAGGTTTCGAAGAATTGTATCTATTCCTAAAGAACTCTACGATATTTTTTCATAGTCAAATATCCCAGAAATCTTATTAGTTTTTTCGTCAACTGGATTTAGATGGCTCGTAAATAGATGTGTCCAAACTTTTATTAAAATATGTTTATTAATAATAAAGTTATGAGGTGGTAAATTTCAAAAATATACCAGGTAAAAGTTTAAGAAACGTCAACCAGCTATTTTTTTATCAAAAAACGAGCACGCCGCTGTATTTAGATTGCACTTAAATAGGCATATGAGCCAATTTTTATTAAAATATGTTTATTAATAAAAAAGTTATGGGTAGTTAAATTTTCAGAATACATCAGGTAATAAGTTCACAAACTTTCAACTTAAAATTAACTTTTTTCACATTACATCTATTGGGTGAGATTTAAATCCAGTGACGTACTCGTTATTTTATAAAAAATCGCTGGTTAATATTTTGTAAACTATTACTTGATGTATTCTGAAAATGTATAACTTTTTTATTAATAAACATATTTAAATAAAAGTTGGGTCACATATGTTTGGGTGCAATATGAATACAGTGGCGTACTCATTCTTTTTTTGGATAAATATATCCCTAATAAGATTTCTGGATTTTTGACTATGAAAAAATATCGTAGTATGCCTTAAAACTGGGAATAACTCTTTGAAAGCTTTTCTCCAAATAAAGTTTTTAATTCATAATATTTCAAAAAAAAGTTGAATAACTTCGAATACTATGGTGGTGTCCTCAATTTAGATGGGTCACAGTGCATAAGAACTATTGCCAATCGTTAAAAATATTTAACCCTGTTGAAAATTTGACTTAGACACTTTCATAAAACATCAAAAATAGTATAATCCGTGACCATTAGTAAAATGAACGAAATATATCATTTTGAAGTTCTCCCGAGCTGACTTTCATTTCCGCTAGGAAATAATTAAAAAATGATTTTTGTTTCAACAGTGCGGTAACCGGACTCGCCGCTATATCCTGTTCTTTACCTCACTGATTTTATGATATCTATCGACGCTGCGCATTCACAAATATTTATGGTTTGTGCACACCATAGTTTATATAGGGCATTTCAAATGAATTCATTTAAAATAAAATAATCGCTTTCTGGCATACTTAACAAAAGGTTAGTAAACTAAAGGCTTGGTATAAACCTTACGATTACTCGAAACTATATATAAAAATAATTTTTATTAGTGGATTAATCGAACAAAGTTACCATTGTTCAATAAATTACATATATTAAAACATATATAAACATGGCGAAATAAAAAAAATGTTCAACACAAGCGAAATTTACTACCTAACATGCATACGTCAGATTATCTGATAAATAATTATAAGAAATTGTAGTGTAAGTATAGATTTACATGTTTAGAACAGACTCGGGTTATTTCTTATAGACTTGTTTCGGACTTTTAAGGCCTTGTATAAATTAATAAAGGAATGAATTATAATTGTAATCGGTTTTCATCCAGCCTCAGATTGGGATCGTCAACAAGAAACAAGTTTTTTTCTGTAATTTTAATGTCCTTCTTGTCTAGAGTCCAAGGAAAAAGCATAAAACTTCAGTAATCGAAGTAGTCTGTTTGTTACAGGGTAGTTTCATTAATATCTTCACGAGATATTTGCATTTAATGTACACCAACAAAGGGATTAATAATTAAACTACCATCTTTTACAATTTAGTAACAATTCATACCTTTAATATTTATTATCAACACCTTGAAATCTAAATATAGATTACTCAAAAATCATTATCTTTCTCGTGAAGAAATTATTTTAATATATATTTTGAGATCAAACTCTATTAGTAATGATTCATATCTTCAGTTTTAAATCTAGGTACGTTCATACAATATGTTTTATTTATAAACACATGTCATTATGATTTATATTGTTTCGATTTTATTTGTTTTGTTTTTAATTTAATCACTGAAAGAGGATGCGGAAATATTATTTATTTACCAGTGTAAACAGACAGGAATAACAAGCAACTAAACAGTTTTAAAATACTAAAAATTTAGTTACTTAATACCCTGTAAAACGAATTAAAAAAGTTAAAATCAAAAATAAAGGTTTAATAAATCATTTCTGTGGTGGATATAAATACGGTTTACAAAATTCAATTTTTCTTCTCCCCCTCCCCATTCACACAAAAAAACTTTTTGTGCAAATGATCAAATCAAAAATTGGTGTAATAATTATATCAATAAAAGTGCATATATATGATATATTAAAGAAACTGTTAAAATGTGACGTTTTAAACTTAAGAATTTCGATATAGAAACCGGTTGATGTAGACAAACCTTAAGTAAAGTCTGCACGTGTGAATGGCCCATTAGGTTCACGTGGATGATGTAGTCTAAATTTATCTAATTTCTTTTTATTTGATCACCAAATTTTGAATATCATCAGTGCATAAAATATATCACCATCAATTAAATTAATCTCCCGTTAACTAACCACAGTTATAATACAATTCGAACATATATTTCGATTTTTTTTATTTTTTGGTTATTCCTTTATTAGAATATCAATGTATGCAAAAATTATGTTTTAATTTAGTCTATTAAGATCGTCTAAATGAAAATAATTTTCGGATGCCTTACTTAACAAAATTTGATTTTTTAATTTAGGTTTGATGTTATGTTAAAAAAATATTTGAAAAAAAAACTTCAATTGTTTTTTGAACACAGCCGTACCTTTCAAAGTACTATTGGAACGCAAATGTGATCAGCTTTGGTTATATTAACATATATTTATTTGTCACCCTGTATACATGTGCGTAAATTTTTCAATTGTGTATTAGCAAACGAATTATTTAAAAATAAATTAAAAATTAAATTTTCTGAATGTATATTTCAATAATAAAAGAGAATATTATGAAAAATATGAAAAGAAACTAAGGAACTAATAAAAATTGAATAAAGAAGGGGACACCTAATAAAAAGTAATTCAAAAGAAAAAATCGAATTAGTAAAGAATTGAATTAAAAAATTATGTCAAAGAATTGGACGAAGAAAAAATAAGACTAAGGAAGAGTCGGACAAAAAAATGTCAGATTAAAAAACAATTGAACTGAAAAAGGATGTGACAAAGAAAAAATAAAAGAGAAAAGGAGACTATAAAAAATGATATTAAAGAGGAAGGACACTTAGAAAAAAGGGTCTAAAAATAATTTGTCCAAAAATACATAGAACTAAGAAAAAACGGGCCTAAAAAAGTAAATTAAGGGAGACACGGCCTAAGGAAGAATACAATCGAGAAACAATGTTAATAAGAAAGAAGGGATTAATAAAAACATGATCAAAAACGAACATACAAAAAATGTAACTTAAAGAAATAATGGGATTTGAAAAAAATTAAGACTAAGACTAAGAAAGAGTGAGATAAAGTAAAAGTGAAACTAAAAATGAATGTAACTAAGAAAAACTTGAATTGAGATTAAACCTGGCTAGGAAAATGTAACCAACAAAAAATGAGTCTAAGAAAGAGTTAGACTAAAAAAGAGTCAAACTAAAAAACAATGTTACAAAGAAGAAAATGCAACTAAGCAATATTCATTTTAAAAAACGCGAACTGAAAAAAAAATGGGTCCCAGAAGAATGGGACAAATAAATATGAGACTGACAAATAATATGACAGAAAATGAATGAAAAAAATCTAGTTATAAGCTTGTACTATGTAGGAATTTACAAACACCCTTCAAAGAAATGAAAATCTAATGTTGGCAACATTGAAACATGAAAACCTATATAAGTCATCAAACACTCCGAACAAAATCCAAACAAATGTCAAAATTATTTTTGTCATTATCAATTTTAAAAGTGACGATTTCTCAAAGAAATTATTAAGATTGGAGGTTCAAATCCAACTTAAATGTTTATCAGTTTGATATTTAGAAATTCTTTGTGAAAATATTTTAATAAATCTTCCATTTTTCGAAATTTTTTTAAATTAAGTTGTCGATGGTAGGCGAAATCGAAATTATTAAGATTCGCTTTGGGAAGAAAAGCAAGTTATGCAGATGATTCAAAAATTGAAAACAACGACATAAAAGAAACAGAAGGAGAAAACGCTGAATCAAGAAGGGCAAAAACTGAGAAAAGGTACGTAAATCCTGAAACACTGACAAATTCGAAACAAACGTCAAAATTAATTCATTTCAAGATTAAAAATTTCCCGACAAAATCATTAAGATTTGAATTTTAAGTAAAACTTAGTAGATGTATTAATGGCAGTATGATATTTAAAAATTCTTTGTGAAAATAGTTTTTGAACTCCATGCTTTTCCAAATTTTTGTAAAATTCAACTGACGATCTTATGCGAAACGGACATCATTATAGACGATGAAGAAAAAGAGCAAGTGATGCAGATGATTCAGAAACTGAAGACAACAACACTAAAGAATTAGAAAGAAGCTGAAGGAGGAAAAGCCGTGGCAGTAAAAAAGAAAACACTGCTTCGAGTAAAAAAGTTTACATCAAAATACTGAAGAATAATGTTCCGAGCCTATAGAAGTCAGAAGTAGAAGAAAACCAAAAAACAAAAAACAAAAAACGGAGAAAAGAAGTCGTGATGGAAGGAGGTTAATTCATAAATAACTTAAAAAAAATTTCTCACAGGGACCGTGGTATTGTTTTCGAAGTTTTTTGGGAAGATTAGAGGTAGCATCTTTTTTTCTCCTCGTTAATCGAAATGCAAGAAGTCGGCAAGGAAAGAGTCAGAAAAGAACGAGCTACAAAATGAAAAAAGAAATTAGGACCTAACAAGAATAATGTTCAATTAACGAAAAACTCAGTTTTCAAATTGAAAACAATTCGGCTTCCATTAGACAATTTGGGGATGCTGCAACTACTCAGGCATTGTGGAAGGTTCGATGTCATATCTTATTTCCCCGCAGCAGTATTTAGTGCACTTTCTGCAGAAAGTAAAGTAAATCCTGCCATGGAAAAATGTTAGATCGAACCTTCCACAATGCCTAAGTAGTCGCAACGTCCTCAAAATGTCTAATGGAAACCGACTTGTAATCAATTTGAAAACTAAGCTTTTCGTTAAATGAACGTCTTTTCCGTTAGGTCCTAATTTGTTTTTTTTTATTTTGCGGTTCCTTCTTTTCAGACTATTTTCTTGCCGACTTCTTGCATTACGACTGATGCGGCGAGAAAAAGGTGTCACCTCTAATCTTCCCGAAAAACCTCAAAATCAGTACAATGATAAAATACGTATTTAATTTTTACATTTACTTTTCTCTTTGGGGTACTTCCATTGCGACTGACGCTAAGAAAAAAAGGTCAACTCCAATTTTCCTCAAAACTCCCAAAAACTACCATTGTCGGTTTGATAAAAAATATGTAAATTGTTCTATGTAATTCTATGTAATAAAAAATCAATAAGTACATTTATTAATTTTATTAGTAATAACTGAATACTATCCATTTATCTATTTTAAATAACAAAAAGGTGTCTCGGTGCCCTTGTAAAACTTATTATAGAAGCTAAAAGCAAAACCTAAGGTTTAATAAATAATTTTTTGTGGCTATACATATATTTTTCAAAATTAAATTACCACTCTCACCACACACAAACACTAGAACAATTTTTTTGCAATTTTGTATTAGAATACCAGTCCAATGTGTGCAAAAATTATGTTTTAATTTAATTTTTTAAGATCGTCTAAAGGAAAATGTTTTGAGAAAAAATTTTAAGGTTAATGGATTGTTCGAAAAATATTTGAGATAAAAGAATTACAGTTGTTCTCTGAACAAAGCAATTAACAGTTGAACGTTTTAAAGTGCGATTGGAGCGCAAATGTGACCGCAGTTTTAATAATGTTCAAACATTTATTTATCGACCAGTAAACATTTAAATCGTGTACTAATAAACGGATTTAGAATTCAATTAAAAATTAAATCCACTCGGTGTGTCTTTGATTAATTAGAAAGAATAATATGAACGAGAAAAAATGTTAGTCAGAAAGGAAAGAGACCTCACAGATAGTCACAGAAGAAAAAATTGAACTAGAAAATAATCGGATTAAAAAATTATGTTAAAGAAAGAAAATTATAGTAAGCAAGAGTAGGGCAAAAAAAGAATTCGACTTTAAAAGAACGTATTGTTATTTATGTTTTTACTATAAATAAGTTCAAACGAAGATATGGAATATTAATGTCAAAAATCAGTACACTATATATACTTCAAAATAAGTGGTTAAAATATTAAAATTAATATGAATCACAGAAAACTACTGGTTATGAAAATGAAATGTAATTAAATATCCCTTTACTTCTGATGTATGTGCAATGTCACTCGAATTTTAATTGCACATAGAGTATCGGTAAATTCATGCGAAAAAAAATTAGTAGGAGATTTTTCAGTGAAAATAATGAATAAAGGGAGACAAAGATTATAGTCATATAATACGGCTTATGTAATTTTCTTACATATCTATTTATTTGTATTTTCATTAATCTTAGTTCACTTAATAAACAAAACAATGCTAATGTGGATATTTTCTTTTTTCTTTCAAAAATTATTAGTTCTAGATATAGAAAAAAAGCAACAGACAAAAAAGTTAAGGAGTAAAACAGGAATTTCAAATAATACTTTTAATTTATAAAATTAATCCTATAGAAAAATTCTAACATAAAATAAACTAACCTCCTGTAACATAATAATAATACTGAAAAAAATCAGATAAACAGTACTTTGTGAATGTATTTAATCGCCAAAATTTGAAGTTTCTACATCAACTCGTATTTGAGAAAAAAATTAAAATCAATTTTAATTGTCTTTCCGCGGGTGATATCTTTTTAGGGGTTGGACTGAAAACATTTTTTAGAGGAAAGACCCCTGCTATTGAATTTTTTCACATAAAGTTAGGAACTCTTTATATACCCGATTTCTGAAGTTTATTAGATACTAATTCGATCTAACTTGTATTTAAATATATTGGATATAGAAATAATTAGAAATAGTAAATTATGATTTAGTGAGTCGACCGATTTTTCGAGATTTGGAAATAGAATGTCAGAAATTTTTGTTTATCGTGCCGAATTAAAATCACTTTTTTTTAAGAGAGTTATCTACAATAGTTAAGGTTATGATTAAAGCAATATTAATCAGCCACTTAAGTAAGGTCGTTGAAAACTTATTGATCGTTGAGTACAAACAAACATTAGGATAATTTATGTGTTCTATAACACGTCACTCCAGACTTACATAATGTTATTTGGTAAATTTTAAATAATTATAGAGTGAAGCCAAAATACATTATAAGAAGTCTTAAAATAAACCAGAAAGTTTTAGTTTTATTTTTTATCAAAATGTTTAGATGACATAAACCAATAAAAATTAATAAATTTCGGGTGAAGTACCATTTTTGTAAAATAAGCCATATTTAGATTACCCAATAGAACTATATTGTCAAATATGACCTTTTCTTATATAACTTAGACCAGATAAGGATCATTGCAACTTAACCGGCCAAATACAGTTTAACATAACCAAACGTGTTTAAGATAAAACTTTATTCAATAATTTACAATCAGCATTGCCAACAGTATATCCTAAATCACAGCAATCATACTAACATCAGAAATTAATATCAACATATGTGTACTTTACCTTCACTGTCGGTACCACCAAGATAACATCCAACGTAGATGTCCAAATATTTTTCAAAAAACAAATTTATGCACCGGCCGGCGTTTCGCAGGCATCAAACACGTTCTTTTTCAATTTGTTCAGACAACGCCGGCGAAATATAAATAATAAACAGACAGGTTACGTTTGTACATTAATTTTTGTGTCGACAACGTCGGTAGGGCATTTTCAGAAAAGAGAGGGACATGCAAATACAGCAAACCCATTATTAGAATTAAATTTTAATTTATATAGTTACTTGGCCCCATTCCTGCTTTATTTTAATGTATGGGTTTTAATAGTTTAAATAACAACTACTATACAGAAACTGCAAATTGTGACATTAAACTAAGTTTTTAAACCAAACATAGATGGTAATATTAAACCTATTGCTTTGTAACAGACATATAGATTGGACTGAATAAATGCCTGCTTAGAATCTATTGGTATTTAAAAAACCATCTCAAGATATACACGGTGATCAACTTAGACTCCAGAGTTTCATGCCCACGTTGTCTTGACAGATACTAAAAATGTTTTAAATAAAAGTTGTAGCTGGTGTCAAACTTCACGTTTTAATTCGTAATATAGAGGGTGTTTCATAAGGTCACATCATACTGAAGGTAGGTATATTTTTTTTATAAGAATACCCATTATTTTATCTTGAAATTCAATTTTACTTAATTCCCCTTCAATAATATAGGGTTTAGCTAGGCTTCTACAAAGTACTTTTAAAAATATGGAGACTTATATGTGAAACCCCTAATGAAATTGTTAAATTAACAACTGAATGAATTTCATAGTAGTCTAATATTGTTAAAGCTTATATTTTTAGTAGCTTTAATAGATCTAACAAAAGTTTATTTTTTTCTGTGAAAGTAAAAGAGAGGAAATAAAAAATATAATTAAGTTTGCTTGCGTATAATACACTATTTAAATGTATAAGGCAATCAGTTTGAGTAGTTATTACAATTAATTTGTTAATTTAATTATTTTGAATTTTCTGTGTTACTGTTAGCCTGTTAATATTATAGTTTTGTTAAAAAAAATTGGGGTTTTAATTAGAGAATATTTTACACTTGGTGTGTGTTTTTTAACTTAAAAATCGAAATAATTCAACAACTTTAACATATCTGTATAGGGAATGTTTAACAAAAGTAAAAGTATTTTATAAGAGGTTTTTGAGAATTATATAAAAAACAGGATGTTCCATTTAAAATAACCAAGAACCAACCTGGGCGTAACTTTTGGGTCACCGAGTATACAAAATGAAAGTTATCAAAAACGTGATGAGCTGCAACGAAACTAGACTACTACGAAATTATTTTGGCCTTCAGAGACTAACCGTTAGTTGTTGATTTTAAATAAGACAGAGTGACGATTTTATTAAGATTTTTACATTAAAGTTGCCATATCTAGTACCCTGTACAACCTACAACCTAGTAAGACCCAATATTATCAGAATAGCGAAAATGAGTAAAATCAAAATTCTGTGAATTCCTTGAAAAATAAACATAAACTTGACGTGTGACCTAATGTAACACCCTATATATTAGGAATTAATTTTAAAACATAAAGCTTGTCTCTAGCTATACATATATCGTTCACTTAAAATTTTCTGCCGTATCTCTAAAGACAACGGAGATATTAAACTTCGGGTTATAAGTTGATCACCCTGTATACATACATATAGCTAGAACAATAGAATATAATATGCATTTCTCACCGCCTCTACGTTTTTTGTGCGTGCATTTATATAATAAAAAAAACATCCCTAATTTAAAGATTCTGAATTCAGGACTACTAAATGTCGAGTATTTTTATACACAGGAAAATTAAGGAATTATGATACATTTTTTCATCACATTTTTCTGAAATTTGACAGGCGCACGCAAGTAATGGGCAATAACTAGAGTTACATAAAAACTAGCCCTACTTCTTGAAAAAAGTAACGATGTGTCCGCTCCACGGCGTACGTGTAAGTGTATAGCGGTTAATACACTAGAAACCAGGGACGGACTTTCCCATTATGGGCCTATAGATCCACGAGTCAATTTATTAAGGTGTATAAGGTTCATCATTTAATATGACGTTATAAAAATATTCAATATACATTTGGTAAAATTTTAGAAAAAAGTATTACCTACGTATTTTTATCTATCTATTCTTTTAATTCATCTTGTCCTACTATATCAATACCGGAAAAGCTGCCAAACAGATATCGGTTTATACAATAATACATGTACAGTTGCGACATGTGAAAAATTACTTTAAAATATTTAAAACCAAAACACTAATAATTTCAAATTACCTCCAAAATAAAAAAAACTACTTATACATTGATATTTTAATTACTTATTTATTATTAATTTATTATTATTTATTTGTCCTAAATTTAAAAAGTATTAGTTTATTAATTTATTATTCTTAAATTAAGTAGACTAACGATTGCTAAAATAAGGGTAAGTACTTTTAAGAGAGGATTCACAACCATGTTATTTCAAATATTTTTTTCACCCCGATAGTGCTATGTCTCCTCTAATAAAATGAACCTTCCTAGCGACTCAGCTATTAAATTGCACCTATAAGAATATATAGACACAAATAATTGCAACAATATTCTGCCAAGGAAGGTTTTAAAACATAAAAAATTAAAGAATTTTCTATAAAAGAAGAGAACAAAAAAAAATCAATATGAAAGCTTTTCTAAATTAAAAATAAATGTAGACACTTTTATTCTAACACCGAATCCAATATTTACTTTTTAATATTATTTTTTTTAGGAAAATCGCATTTTTAAATCAAACGAGATAATCAGTAAGGTTAATAATGTACTGTTAGTATCAATTTTTTGATATAACTTGTTAATACTGTTGATTTTATTATTATGCAATACATAATTAAAAACTACATTAAGGAAATATTTTTTATTAAATAGTATATTCTTACTTCATAAATTGATTGTTTTTTTTTTAATTCAAATATATGTATTCCTTTATTTTTTAATAATAGATACATCTTATTTTAAAATGTAACCCGTAACTTTCAAAAATTTGTGCCTAAATCTTGAAATACGGCATATACTAATAAAAATAAATGTGAATTAAATATATAATCAAAAAGTACATTAGTTTAATTTTCTTAAAAATAAAATACTTAGCTTGATTATTTTTAGCAAGAATAATTTAATGAGTTTTCTTTGGAGTTAATTAAGTTTCATCACTTCAAAGAGGTTCCAATTTGATATAAAATCATATTTTAATATATATATATATATAAAAGATATTGGAAAGAAAATATGAGATTTTATTTCTAGTTATTTATTTTTCATAGATGTGAAAATATAACATAAACTGCTACTATTAAAAATATAAATTTCCTGGAAATATTTCTATAAAAGTCTCGCATCAAAAATTTACCCTAACTTTAATAGTTTAAGGAAAAAAAATTGTTTTTTCATCCCCTATAACAGTCGTAACTGATGTCGAATATGCATAACTCCCATTTCCAAATTTAAATTAGAGTAGAAAGTTTGGTAGTATTTAAAGCCCATTATTAAATACATAGCTAATTAAATATATAAAGAATGTATTGATTTAATAAAAAAATAAAAAACTGCTAAATTGTATTATTAAGTTTAAAAAACGCCATCTGTACCTAAATTATTTTATTCTGATAAATATTACCGTCTCATTTTCTAGTTTAATAGTAAAAATATATTTATCTTTTCAAAGCAAACTACTTGTACCTGTTGATTTTAAAAATAGTTCTAGTGTATATCGATATTAGTACCTATTTAACATTAATAACAATAATTAATCTAGAAACATTTTGATTATCAATATATTTATATAAATTACATAATTAATACTGTGTACTCACTTTAACTGTAGTAATAGTCTATTTTTTCTTTTTACACCTGTAGTTTTATAAACTCTCTTAGTTTCTAAAATTCCCTTAATACTTTAATCAATTTTTAAAAATTCTCGTAATAATATGAGGTGCCACTGGTTGACCAAAGCTTTGTTTTGATGCGTTTCTAATGGGATTGTAATTTAGGTAATCATCAAGAAGTTTTTTAACTTAATTGTAGCACGGCTCCACTTTTTGAATGATCTTTTTTATTAATATTGAATCCTCATTTTAAATTTAAAGAATAAATAAAAACACAAATTTTTAGATGGCCTTGTTTATTTTTAGATTTTGTAAACCTAGAAAAAAAGAAAAAATTAGAACACATATTTTCTAATTTAAATACTGATTGTTGTCCAATGCCGTAAATAGGAGATCGACAATTAGTTTCAATTTGAATAGATTATTGAATTCCCTATAGATTTTACACATAAATTCTGCTTTTTACTTTACTTATACAAGTGGTTAGTAAGTTACAAATTTCAGTGGTTTAACTGAACATATATAAGAAGTATAAAATTATTGTGAGAAAAATTTAAATTCATCAATTTAAAAACGGGAGGAAATAAAATATTCGTCCCTCAGAATTTACAAAATTCTCTAATCCCAAATCCAAATATTGTTTTTGTATATCAGCCTTAAATCCGTCGCAATCGGTAAATTAATTACCAAATATGTATTGAGTCTTAGATATTAGGTAATTATTAAGAAGATTAACTAATAATGTAAATATTTTTAAATTTTTTTAAACCTCTTTAATTTTTGGTAGAAACTATTATTATGTTAATCCCCGATTAATAAAACTAGGAGGATATTGTAAGTCCGTCACTGATTCACAGCAGTTAATCTGGATCTAAAATAGTTGTATATGCAATTACACCAGTTCATTAAGAGTTTTGTTTTCCTATTTATCCTTGTTTGGTATTCAATTTAATGATAGACGAGGATGATTTGATATTTACAAGACATCCATGAAAATGAAAAACTAGTTATTATCTACAGCACTTTTCAATTATGGGTAATGTGGTTGAATCGTAACAGTTAAGTGCAGGTTTCTTGTATGCTATTTTTCCTTATCGGTGATGCAGGTGGTTAAGTAAGTTAAAAGGATGAAATAGTTTGGTCAATTTACACCAATAAATTATTAAGTTTTATATTTTAATATAACGCTACATACCAATAATATTGAGGTATAAGAATATATTTAATAAAGTTTATATACTAGTTATATGTTAAAACTAAAAATAGTAAAAGTATCCGCGATTTGATGTACACATGCCGTCAATAGTCCGAAATGAACCCTCAGACCCACACCTGAAATTTGGGTTATAAAAGGTAGGAAAACCGTTCGTACATGAAATTTATACAGAACTCATTAATCGTTCTTTCACCAACTAATCGCCCATTAAATGTTATATCCTTTAGAAAAAACGATTCATTCCATCCTCACATCCTCTCAATTGTTCACCAGGAAACTAATGAAGTTTTTAATGAAACAGTCCCTTTGACTTTCTGCCATCTTGCCGAAAATAATTTTCCGGTATTTTCATGGAATAATGTAGATGAAAGAGGGTTAACTCTAATTAAAATAATGCTCTTATTGTTATTGTTTCGAATAGAAGAGGCGGATAAGAGACAATAAGATATATAATAATATGAATAAAAAAATTGTTTGTATTTAGCAATTAAAAAAAATTACAATTATTAGTAAGAATATTACAAGAACAGGAGAATAAATTGTAAATGTGACATATTTTTTAGAAACTTGCGGGCAGACGATTTTCTACATCACATCTTTGAGATAAATCTGATGAATTTTCTATTTTTTTGAAATCTCTAAACATATTGAAAATGAAAATTATATTTGATCTTTATCACAGAAACAAAAAAAGTTAAACCAAAGAAAACTCTAAATTGTTACCACATACACTTTAATAATATTGGCAACTAGTTTCGACATTAATAGTCATCATCAGGTCTGAAATAGAAGTCGTAAAATAACAAATAAAAGCACATAATAAATAAAAGCATAATCAAAAGACTTACCACAAATTATTTAAAAACAGCAAAATTTGAAATTCCAAATTAACAAATGAAATTGAAATTTTGCTGTTTTTAAAGAATTTGTGGTAAGTCTTATGATGATTGGGCTTTTATTTTTTGTTTTTCTATTTCTGTTTTAGACCTGATAATGACTATTAATATCGAAACTAGTTGTCAATGTTATTAAAGTGTATGTGGTAACGATTTAGAGTTTTTTTTGGTTTTATCCTACATACCACATTTGAATTTATGGGAAACCTTCTCTATTCTAAAAAAAATGAGATCAGGATTGTATTTATTCTAATTATAAATAATTAATTAAAAAATAATTAAAAAACTACTTGTAAAAGTTACAAAATTATAACAGAATATAGATGGGAAACTGTGAGAGTCTAACAAAAAGTGTTTATAACAGCTAGAAATATTTGTCGTTTAATAGAGATTCAGTAAAAATTTAAAATCTCTAAGTCAGAAATCTTAAGGAAAAAAGAAATACGCTATAATATTTGATCAAATAACCAAGGGAGACCGCAATAATGTGTCTCCTCCATTAACCCTAATGCGCAGTTTAAGATATTAGAAGGAAAATTCTAATGCATTTTTGCTTCATAACGCGTTATCTTACGCTTGCATGGATTCGTGTAAACGATCAAACATTTCATATGAATCCGGATAATAATAACATGAATGAATCTGATGTATATATTGCATCGCGTGTATTCAATGAAATATAAGAAATCCTGTAAAAATTAATAAACATATTTCTATTTGTGTATTTTCTAAACCAGATCCTAAAATTAAAACATTTAAATATCTTCTTCCGATAACTGTCTTGTTTTTTGACACTTCCTACTGGAAACCTAGTAAATATAAAGGGTGAATAAACACCATACGAGTATAAGAATATTTTCAGTTTTTATAGAAGTGATCTAACTGATTTCCACCAAATCTTCCTACAAAAATAAAACATAATGATGCTAATTAATGTTTACTCTATCCTAACAATCCTTTATGTACTTTTTAAAGTCATTGTCAAGTATTATTGCGTGCGTCTAGTTTGCTGTTGATTAGATAACAAGCCTTTTTTTAATAGGTGTTCATTCGTTGTCAGTTTACTTTAGGTGTGACTCTGATGTAATTTAACAAATTATGTTCATTTTTCAATATCCGTTGATAAAAATACAGGTCTTTATTTGATGTTGCTATAGTTTTTTTTTATACGTTATACGTTATGCATAAGACAATTAAAAATTAAATTTGCACAAAGATAATTTACATTTGGGGATTTGGTATTTCGAGGAATAAAAAATTACAACTTTTTTATGCCGACTTCTTCATTCAACTTCTTCTTAAACCTTAAAATACCCAAGAACCTACTAAATTAAAATTTAAAGGAGAACGCGAAAATTATTTACAAAAAAGAATGTAGTAAATTTAACAGTAATTATTTAATTTTAAAAATAATTCCAAGATTTGTTTTGAGATAAAAGAGTCACTGAACGAAATGCTGAAAGAGCACATTTTGTTTAGAATTGCATTTCTGAAAATTATAAGAACTCTTAGCCAGCTTCTTTTCATAAATGGA
Source organism: Hermaeophaga mercurialis (assembly GCA_951812935.1). Taxonomy (NCBI): domain Eukaryota; kingdom Metazoa; phylum Arthropoda; class Insecta; order Coleoptera; family Chrysomelidae; genus Hermaeophaga; species Hermaeophaga mercurialis. The sequence continues at coordinate 22,172,756 of OX638360.1, forward strand.
AATAACACAAATAATTCCCATGGACAAGTAATTCCCATGCTTTAGACAGGAAGTGATCTAGATAAATATTGCATAAAAGTTGATTCAATTATATTTCAAAACAACAGAATGTAAAACATACATATTTTTAAGTATTATTAACTTTTTCGAAAAAATGTCTAATTTATTATTTTCCCAAATTTAAAGATTTCCAATTCTTTAATCTAGGAGTTGTAAGGATCATAATATTTGTAATTTCGAAATTTGTGTTCTTGAGGAAATTCAAGTTGTTATTTTATTTACCATTAAATAATATGAAATACTTTCACCTTTTCATTTTTATATCCATTATATGTTATTAAATGACCAACAGAAAATTTTAAATTACTGCTTATATTTGAAAGGAAGCATATGTTCAAGTATATTTAAAACGGATAGCGTGGTACTCATTTCACTATTTTTTTTTATTTTTAAAAGACCGTTCAAGTGAGTCCAATTGTTAAATATCCGCATTTTTCGGTCCGTGAAGAATTAATTGAAAAACGTAAATATAGATATAAAGAAATTATCTTCGGTAGAATGATATTTCTGGAAAGTTGGTTAAATGGAAATAATATTAATGTAATAACCAAATTTTTTTTCTGAAAGGATAAGTCAAAGTTTCTGTTTTCTTGATTTTTTACTTTATTTGATCATACAAGATTATAGAAATTATTCGTAAACGTAAATTTTCAAAATTTCTGTAAGAAAAAGATTTTAAATTTAATTATAATTCTAAAATTGAAAAAACAGTTTATCAGTGAATAGAAAGTTAAATTTGAGATCCTTGTTTTTCGATTCTGTTAATTTTAAGACTGTTTATAAATTCTTTAAATTTCAATTATATTACTAAATAAACTATGCTAAATATGAACAAACCTTAATGAGGTCTTTGTTTGCAACGTACGTTTTAAAATATTGGTTGAAATTAGTAATATGTTCTAAGTGGTACCCAAGCATATTTAGTGATGTTACTAATAAAACACCTTGTACAAATGTGATATCATAACCTGGATATTTTGAAAGAGAATTAAGTAAATCGCAGAGATTACTAAACAACTTTGGAAAATGTCATAAAACGTTGAGTAGTACCTCAATTGAAGGGTTAATCCCTGTTACTAATGGGAAATCCCCATAAAACTACACTTGAGACAAAGCATTATTTAAATACGCTCTGAATGGAAGTTTTGAATCTTTAGTTGGTTTAGTAGTCTGTATAAATACTATTCTCTCAGAGAAGAGCTTCCACCTCTATCAATGCTCCTAAAGAGGTATTATGAACTTTTTTCCTCAGACTGACCTGTATCCAATGACAGATGGTATTCCCCTTTCGTTTATTATATTTATCACCGATTTTGTGGAACACTATTAAAAACTTCTTCAATATCCATAAATGTAGCTGCTTTGTTACTACGAAACATCTCGAAAAAGTACATTGTTTTCGTCACATTTGTCTAAATCAAAATAAAACAGCTTTTTATTTAGCCGGTCCTGTTTCTAAATATAATGTTTAATTTTTTCTTTCGACTGGTCAGTTGGTTCGTAAATAACTTCAACAAGAAACACACGTATTAAGTTACACTGAAATACGTTATAAAGCGTCTCCGCTTTTTCTTAAGCATGTGTTATTAAATCTTTCACCGTATCTATTCGATAGTAGGTAACCGGCAATTGATATTTCTTGGAGACTTTGAGTGAATGGTAGAATAATAATTTTGATTGTATCTGTATAGGAATATTAAATAGAAAAACAGTTGCGTTTTGTCAAGTTCAAGTTCCGTCTTTGCAGGAAAATGGTATTAAAAGTTATTTTGAATAATTAATTAACCCATAAAAACTTTCGTTATTCAAAATATCACTTTATCCGATTTTACAAATTTGCTAATTCTTATAAATTCTGAAATCTCAGAGCTAAAAATGGGGTTGTTTGTGCACTAAATATTATTTATGTAAAAGGCATGGAACATTTTGTATTTTCCATGTATATTTTATTTTTATATCATATTATACTATCTCTCACGTACAGTGTTGCATGATTCCATTTTATGTGTCTTACAGCTAAATATCTGACCTACTAAACCACCCTTGCCTTACACGCTTCTAAATCCTTGACGATAACCCGATATTCTGTTTAATGCAACAAGTATACACACCTCATCAGGCCAGGTAGATAGAACCGAATAACGGAATAGAAAGCGTAATTTCACGAGCTCGATTCATACAATGCGGTAACCACCCCCTGGAAAGATTAATCAAGAAGAAAGTGGCGCCCCGTGCGCCGGAAAATTAGATATTGTAATTTCGTCACCCTCCAAAACACTAGACGTCCTATCTAATTTACGCCTCAATCACGTTTCTGGATATGGGTCAAGGTTAATCGGTCTATTGCCTTCTTTTTATTGATTTCGGTTGCTTATTGTTTACTGAAAAAGTCTTTTGTAGTCACGTCATAACAGCATAACATTCATCACTAGAATACTTCCTGCTAATTATATAATATAAATTAAGTATTAAAAAAATTCACAAAAAAATCACTTAAAAAGATAGTTTCACCGTAAAATAAGGAACGCTTTTCCATTTTTCTATAAAAAATTAAATATAAATCAAATCACCAATTGAGTAGTGTAATTTTTAATATAAAAATTTAATGTTTAAATGAATTATACCATGGCGACGTTGAGCACTTTTTGAATAAGAAAAATGTCGTGTTTTGCTTCGAGTTGAACCAGAAATGAAATATACTTTTAATGTTTATATGAGAATTAACCGCTTTTCTCCAAAAAATCCATCATTTTACCTTGACTGTTAAAGAAACGTTACTGCTTTGGCTAGTAACGACTAGTAAATCTTCAATTTTATATTTTTTTAATGAAATTTTATGAGTTATCTGATTTTAGGCAAAATGATAGTGAACGATTTTAACAAACTACTGAAATTTAAAAATGGACTTGGTTGCCAGCCAAATGCAGCACTACGTTATGAAGGCTCTGAACCATCCTTCATAAATACTTAACAACCACAATCGTGTAAAATATTACCTCAAATTCAATCACAAAAATGGCTTAAAATATATGAAAGCGGGGTCTAATTGTGACTCTAAATCATAAGCTGATTAAACAAAGTCTCTAAATAATTATCAAAAATATATATCTATTTAATTTTCTTATATCTGCAAAAAGCAAAACCGGAATTTCTTAAGAGTGTTTTTGTTTATATATTTGATGAGTAATTTTTGATAATTACATTTTTTGGTAGATATTTATTTTATTTTTAGGTCTGAACCCGTAACCAAGTAAAGACAGCTATCGAAAGATGAGTTATTTAATAATGTAGAAGTTGTTGAGTTAATAAAGTGAATGAACCTTATATTTCATTTTCATTTGAGTGTATTTTTAATGTATGTACGAGGTGCTGAAATATATAAAGAAAAACATATAGACTTTTGGTTCATAACAATATTTACCATTAGTTAAATTTTACATTATTTTAATCAGCGAGTTTTCTGCCTGTCTTTATGCAATGAAGAGCAATAGTAAGCCACTACTTCCTGCCCTGTTTTAAGTGAATACGAATTCATTTAAACTTTAGATTGTTGAAGGATATTTTTTAATTTACCTGTAGTAATAATTAAATAAATGAATTATTGTTTTAAATATTTGTATCAACTACATGAACTAATAAAAAAATGAAAAATACCTTCGTTCCAACAAAATACAATGATCAGTATTAATAATTATCTCTTTTATTACTGTACTAAATATTTCCAAGCAGTTATATAGTCATATATATATGAGACGTTTTGTTATGGCAGTCACAAAATAATTTCCATAATTATTTCCAATACGACTCACATGCTGGAATTGATTTTTTGTTTTAAAAATTACTTCATACTTATTCATCTCACTTTCACGTTTAATATTGTATTCTAATGAAATCAGTTCAACGACTTTGTTTCATCAATACTCAGGGGCGTGTAACGGGGCATTAAAGTTAATGGTATATCCATTTTGCTGGTTTTTTAAAAATTCTTATTTAAACCATCTATTGAGATTATAAATAGAAAATAATTCTTTTACTGGCAATAGTTTGGTCTACTTGGAAAATTTTAAAACTTAATATTACCTATTATATAACATCTACTATGTTCCAAATTATGAAAAACAAAAACAAGAAGTTCATATTTACCAAACTTTTATAAGAATAAAACTAATCCCACATAACGGCAAGGTTATTTTTCTTTTTATTTTATTTATTTGCCTTTCAAAACTTTATTCTTTTCGAATGCCACTGTACAACAATTCTAAATGAGATGTAAATTTTTTCAGAACGGTAGATGTTCATAAGGAATACATTATGTCGACTTGTGTTGGAATGGTATGGTTTTTAAAATGTTTTATGAATGATGTTTTGAACTCATTTCAAATTCCGTTTGATAATGTTTTGTTTTTGTGATCGTTGCATCGCTTGTACCAGGAGCCGGCAAACTATTATCTGATAAGGATTTAAGTTCTTCTTTATTCTAAAAAACAAAAAATATCTTCCTTTATAAGAATCATAAATGAAGATCTCTATCATTAAACTCTTCTTTAATCATTTATAACTTTTTATCATTTCTACAGAAAGTGTTCCAAAAGAAATTATACCAGGGTCTGGCTGATTTTCAAATTTTGGCGTGAGGAGATATATGTGAATGTAAAGCAGTTTTAGGCTCGATTATATATTGAATAATTGACTGATAGGACTTTCGTAGGTGACCATTGACAATATAATAACATGAAGTATAATAAAAGTTTGAGGTAAGAGTAAGTATCAAATTATAAAAAAAAAATATAAAATAGTTGTCAGGGTCTATTCTTGATAGATAAATAGAAAATTGATTTTATATTTAAAAATAATTAAGAATAATTTTAAAAGTAATGATTAAAATCTATTTTAAATTTTATAATTTTAAGATTGACTTCATTTTTAATGTCAAATCAATTCTGACCAAGCACAATTATCACAGACAGACTAATATTGAGATACATTTTTATTTGTTAGAAGTATTTGAATGTGTATGTATATCCGATAGTAAAAATGGTTGTTCACTTACACAATGAGGTTAAAAACTGGTATTTTCTTTTATGAAAAATCCAATATGTTGCTGTTTTAACTTCATCACTTGGAAAAATACTGTCGCTAATCAAGCTCCGAAAAAAACGCAAATAGTTCGTAGTTTTTAATATTCATTTCATGTTAACAAAGTTTATGGCCAGTTTTAAACAGGATATTTATAAATTCATGAAGAAAAAATTAGTAAAAAAGTCTTAAATAAAATAAGGGTTGTTAATTTCACTTTCTTATAACATAGTGGTAATTACGCAAAAATCTTTAATTACCTCTTTATGAGTAGTTATCTTCAAAAATACAAATTTCTATATTAACTCGGATTTGAGAATAAAATTTAAAATTAAATTTATTTCCTTTTGGTGTTGATATCTCTTTACGGTTAAGCTAAGAATAGGAAAAACGTCCACATAATTTTTAAGGGAGAAACTCTTACTGAATTTAGAAACACCCTGTATTTTGAACAGGTTTCAAAATTTATCAAGTAAGCCAAATTCTAATACACAACTATGTGGACTTTAATGAAGTTTTAAATGTAATAAATAAATAACCTTTTGTCAAAATCTCTACATTCTATTTAAGTATAGGATTCTGTTTCAAAGTTAAGCTAGTTTACTTTCACTCAACATTTATAAATTTTGTAGTTACAAATTTGATATATTTGAATTGATCTGGAATTATCTAATAACATTCTTCCGTAAGACAAAATTATAGAAAACTATTCCTTTTAATTTTTTAAACTGGAACATACAATATTTTAAGAATACTTTTTATTAATGAATAGTAACTTGTTCTATGGGATTTTCATGTCTGACACTTTATTATTTTTAATATAATTTTACTATTATTTATTATTAATTATTCATCTGTCTATATAAATTACATAATCCTACATATTGTAATATTGAATTTCTTTCTAATTATAATTTACTACATAAAAATGTATAAAATTCTTGATTTACAGGAACCAGTGCTTTTACATATTAAGTTATAAATAATTTCTAAATTCAAATTCTTATTTAACATTAATTATCAAATTTGTCTGTTTGCCAAAGTTAACAGAGCATTTAATATTAATTATAATTTACTGGAAAACTGGTTATCATTTCTTGTAACTAGCCTTCTTATCTTGGTGTCTTACTCGGTTTTACGAAAAGATTCTAAATTTCTTGCGATATTCTGGTATTGTTTACAAAAACCTCCATTATACATATAATCTACTTTATAAATTAGAATGCTTCCCAGAATTGAAAATTGAATGCTCCAGTCCTTCAGGATATTTTTATTTATTGTAATGTTCAATTATTTGTCATATGTGATTAGAAGTTCCGTTAAAATACACGATATATACATCAGCGCTAACAAGGGTTCTAGTACCGCCACACTTGATGACCATATCGACTCTAGACCAAATTGATAGCAAGTGGTACCAAATGGTGGTAAAAACAACTTTTCTTATCTAGCACAGTATGCTCTTAATGTGTTACCTATCACAGCCTGAATCATGTAAATTAAAATATATTGTTTTCTGAAGAAACTGAACCAACGTCTTTCTTTAACACTTCTTGGTTAGTCTACCTGTTGTAGAAGAACTTGTATTTTCCTTAATTATTATGACTATACTAATTATGACTGAGTGACAATTTTAAAAATTTTTTACAATCATAAAAATAATGTTTGCTAGTCGTTTGAAGAGTCAAATTTACATTACAGTAATAATCTTGTCCCTCAGTGAAGTCTGTGACATCTGTGTGACACCTTTTTAACTTACCCTTTAAAATATACACAGTATGGTCCACATGAAAGAAATAAATTCATTATTTGGTAAATCGGCGATTGTAGGGGAAAATCCTAAAACCTGTCGATTTTTATTTTTAAATGGGCGCTTCGCCAGATTACCTTTTTATTCTTGAAGTCATATCTATGAGTGTGATGACATCATCAATTAAAATTTTTAAATATCTATTCACCCATATCAATTACGTCTAAGTACTATGGTCCCTAAAGGTAGTAGAAAACAAATATAACTAAAATATAACTAAATGTTCTGTTAGCCTTTGAAGCTAATCCGTATACCAGTTTCCAGCAAGTAACGTTAGAAAATGAGGTTAGCCAACAAATAGTTCTTAGAACGCTAAAAAAAGAAGAAGAGGTTTCCCTATAAAGTAAATTTAGTGCAGGAACTTATGGAAGAAGATTTTGATACACGTGTTCAATTTTGTGAAATTCTAATGGAAAAAAATAACAGAGACCCGATGTTTTTTAAAAAAGTTATTTTTTCTGATGAAGGTACATTTCTCCTAAACGGTCATGTGAATCGTCAGACTTTCCGGTATTGAGCTACAGAAAATCCACACTGGATGCAGGAGTACCGTTCTCAATACCCAGAGAAAGTGAATGTTTGGGCAGGAATTATAGATAATAGGACCATAGTTTTTCGAGGAAACCTTAACAGCTCCTCGATATTTACAATTTTTACAGAACGTATTGTTCCCAGACTTAAACCGGTTGTTCCCAAACTATGCTGTCTTGATGAGAAACTACTTGGACAACATCTTCCCAAATCGGTGGATAGGTCGAAGAGGAATAATTGAGTGGCCACCAAGATCACCTGATTTAACTTAAAGTAAAGTGTACATAAATATACCACAAACTATTAATGAACTCAAAGAACGAATACCCATTGAGATTGCAAAAATAACTCCGGAAGTTATAGGGAAAGTTCGAGAAGAATTCCTTGCTCGTCTTTCGTATTGTATTTTAGCTGACCAATTTGAGTACTTGCTTTAAATTTGATTGTACTTAATTATAATATTTATTGTAACATTAAAATTTAATAAATCACTTTTGACAACATACAAAAATTAGTTACTTATATGGGGGAATAGATATTTAAAAGACTATTCTATTTAAAATTTTTATTTATGACGTACATCATGACGCTCTCACTGATGACGTCAAGAATAAAAAGGTGATCTAACTAAGCGCATTTAAAAATGAAAATCGACGTGTTTCAGGATTTTCCCCTAAAATCGCCTATTTACGAAATAATGAAATTGTATAGATTCTAAAAAAAGTTTTCTGTACCTATTCACAACTCCCCGGTATATATATTTATATATTGAACTACTAAAAATGTTGTTTATTTTAAATTACGAATTAAATGTGGCGAGTTGGGACATCTTAAAATATGTTTTATCGTCCCGTGACTATTTGGCACAATATAGGTTCTGGTGACGAGTTAGCACGTGGCGAATTGGGAATAAACCCAAGAACTAAACCACCAAGTTAGGTTAGTTAAAGTTAGGTATATTACTAACAGTCCCAAGTAGTACATCCCAAAAAAAAATGAGAGTTTTCATTTATAAAACATCAAATTTCGTTCATAAAAAATATGTATTTTTAATGATAAGTATAATCTAATCTAATAATTTTCCATATATTTCGATAAATAACTTCACTATATTAGATAACTAACTTGATGACTGAAATGCGCTAAACAACTGATAAAATTTGTTCATATCCCAATAAATATGTCAGTACAAGCCATAATGCAATAATTTTCTTCCATAAAATAATACCACGAACTCATATATCGCTTGGTGAGTCGGTAGGAGTGACCATCTGTGTTTTAAAAATATCAAGTTTCTTGTGACATTTTTGATTTATTTGAAAACATGCAGTTGGTATTTGGAAAGATCAAAGTAACACGTCGATGACACATGTGTACGAAAAATATTAAGATCTGCTTCATGAAATAAATGTGTTTTGTACCTGCCTTCTGCTTCTTGGATAGAGTCGGCCCAATATGACTCCCCGACATTCCAAAAGAAACAGAAGTTTTATTTTTGTTACTTAAGCTATATTTCTTGTGTATTAATTAAAATTAATCCTTTGGTTCAAGTAATTGATCTTTTGTCCGAGAATACCAGAAGACGACTATAGTTAAAGTTAATGGAAAATTTAGAACGATTATTAAAATATTTCATTTGAAAAAAATCATAATAAAAATAAGGGGCGCCGTTATTTTCTTGAGTTAACTTCCTCCTTTATAATATTTATAATTTATGTTCTTATTTGCTCCGTCCTGTACCAAATATTTTATTTCATAATGTTTATATTTTCTATTTTACTTCTGTGTTTCACTTCTTACGGCATGTGTTAACAATTTTTCTAAAGTTTTGATCTATCGATCTATTTTATTTGCTTATAATTTAGATTACCTTTTTATTTTAAATTTCTATTATTTTTCCTCAACTTTTAGGGGCTACTATAAATTTCATCATATTTTAAGAATAATTCATTTTCCATCACAAGATTTTTTATTTCAGTTATTTCGTTTAATTTATCAACAGATTTTGTACTTGGAGGATTATTTTTAAAACACTACTATAAGAAATTCCTGGAGTTTTTATATTATTATTAATTTTTCTTTCATATAATTTATAATATTTATTTCTTTTTTGCTTACTAATTTCTATTCTATTAACTTATTCTATATATGCCGGGCATTTTTTTTAGTTTGCAGTACCTTTGCAATTTATACATTTTACAACACTTGATTCTGTCTTTTCAAGTGCACATTTCCTCGTATTATGATCGTTAGCACATTTTACATATCTAGATTTCATTGCACAGTTATTTTGGGAATGCCCAAATTTCTAGCAGTAATAATACTGCGTTATTTTATTTCTTCTACAATAAGGTTCCCATTTTATTCTTATGTTAAGTATACCTGTGATTTTATAATGTTTACGTCTTTCTTAACAGTAACTAGGTAATTTTTATTTTATTATCTTTTTTAATGGTACAATTTTTTCTATATTTACTTTACTAATCTCTTCTATTTCCTTTTTCATTCTTATAATATCAAACTCAGGTGCTGCTTTTAACACTGTTCTTTTAATTTTTTCAGTACTATCGGTAAACGTAAAATGGTTAATACCCGCGTTTCTTAATTCATTCTAAATCTTTACTGTATCATTCTTTGAATTAGTAAATATTTTTGTATTATATCGATTAAATTGTATCGTGAAATTATTATTACATAAAATATTTCTCACCTGCTCTATAAATTCAACGTGCTCCTTTATTTTATCTTCCACTACTACTGGTGGTATTTTTGTTGCTGACTCTTCTTCCTCCTTGATCTCATCCTTACTTTCATTCTCTTCATTACTTTTGTCTTATTCTTTTAATGATTGGAATCTATTTGTTATTTTGAACCGCTTCTTTCCTTCGACTTGTTAATTGTACTGGGGCTCTCTTGCCTCCAATCTTCTTGGTTTTCATTTGTTTTTATTTTCAATAATTCTTCCATTTCTTCCTCCATAATTTTGTTTGTTTTCTCATTAATTCTTCATCATTTTTATCATTTGAAATTAGTTCTCATTGCTTTTTTAGAATAATCTGAACCTGTTCAAAAAAATATTTTTAAACTATTTTGTTTTTAGATCTAGGGATCTCTAGAAGAGAGAATTATTCAATAAGACAGATGATTATTCAGTCATAATAAGATCAATATTCATGAGTTTTTAAGTAGGTGTGACACTATTTAACTTGTTAGTCAAAATATCATATATAATATGTCTCAGTAAGTTGGAACCATATGGGAAACTTTTTTATTATTAATTTTAGGAAAAAAAGTTATTCTTTATAAAAAGTTCTGCATAGTTTAAAACCAGAAATACAACCATCGGATTTAAAATTTGTTGAGCCGTATACATGGTTTGTCGAAAAATATAAATTTTGCTTAGGAGTAAAGTACCTTTAAATTTGAAAATATCGTAAAATGTTACTAAAAAAAGTTGATCAGAATTAAAAATTACGTTTAAATATACAAGTACATCCATTTAAATTAATAAAATTATTTTTAAAACGTATGTCTACAATAAAGCAAATTTAACTGTAGTGCACTTATTACGCGTTTTAATTGCAAAATTATTAAAAAACATCGAAAATCTAAAAGGTTACATGTGTTTCGTAATCACAAGAGATAAATGTTCATTCAAAATAGAAATATTAGTAAAAAATAAAATAATCTGAAGTTTTAATTTAAATGGATGTACTTGCATATTTAAACGTAATTTTTAATTCTGATCAACTTTTTTTAGTAACATTTTTCGATATTGTCAAATTTAAAGATACTTTACTCTTGAGCAAAATTTATATTTTTCGACAAACCTCGTATACCACTGAAAACATTTGATATTTGATGACTGTATTCTAGGTTTTAGATAAGGCAGAACTTTTTATGAAGAATAACTTTTTTTCCTAAAATTAATAATAAAAAAGTTTCCCATATGGTTCCAACTTACTGAGACATATTGTATAACCAATACATTGGGAAAAATTTTATGTGAGTATATTTTATTGGCAATATCTGTCACAATTTGAACATTATTGTAATTGACACTTTTAATACCACTATTATTAATTTTTTACTTTCTATTTTAAACGATTCATATTATTTTGAATGAAAGGTCTTATCTTATAAAAGATCTTATAAAAAATGTGTCTAATTTATAATATAAAATAAAAAATACCTACAAAAGCAAATAAAATATAACTGTTGTATCAATGTATTGAATTTCGTCTTTATTAATATCCTTAGGATATTGCAGCAGCAAATTAATTTTTATCTTTAAGAATGGTTCTTTCAATTACAATTTTATTTTTCTCTCATTTCAGTATTATTCAATATAAATTTCAAAGCAATTATCATCTTAAAAACCCTTAAATTTTACATTTTATTTTTTCTTGCTAATAAGGTGCAAATGCGGCCTCGTACACCTCTCAAAAGCGACCTTAATTTCCCGTTTTTTTTGTCTGATAAACATATTTCTTAGGTAGCAGCAAATTTCCAGCAATATTAATTCCCGTCTTTAGTAACTGTCAAGCTGAGATCCATGGCGTGAAAGGCGCCATCTGCAATGCTAATAAGCAATTCAGTAAGGCTTTACGGGATTCACAATAAATAAAGAATAGCTTGGAATAAATCGTCATGTATTCTTTATTCGAAGCTTTTAGTTGTTCTTTGAAATAAGTAAGAAAAATTAAAGCGTCGGAAAAAGGAAGTAGGTTACTTTTTCTAAAAATCTTTAGAAGGCGAAATGCATATTGAATTTTAAATGATGAACTACCTAAGGGACACGAAAGTAATACTTATTTATTCGATTTAATATAATTTAAAATGTTTACTTTTTTTCCATAGCCAAATAATATATTTCAGCATAAAATGAACTAATTGTTAAATTTTTACCTCTGTTTTGATTTTTGCGCTCCTAAAAGAATAGAGACCAACCAATTTATCTTCTATTTATTTTTCTGGTTGGGTTGTTTAATTTTGTCTGATCAATAGTAGAACCTTTCTTTAATAATTCTTAAAGTGTTTGCACATGCATGCTTAGCACAATTAACATTTTTGGGTCATACTTATGGGTCATCGAGCTCCCTAGAGCTCATATTCTACTAAAGCATATGAGAACAGGAAGTAACAAGTTATATCTTTACTCAGATATAAATAATTTTATATCGTACCTAATCTTGATTAAATATGTACTTGCTTCACTTATCTCATTCTCTTCCTCCCTTGATTCTAAATATTTCCCTGGTTTCATAAGTATACATATTATACTCCTAATTATTTTCTATTATCATTTGATTTGTCTGTTTTTTGTTATTCTTCACCTTAGTTTTTCGGATTCTGTTGAAAATTGGTGTATTTTCCGGAATATGCATTTCCTATTCATTTCGTCTAATTGAATTCAATAATATCAAAATAAAACTAAATAAAAAATTCAGTAAGTATCGTTTAAAATTATCTTGTTAGATTAAACTACTACATTTCAAAATAATTATCGGTATATTCTCTAGTCAGTACTTTCTATCTGAAGATAAATCGAAGATATTTAGTATCTCTGTGGGCGTCAACAAGAGAAATGGCTAAAACTCTTTTTTATTTAAATCAATAACATAAATTTTATCAAAAACGTTATGTGTCAATTAAGTAACCTATCGAGTATCAGGAAGAGAAAATATTATAATGGCAGAAAACAGCGGTAACTATTTTATTTTTAATTATAATTTTTAGATCGTATATTTTGTTAAATTAGTAATTAAAAATCAGACGTTATAAACTTAAGAATTTAATTTCAAGCGTCGTAATATAGTTTATGATTCAGAAATATAAATGTGTTTTGTTTTATTTAATTAATTTCTCACTTAAATCCTAATAGCCTTTAAAATTTATGATATAAATAAAATATTGAAAATAATAATAACATTTAAAGGACAATCGCATTTCAAATTAACATTAAATTATTTTAATCTTTTAATTCATTATATTTAATTAAAAACAAATTGTATTATATACTGGTACATGGTCACCCAAAAAACTAACATTATCATCATTAAATTAAAAGTTCAAGGTTAACAGTCTAGTTATCTATCATAAGTCAATATGAAAATGGAATAAGTGTAATATATATTTTTTATATTTTTTTATATTTTTTTTTACTTAAATGTAATTTGGGGTCTGCTAAAGAAATACGAGTATGTTTTCCACTGTGGCTAAGAAGAAAATTCTTGTTTTTATAAATCTGATAAAAATTTACTAAAAAAGTAATTAGTGCTCAGTATTACATCTGCAAATAAGACAAGAATTTTTAATTATAAAGGAAATTATCATTGCATTTAAGTTGTATTTAAGTTATAACAAACTTAGAATCTTCTTCAAAAAGCCAAATATTTTTCAAAGGAACTCTAAGTTCATGGGTTCAGATACTTGAAATGAAAAATTATTTGTTTGTAAATCTAAATTAACAAACTCTGTTAGTTTCCGGCATATAGTTTAAATTCAGTAATTAGTAGTCAATTAAGAATTTAGATATTAAGAATAGCTTCATATGAGATTATTGATTTTCAAAACTGTACATCAATTTTAATGTAAATAATGTTATAGTAAACAGTTTGATACTGGAGAAAGGTAGATTGACTAATTATATAAATCTATACTAACTCATTTATAATTTATTACCAATTTTATAAAATTTAGTGAAAATTGTAATAACAGTTATTCATAAAATTCAAGAAATTTTAATCTCAATTAAAGGAGAAAGTGTAAGATATTATGCTATTATTACATTATATATGGAAATATGTTTTATAATAAAATCCAGGGTATTTGAAAATTTTGAAAATTTATGAAATGTGAAATCATAAAATTTGTAAATGCTCTCTTCCATTTTTCATTGTAAATATGCAACATAACCTCAGTTTTATCTATGAGTGAAAGTGTTAAAAAACTTATGGTGTTTATCTATGCACATTGTTTTTGTGAATTGGTTCTCCCACTTTTTCTGGACGTTAACATATTTGGGAATTTCCAGAGAGGATGAATATTTCTGTCTCCTATCAAACAATTGAACCTGTCGTAAGTGAATAGTTCCATTGCTAAAATATTTGCCACTCATTCGATTAATATTTGAAAAGAACACTGATACTTTGTGAATATTTTAAACTTCTAAATAAGCAATTTGTTTTAAACGTGCCAAATATATAATTGCTGTTTACTAAACTGAAAAACTATTGACAGTTTAGTGACAATTATGATAGTCAAATCAAATTATTTGCGGGAAATTTACATTTAAAATTCGTTAATTATTAATTTTGAATCAATCGAATGTAACTTAATATATGTTATAAAGAAAATTGAAAGTTAATTCATTACATGGAAAAACCACCCTTAGATTTACGTATATATTTACGTATTTGTGTATTTATTTTTTTCAAATTTATAAGTTTTGCACCCGATTTAAATTATAATTTTTATTTATAAATTTTAACATCTCCAAATTTGTATTTCTCACAGTAAACCCCTAACAATTAATTATATACAAGGTAATTCATTAGTGCGATAATGTTCAATACCTTCTTAATCTTTGAAAGTATATAAACAAAATTTTGAACGATTGCAGCTACCCTTAAGTATCAAATTTTAAAATTAGTTTCAATTGTACAGTGTGTATCTAGTAACATGTATTTAAAACAAATACAGAGTGATCAAAAATTCAAAACGGTAGTGATTTTTGGACCACCCTATACTCGTTGTAATTATATGCTGTTAGATAGTACCTAAAAAGTATAGATAGGGATATGTAAGCCGTTTTGACCAATAATGAATATTTCCGACACAAAAAATTACTAAAATTGAAAAATCTCGGTTTTTAACGCTATATATCTTTGTAACCATTAATGTTAGATCTTATGTGTGATAGATCAATGAAATCAGCTCTGTAGAAGGAATCAAAAACACAACAAAATACAGGATGTCTCAATTAAAAAAATGCACCTTTCATCTGGCACGGCGTTCTGGAACGCACTGTAGAATTGCAACTAATTTTAAAATATGACCTTTAAGGTGACTACAATCTTTCATAATATTGTTTGTATACCTTCAAAGATTTAGAAGATATTGAACTTAATCACACTAATAAATCACCCTGTATATAAAAATTGATGTGATCTATATTTGCATTTCTTTATGTTTTCCAAAAATTAATGTTTTAATAATATACATATATGCTTTGATATATGTATAGCTTGCGAAGTTGTGCTACATTCTTAAACTAAAATTGTTGGTAAGCAATCTTTGTGTAGCGCTTTGTGTGGTTCACAATTTTTATCCGATTCCAAATTGTTTAAACATGTATATTAATCCTGTGTAATATCTTGTCCACTGACCTACATTCCAATATTCTTCTAAAATCTAAGTGATTTACTGCACGCCAGGACCGCCTGTAGCAGCATATCTAAACTGATAATAGTAATTGAGAAAGTTAGAAAGACTGTTAATGATAGCAACACTTTTACAACACTTTGTAACAGCTCAATTGTGCGGTATGACCCAGTTTTCGGAAAAATGATCTATTAGTCATTCACGCTATTCAAGAAAACATGTTTCGGTGCACTAAGCTGACAGATTAGCAGACTAATAATGGTTGAGGATTGTAACGATTTTGGGACGTCAATCTTTAGTGATAATACGATAAGATTAACGAAGAAACTGTGACAAATTATCGAAAGCGCCAAGTTGAAAGAAGAAGGTTTTTTTGTTAAATCAGATATTTTTCATTAATGTATCTTTGAGTATTTATTTATATAGAGCGGATATAGAGATTTTTTATTTAGGTACGTATGTACACTGTGGAATGATAGGACACTAAAAAAGGATTTTGGGTTAATATTTCTAAGGTGTGTCTTGGTGCAAATGATGTATGTAATTAAATCGACTATAGGGTAATGAGTTTTGGCCGTTTCTACCCTTAATTTGTGGAATCTGTGCATTATAAATATAAAAGATAAATTACGCTTACCTTAAATTTCCACCGTTTTTCATAGCATTTGTAAAATTCTTATATAACGAAAGTTTCGCTTTTCTAGCATCGTCAGATATTTGACAGAATTGCACAGATTTTTCACGTACTTGATTGATTTTTTATTATAAATATTCAAACCAATCAGCAATAGACAAGATATAAGAAAGGACAGGTATCTTATATATACAGCATGATTATATATTAAGTATACATTCTATTCTGTAAGTAGCAATATTCTTCATTTTCTACAAAATTGGTTAATATTATATACTTAGTCTAAAAGGTAACCTAAAATAATTCAACTTCAACAGATTTAATTGTTTATTCAGCTCTGTATATTGTAGATATTTCTTAATGTCAAATTCTTGCAAAAAAAACAAGTTCTTGTTTCTTGTCACTTTTTTTAAACATACTGATTTTATGCAATAATTCCGTTTACGAAACTCTACCAAGTAATTGTCTAGAAATACGGATGTGCAGTACTTTTTATTTAAATAATTAACATCAAGTATGTACCATTCCATTGTTATGTTTTAAAATGAACATGGCGGAACCCAATTTAAAAATTAGGAATGAAATCAAAATGTATTCTTTTGAGTATTAGTATCTCGAACAATTTTAAAATAGTTGACAAAAGGTTTTTGGACCGATAAGAAATAATGTTGTGTGATAAGGTATATTAATTGGTTTCGTTGTTATTGATGGTTCCAAGTACCTGCGTATTTTCACATTTGGCACGATTTCTAACACTTTGAATAAATTAGGGAGATATCTTGCAAACTCTTCAGCTTTATTCTTGTAACTTTTTGTCCATTTTTCATGTAAATATTTCTTTTCGAGAGAGGCGCGGATGTCATAGATATATTTTTAGGCTTGATTGTACTCTATATTGAATTATCTGACCAATTAAGATTTGTTACATGAGTTTTAAACGATTGTTCTCTCGTTACTTTTGGCTTGGATTTGAGTTGATTACTAAATCTCTTGAAAACGGTTTTGTCTGAGGGGGTGTGAGTTCTTTGGGGGTTAGCTCTTGCTTTTCTCTTATTTCTACTATTTTTTTAAATTCCTCTAGAATTCTGGATATATTTTTTGTATGTAAACGAAATCTAGGCTATACTTACTTGCCTGTATTATATTTTATTAATACACGAACTCACAGTATATTTTTACGTATTTTTATAATTCGTCCATCACCGCTTATTACTTTTGAATTATTAATAAGTTCGCTATGTAATTTGGACTATTTAGAGTAAAATTATCATTTTTTGACAAAAAAAATGTACTACAAATGTGACGGTCAATAATTGCTGTAATTCTTTTAAATTTTCGAGAAAATTCAAACAATTTTAAAATCGGTGATTAATTCAAGAGCAAAAATGCAATTAAAATAATATCTCTTTTCATAAAAAATATCAGAATGTGTCTTCACTGTATGTAAGTTTATTTCAACATTTGTCTTTGTATTTCAAACACTTTTTACAATAGAATTTATTTTCCACCCACATTAACTTGAAGATGTCTATCAGAGAAAGAATGACTGACAAGCCCTCAAATTAGTTCACTTAAAACTAGTTAAACCTAATTTTGAGGTTGGTAATTTTGTGACCCAGACAGGAACACATGTTTAGTAAGGTGTTCTTCATTAGTACCGCCATCGTTTCTGGTAAGAAAATATTGAATTTCCATCAAAATTAATTGCCACATTTGTTGTGAACGCCCTTTTTTAGTAATTGCTTCGAAAGTTGTATTGCAGGAAGTGTGAAAATTCAACACCATATACTCGTTAGGTGATATAATGAAAGATTTATTTGAAAGAATGTAAATATTCTTGAAGTATTTATGATCTTTCTACAATTTTTTTTGAAAGCAAATGATAAACAAACACATGGATTTTGTATAATTTTCATTAAACTAACAATAACTCTTTATTTATTTTATTGAATTAATTGAAGAGGTTATACCTCCTCGATAAACTGTTTTAGTTAAAAGATTAAATTCTAATTTTAATAGATTTATTTTTATTTATTATTTAATTCCGTAATTAAGTACATCGGATCATCTAGAAAATTTATATGTAAGCTAAGTATACAATGTATACAAGGTGTCCCAATAATGTATTAAAGTCCAACAATTCCTTTATTAGATTGGAACCAAAAAAAAATATTTTCACCTATACAGAGTGTTCTGTTGTTGCAGGTCAACCTAAACAAATATTTTTTTAAATACAATGATACATTACTTATTACTTATTACTTACTGGAATTTTGCTTATTTTTTAAATCTTTGGATATTGGGTTTGTAAGATATATACTGAACATGTGAAAAGTTATGACCACTTTTATATCAAAATCGTTGTATATTGGCCAGCCTGTATCTAAATAGGAACAATTGTTTTTTTAATTTTTTGTATAGTTCGTAGTTTAGTTATGCCCTACACTTTCATCAGTTTTACAACTTTTTGATAGAACCTTTAAATTCCATATAAGGTACGTTAAAACTCGGAACAAAAATTTTGTCAAATTATTTAAATAAAACACCCTCTATTTTGTACAATAATTAGATAGACCTTAAATAGTTCTTTCATTATTGTGAACCACTTCCTAAACCTATCTATGACTGTTATTTGTTAATATTCTTTTATTTAAATAGAGTTATATAAATTTGTTATTATAAAATTGATCAGATTACAAAAAAAAAAATGAAAAAATTCTTATAAAATTGAAAATATCGCAATAAATAAATTGTTCCGAGTTTTGACTTACCCTGTATACAATTTTAACATTCTATTAAAAAATTATAAAACAGATGAAAGTGGCGTGCATACCTAAACTACGAACTATACAAAAAATAGAATAACAATTGTTCCTATTTAGATACAGGCTCACCTATACACAACGATTTTGATATAAAAGTGTTCACTACTTTTAAAATTTCCAATATACAATATGTCTGAAAAAGTTGGCAACATATGGGAAACTTTTTTATTGTAAGTTTTACGAAAAAAAGTTATTCTTTATGAAAATCTCTGCTTTCGAAAATAATAATATTCAAGTATTTACATTTGACATTAGATTGCTAAAATATTTCAAATCAACAAATAAACATTTGAGGTGTTTTGACTTGTTAAATAAGATAAAAGTTGACGTGTTTCACAACTAAAATTTGCAAAATTTAAGTTGAAATTGAAGTGGTCAAAATATTCCTATTAATCTTTTGCAATTTGTGCATCTAATATCAAATGTAAATACCTGAATATTATTATTTTCGAAAGCAGAGATTTTCATTGTTAATAACTTTTTTTCGTAAAAACAATAAAAAAGTTTCCCATATGTTGCCAACTTTTTCAAACATATTGTATATCTGATAAACCCCATGTTCGGAGACTTAAAAAAAGAATTCAAATAAATAATAACAAATATACCATTGTATTTAAAAAAATGTCTGTTTAGGTTGGTCTGCGTCTACGGAACACTCTGTATGAGTGAAAATAATTTTGGTTTGTAAAGGTTAATGCCCCCGACAATTTTGTTAAGCAAATTTTTTTAGTTCGAATCTAATAAAGGAACTGTTGGACTTTTACACACTATTGGGACACCTTGTATATAGAAAAATGAGTATTGACTCAGACTGACAAAGAATATTCTCACAGAATTTCAGAGAGAGTGAAAGATTGTAGGACTTAATATTTACATGACGAGACAAAATTTAGGAAATTAGGAATAGTGTTTAAAAAAGGAAAAACATAAGCTACTATTATGAAAAAAAAAGAGCTTTAGATAGTTTGAACATCAAATAGACGTAAAAAGAAGAAGGAAAATAATACTCATATAAGCATATCGTTTACGTATATCATACCAAAATAATCATTTAATCCATTGATTTAATGATGTGACGTCTATGCCCTTTTTACAATAATAAACAATACTTTGTTTTTTTGCTAGAATTACTCTAACGTGAAATATTTGGTATAGTTTCTTGAGTAGATTTATTTTTATGCCAGATATTAATTATTTCAGGATGGAGCCGTATTGCCATTATTTCACGTACCAACCCAGAAAAGTTAACATTTTTCGCTGATGGTATTCGCCTTAGTGGCTAGATAAAATTCCAATAGCAGTGTTGTTTCTTTAAATTTAGAATGAAATATGGTCATGAGACTGCCTCACGAAAAAAAAGTATGCACTGGCAAGGGCTTTTGCCAACAATAATGGCCTTTCGTCACGTTATGTTCATGTTCATAAAAATACGACAATACGTGGCCATTTGCACATATTAAACAACCATGAGGAGAAAGAACTCGGATAGTTATGCAAATATTCTACATGAACAAAAAGAATAGCTTCTTTTTTACAGTTTTTATATTCGAAGATAAGTGAATTTAAACGAAAAGAAACCCGCAATTTTTTCGAGGAATTCGATTCCTAGAAAATAATTTTTCTGCAAAACATTTTTGTGAATTTCTTAATATTGAAATTTTTTAGTAGAAAAAACATGCTTTCAGTCCTCAAATGACTTATTCAAAGCATTTATAACAAACCAAAACTCATCCAAGTGCTTCAAAACAGAAAAGAGACATTACTAATTATAGTAAACAACAATACCTACACGTAATATTTTTGTAATTTATTGACATTTAACTTTTATTTAAATCCATAAAGATTTGGACTAATTTCATTACAGTTTTCAAAGCAGGAGTGAATAGATTTTGTATTTAGTCAAACTATACTTGCCACATTTTTTCTTTGATTTGCTTTGTACGGTTTTCAATTATACAAAATTAACTATGGTGCTCGTAAAAGCAAACAAGTGCACAGAAATAATTGTTCGTCTTATTTAAGTGCAACTATTAAATAGGCTGAAAAAATCTAAAAAAAATGTTTTCCTTATCCACATTTTTTTAATTTACCTTGTGTTCTTGTTCTTGTTTTAATACTCACCTTAAAGATGAGACGTTTCTGTAACAATTCTGAGCCAATACATTGAAACAAATATGTTTGCTGGATCAATATTAATCTTATCTGCTCCCAGATCACTCTTTTTCCTTTTTCTCTTTTTAATCTTAAGTTGGACCTCAAGAAAAAGTGTAGTTTCTGTCACAGTGGTGTACATTAAAAACAAAACTAAGTACGGTGTTACTTGGCCAATTTGAAGAAAGTATTTATATTTTGTTTATAGTAAACCATGTGTATTATTATTTAATAGAATATCAAACAGATTTGTGAATTACAAATTAAACACAATATTTTAATGATCAATGTTTCAGTTACTTACTTAGTCTTCATCATCTTCTACAAAGCAAGTATTATATACATATCTAACCAGTGTAACTCAAAACAAAAAAAAATCCCATAATCCCATTATCAAAAAGAATGAAAGTAAGTCAAAACAAAAAGAGTATACAGCAGAATGTATTTTGCAAAAGTTTGATTTTAAATATTATTATTAAATAAAAAGATTTGGTAACGAAAAATATCTTTAAGATCTCATAGCTGTTGAAGTTAAAAATTACTCATAAAATTAATATTTTTATCTTATCCCGTTCCACCCCTGGCTTCTAGAAGCTATTTATAGAAATAATTGACTTCTGAAGAGAATATGTGAAACGAGACACGGACGTGTCTTTTCAAGAACACAAGCAAGAAAACTTTGAGAAAATGACACATAAATACTGAGAACGTTCTGAAAAAATGAGAGCTTTTTCGTTAAATTTGACCTGTGAGTGTCAGAACTTGGCCGAGATGGATAAAATATTTGAAAATATAAAAACAAAGAATCTTTGTACTCGAAAATTCATGACAATTTTTAAATATTTACACAAAAAAATAGGTTTTCATAAAAATTTTTGGATTTTCAACAGTTTTAGGATTTTACTATAATTTTTTTATTTTTAAAAATTAGTCTGTTAGTAGTATTTCATTATTTTCTATTTTTTCTTAATTATTTCCATGACATTAATATTTAGTTTAGATAAATATGTGATCAAATAAGCACTGTTCTTAAGAGGTATTTACATTATCTAGAAAATTCCCATAAAACTTCAATTTCTTTTTACGGCTAGATCTAAAAATTTCCAATTACCACTCGATCTGATGAGAAAGAACAAATCCACAGGTATCATGAAGCAATTTTTTAACCAGTTTGTTTCAGAATCCTATTTAAAATGCCGGTTTTTATACAACAGTAGTAATATATCCACACAGTGGCGCAGTCTTTAACATCAACGCTATATCTGTATAGATAAATTAACTCTAAATTCCTGTTTGTTCCACAAAATAAAATTTATATTATAGTAATTAATGTTCACAGTAATACATATACTCCGTATTTATTTAGAGAAGTTAAGGCCTCATAAAATTATAAATTTTTTCAGAGTCTGGTACATGAAGAGTACCTTATGAATTAGTTGGTGCCCCTGAGTGGTCGGCTTACCTAGTCTGTAAAGTGCCTTGCGTCACTCCTATATCAGTTTAATTTCTTCTGGTAACAATGTTTCACTTTAAGTGCTACTCGGCTAATGGAAAAATGAAATTTAAACTTGAATTGGTACTTATAGATGTGACAAGCACCTTATAATATTCATAAATTTGCTAGCAACTCAAACTTTTTTTGGTACAAAGTACTACGTATTCTACGCCGCTGTGCCATCAGTATCCGCACACCTATTTAAATACCTAAATTGAAAATAAACTCATTCAGAATTACTCTTTGAAAAAAATGATTATGTGAATCTATTCGATAGCCGGTATTTGATGGTTTGTTAAATTAAATCTTTAAAAACCCAAGCCACAAAGTCCTTACTGATAAATTACGTTTTTAAATATCTCTCTTTAGAAACGTAATCATTACCTGTGGCTTGCTTATTTTATTCTACACTTTCAATTTTTTGTTTATGTTTTTTTAATCCTTTAAATCCTTTTTAAATCAATTTTGAACTCGAGTCAGGAAAATTAAATTCAGGTTACTTTGAAAACTCATCTAAAAATCAAATACAATTGGTAGTTAATAGTCAATTCGACTAATTTTACAACATCGAATTTTAGTGATTTGAACCTGACGATCTGGCCCATTTTGTCACGAAACCGGTAGTTCTTTTCTATAACAAATAAAGCTTGTAGACTATGAGCCTAGAGGACTCATTTTTCCCCATTTTCCTCGTACTTGAATCCATTAAATTCATTCATTCATTTTTATTAAATGTAAAACCTAAAATTAAATAATTAAGAAAATCAGGCATTTACACACTAAATTGTACCCCCATCTATCTTGGCCAGACCCTTAGAAATTTTGAAATAAGGTACAGTGAACCTTTCGATCATATAAATTAAAACAATCAGATAAGTCACATTATGTAAAACACCTCATTGCCCTTAAACATAAACCTACACATAACAAAACAATTGAAACAATAGTGGAGATACTTCATAAAAGTGACAAGAAAGAAGAACTTGATTTTTTGGAGGAATATGAAATAAAAAACACCAAAAATATCCTCAATATACAGTATTGAATGAAGAATTAAACCTGGGTAGTTCAATTATCTTAGATTGCCTTTTGGACTAAATACTTATACAATAACAACCAAAAATATTTTTAGGAAAAGAAGAATATTCTTGTACATATTGCTTGATAATGATTGGTTAAAATGTTTATGATATGAAGTTATTAACGCTTGTAAAATAATCTTGAGAATGCTATAGATAAAGAGCGAAACCTTGGTCGATAAAATATTACTTAAATAGCTTTGTAATTTGTAACACTGGAAATTCAGATAAGTATAATTTATTTTTTCATATTTATATGCATAACTACATTTTAAGAATATTTTTAAACGTTCCATTGTTTTCTTTAAAATAGTCCCTTTTATTTTATAAAAAATGAGCCAAGCCAAGCCAAGCAAAACAAAAATCATAAGTTTGTATTAAATTTTTTTTTTCAAATATTGGAAAGCAAAAACTACAACCAAACCTGATTTAGAAAACTTACAACTTTTGTTATGTATCTATACAACTTCGCGACTAGGGTGTGAAAGAGGAAAAACTCGTTCCAGAAAAATTACCATTATCGGTTCAAGATGAACTTCGTTCCGTCCAACTGTTGCTGGTCTCAACGGATTGTTCCAATTTTTAGCATTCGAACAGAAATGGCTTTTCGATGAGCCATTAATATAAATACAAACATGTTTTCCGAGTACTTTGCTGCTGAGATCTTTTTGTAAAATAAAATTAAGAATAATAATTCTAACAGCGACGTAGCAGCTGTTTTGTATTTAGATGCAAATTTCGCTCGCAATTACCTTGTCACCAATTGCCTATATTATATTTGGTTTTACTACCGTGCAGACTGTTGTTGTACTATTTAAAATCGATTTTAATATTTTTTTCTGAATAATTCCACCAAATATTTACCCGTTAGCTATCAATCTATTTTTGTCTTTCAGATAATTCAGTTTTATTTGTATTCGAATTTTTTGGTGGGCCGACCTCGATGGTCGTGTGCGCTGAGTCCCAAACTCTCAGACATTCAGTTCATTGATTACATTTTTCCCACTTTCTCCATCGGTTCCTTTAACCTTTTATTCAATTTGGTATAAGCTTCCATGGTATAAGTACTTATATTATCCGGTACCAAATTCTTCAATAATAACTTAAGGATGAGGTCAAAAATATTGAAATCAATAACACAATGTGCCTTTTATAACAAAAAAATAATAATGTGGTTCACTTTATTTATTCTTATTTTACATGTAGCAAAAATCTGCCAAATACAACAAGATATTAAGCAACCCATCGAGTGAAGGTTTATTATCTGCATCTCTAGGTGTGTTATAAATAAATAAATAAAGGGTAAAAGTTAATGCTTTTGAGGCGCACAGTATGGATAAAATTTTATTTAATATTAATATTTCTAGTAAAAGAAATAAATACTAATAAAACTAAAGTTAAGTATACCATAAGGACTTAGTCTTGGTGGAATATTCGGGTCAAGTTTCGTATCGCTCTTAATTTTCTTTTACGGCCCGAACAGTAGCCGGGGCGAGAGTTGGAATGAGACGTATCAGTAAATGTCGGTGTCAAACTTTTACAGAGGCAATAATTCACTTACTTTACTTACTTTAAGTGCTATTTAATTATGATATTCATAACATTCGGCTCCATTGCCAATAGTTATTGCTGAGGAGTGTTAAAACTTTAAATAGGATGTGTAAATAGAGACATTAATATAATCGACTTAAGTACTCTTAACCCATATTTTAAGAGGGATCACTTTATTATGTGTTTAGGGTAGGCGTAATGTATGAATACAAATTAAAGTGAATATTTCTATCACAACTTAGTGGTACCTGTATAAATTAATGACATAATTTCATATTTTGGAATCAATGCCACATGTCGAGAAATTAATAAACAAAAAAGGAGGCCTCGGTAGTAATGTGCGCAGAGGTTTTTTCTGGGCTTAAGTATGAATGTTTGTATTTAAATTGAATGGTTGATGGCCAAGAAATAACGTTTTCAATAGGCGGTTGATCATCCCACAGACCATACAATATCAAGTGGTAACTGAAACAATAATCAAGAGATGCCACTTTTGACCCTTGTGGGACCAACATGAGATAACCCCTAAAGATGAAAGATAATTCAAGAGAGTCATCGAGTCAATTATTAAAATAAAACTTTTTAATCGTATCACAAAAAATTTATTACGTAGTTAATGTTATCAATATTGGCAACATTTGAGGTTTACCAACATATAACTTAAGTGGGATCTAATAAAAGATTTCAAGAACTGAAAATAATTCTGAATATTTAATTGATACCTCTATAACAGAATAATTGATTGTTTCATACAGGAAGTTACCCTCAGTAAAAGCCTCTTTAGACTTGGAAGCTGGATTGTAGTTAAGAGACAGGAAAGAAAAAAAGCTGTTTTTGCAAATTAATCAATAGATACAATTACTGTTAATCAGATTATAATAATTTCGACATTATCACTGTTAAGAATTGTCTTGAAATTTCTTTTAAACACTTGACATAGTGACTTATATTAAGATTTCGTCTGAATATTTGAGGTCATACATGAATCCAAGCGAGTGATAAAGAACGCGTTATGAAAGAGAGAGAACTCACTACTAATATCTTGAAGTAAGGATACATGGAGGTGGGAACATCGTTCCAGTCATTCGATAGTAACGTACCACCAGCTGTGGTCGTACCTCTAGTTCGGTCGAGAGGGGATACAACGCTATCCGCTTCTTAAAATTTTGCCTATGTCCATTTAGATACATTCTAAATATGTTTATAATGCTACACTGGGAAGAGAACAGTTTCTTCTTCTGTCGAAAGTAGCAATTATAATGCTGATTCTAAATCCAAATAAACCAACAGTACAAGTTAACTTGTATAAACTAAGAATCCTCCGTCCCATTCTAGCAAAACGGATAAAAACACCCTTTTTCCACAAAGGTATTGAACAATTAAAGCTACACTGACATATTTTTTGGTCTGACTATTGCCTTATTCTATTCACAATTTCAAATTTTAAATATGACCTCTCAGAAATACTATGAATAATAAAAATATTAATTAATTAAGTTATTCAATTTGTAAATAAAATATTTTTATGTCGTCTACCGTTTAAGAGAGTGTAACATCGGTCTTAAATATTTGATCTCACCCTCTTTACCACAATTATCTATACCTCTAAATATTTAAAAAAAGCAATTAATCTTTTTATAGCCCGCAAAACTAAAGTTATATTCGTTTGTTAGTATTCTCAGTTTCTTAGGATCGATAACAAAATAAGTGTAAATAATAAATATTTATTAATGTATTAAATAATTATTATTGTAAATTGTAATTAATTACTTAAAGAAAAATGAAAATAATATTTTTTACCTGTTACCTTAACACATATTAAAACGCTTTTGGAAGACTGGAAATGTATAATATTTTTTTGTAATTAAAGCTACATATGGAATATTTGTGACTATTATTGGATCTGCTATATTACTGATATTTAAATATTTCTTCTTTCTATTTATCGAAATTGAAATTTTATCTTCTGAAAACGAAAAATCAATTTACGTATGCGTGTATACAAATCACGATTTTAATCTTTGGAAATAGTCGATAATCTACCAACGACTTATTTGATAAGAATTATCTGAGATTACAGACCCAAAAAAGCAGTTAAAAGAAGTGGATTCAAGAATTTATACTTATTTTAAATTGGTTTTGTCCTTTTACAGCCAACTGATTAATTTTTCATCAACACGGTATTAATTTCATTACAATATTTTGCTCGGATAGAAAGTCCTAAATCTATTACAGATAACTAATCGGTATGAACTTCTTATAATAAAAAATGCAAAAATTTCATGCAATCCACACTGAGAAAATAAATCAAACCCATAATAATAAAATTATAGTTGAATTCTAGTTATAATTAAAAATAAAACGGGTTAAACGTGAAGATATGAAGAAGTTTTCTCAAAAGAATAGTCTATATCACTTTGCTGCACATTCTAAGAACGCTATGTAATGTAAATAAATCCCAGCATCTTCTTATTACGAATACCTTGAAGTACTAACTAATAAACTGATAAATTTTATGTTAATGTCACAATTAAGATACAACAAAAAACAAACTAAAATCGTAAATATTTATGTTCTTGACAGAATTCTAAGTAGAAGAAATTAAATCTTTAATAGCTGTGTTACAGCTTGTATTATAAGCTTATCTCTTCAAAGAATTGTTCTTGAAATATATGAAATATATGTGTACAAAAATTTGATATCTAAGATTGCTGAAAGTTATCCGTCTACGCAAAAGAATATTAAATATGAAAAAAATGTTTTTAGATAAGTTTAGGGAACTAACTAACCAATCAAATTCCCTTTTTAATATCTATGATAAAAAACATATAGGGTAAAGTTGGGAGATATGGCGCAGTGGCTGAAATGGTTTTTTGATGAAATTCAGAGATACACAACAATGAGGCAAATATATGTAATAGGTTGCCTAATATATAACCAGTAACGAAAATTAGTGCGTATAAACCGATTGAATCTGTTATTTTTTTCAAATAATTAACAAAAATATTTTGACTATTGCTGGAAAATATTTCCACCATTTTTTTGAATAATCACAATTTTATGAAGATAAGTTTTTTTAGAATGTTTAATAATTTAAATGGTTACTGCCAGTGTATACTGATTGTTTAATCTAAAAAATGAATAATTTTTAAGCTTGCTACAATGTAATGTCGATGAGCCATCTCTCCTTACGGAATGAGGACAGATGGTTTTAATCGTGCAGAGAAAGATGGTTTTCAATAAACATTAAATATTTATTGTATTTTTTAATTTTATTTTAGCATGCCAACAAAATTCAAGAGAAAATGCAATTTCAAACGAGCTTCGTGGACTGAGTTACAATTAACCAACGCAATAAATTCTGTTAGAAATAATTCTGTTGAAGCAGCAAGAGTACAGAAAGTACCATGTACAATATTAAGCAGAAGACTGAAAACGGGTAACAACCTAAAGATGACGAGTCATACAGAACAATTACATATTTAGTAGATATTTCAATCAAAATATCAAAAATTATATCTCGTACAACATCACTACAATATTTTTTAAAGTAAGAAATAATGTAGGTTCATTTTATTTATATGTAAAATCTAAAATTAATAAATTTTTATAATCGGGTATTTACAAACTAAATTGTCCGGATTGTAACGCCATCTATCCTGGCCAAACTTTATGAGCACTTACGAGCTTATATATTAAAACAACCAGATAAGTCACATTCCGCAAAACACCTCATTGACACCAAACACAAACCTACACTTAATAACACAATGGAAACAACAATGGAAGAACTTGATTTTTTGGAGGAATATGAAATAAAGAAACACCTAATATATCCTCAATATACAGTATTGAACGAACAACTAAACAATAATCTTAGATCAGCTTTTGAACTAAATAATACCAACCAAATATATATTTAGAAAAAGAAGAATTTTGCTTAATAATGATGGTTATCAGGTTTATGACATGAAATTTATTTACGTTTTTAAAAAAGATCTGCCAAACTTCTATCTGTCTTGGAAAATAGTATTGTCAGATATCGAAACCTAGGTAGACTAGATTATATATTAAAACCATATTTGTTATCATTATAAATAATTTTAAACATTTTCTCAGTAATAGTAATAAATATTAATAATAATACCTATCAATACTAGCTATTCATTAAAACAGGTAAACAAATAATGTGTAACACAATCAACTATATATTTTGTATGAAACTTATAACACACCCAATTTCTTTCTAGATTACAGTACACTCTGGTGTAATTATTTAATAAAATGCATTTCGCTATTGTTTTATGTAAGCTACAGAACTAATTTCACAAATTAAATTTCCACAAAACACTGAAATAAGATGTTTAACTTGCATTAACATGCAATTCTTACTTTTAGTTCTGCATTTTGCCGTCCTTGCAGAATATAAAGTATCTGGAGCATGTTAGTTCCGGGAAAAGTGAATTCAGTAACAGAATTGGTTTTTGCATCAAGCAATAATTTAATAATTATTTTGTAAGATTTAAAAATGTTATGTGGTTTATTATTATTCTGAAATATTATAAAGGTGGAGACTAGTGAGCTATAAATTTATAAATTCAATTTTACTTAAAATTATTCCTTTGCTTTTTGTCACAAAAAAATAAAATAAACCGTTGAATAAAGCGCCAGATTTAAAGAGCTATAGGTTCCTAAGGAAGCATTTGTGATAAGATGATTTGCGTCAAATCGATATAAATGATTTAAGATTTTAGAGGCATTTGTATGAACTGACTTTCTGGACGCCTTGTATATTTGTTAGGGAACAATTTACAGAAAACAGAAAGAGATTTAAAACCAATGTGGAAAGCAAAAATCGTAAATTAGGGCTTCCAACTCAAAAGGACAATATCTTCGTAAAATATCGTACTGAAGAATTTATGGGAGAAAAAATATATTGAGTATCAGCAAATTACTAAGTACTTATTTAATGTAACATCGTTATTCGCAGAGGTTTTCTTTATTTTCTTTATTCTTGTATATATTTCTCTCCATTATTTTCTATCCTGCATTTATAGTTTATTTGAGGTTTATTCTAGGTTTGTCGCGATCTTAGCTCTACATGTTTGCAATTTACTTGGTCTAGAACTCATAAATTGTAGGCTGTTAGTAGATGTATTTAGTCTGCAAACATCAATTCTGAGAGTTTAGTTTGTTCCAGTTTCTGCTTTCATTGTTTCATTTCTAGCCTCACTAGCCAACACTGAAGAAAGAAGTAGTTTATAAGTTTTTCGTTGACTTATCTAATAACTATCTTCCATGTTTCTTCTCCTTCTTATTCCATATGGAATGTTATTATGACTAGGTTCCTTTTTTCCAAAGTTCTTGGTTCTATTTTGATATGTACGACGTATGGAAAAACATCACTATTAAACAAAACTAAATTTTTACTACGCAATGTACTTGTCGCTAACAAGCCTCTAATAACCTTATTTCCCTATAATTGTTTGCAATTTGTCGCCTTTCTTCTATATATTAAATATGGTTATGAATTAGTTTCTTTATTTTTTATTAGTTCTTTTAATATTCATACGGTAACTGTTTGGTAGACGTATAAAATTTTCGGTAACATCTAAGAAAACAAGAAAAGAATATAAATAGGAAGAAACTGACAGTACGAGGAGTAGTGAAGTGCCAATAAAAGTCGACGTAAGCGAAGTAGAGGTGTTATTAAGGTTATTCTTCTATAACATTTATTTAATAATTGATCTTGACCTTCCCTATACTTCTTGAAACCATCAGCTTAATAGATAACCATAAAATTGAATGTAAAGAAATATATCTGGCAACATAGTCATAATATAAACAAAGAAAATCTCATTAAGTTTTAATGGCCAACTCGTAATTAGTTCACATGGAATCAATCACATTACATTATCTTCATTCCCAAAGTGCTTGTATTTTGTTGCAATATAACAATCTTTTACTTATTTTATGTACGCAAAACACAGAATATACATTTATTTAATTATTTAATTAAGCAGTTCTCTAATTATTCAGAAGATAGCATGCAATTAAGTTTGGTGTATTTTATTGCTTGGAATCGGTTATCGTCTAGGTTTAATCAAGGTGCTAAATTCTGAATGCACTGCACAATTGTATACCATGATTAGAATTTATTCCTCCACAATCCTGCCGCTAGATTAAACGAAATTGGTAAAAGAGAATGAAACTATCATATTTATCTGTATTTTTCATTTTCTTTTATATGTTGGTATAGAATAAGGTTAAGATTTTTTCAAATAACATTAATAAAAGTTTATAAAAAAAAATTAAAAAAAACGTATTTACCAATAGCTAAGGCCAATTATTTTTTAATTCTGTTAAGTTGCATTATGTGTTTTTTTGTTTAGTCATTTGTATAAAATACCTTCGAGTAATAGGTATAACTATTAGCATCTTACAAAATTTTAGAAAGCCGACAACTTCCATCTACCTCCTATCTGACCTTTAATCTATTTTTATGCATTAATCTTAAATCAATATACAGAAACCGGAGTGGTTCCAACAAGGGCATAAAATTAAAGATCATTCCTTTGGGACAGCCGCTTTTGTTCTAAGAACATCCCCTAACTAACCATTAGGGGGCTTATATTGATTGCCATCACAGATAGTGAGATAGATACAAGTCGAAGTTAGTGAGAGCAGGCAACTTTGGCTTAATTGATTGGGATTTATCTTCTGGTATTTAACGTTCTTCCTGATAAGTCTTCCACAATTTCAAATTATGTAATAAATATATTAAAACTCCAATTAAGTTTATTTATTTTAATGTTATTAATAAACTATACACGGTATTTAAAAAGGTGACGTTTAAACAATATGTTATAGTTTTTAAACTTACTATAACAAAAATTATCGGTGAATAACTGTACACAATATAAGCTTAAAAAAAATTACAGTCAAAAGATTGAATTTGTAATGTCGTTTCATTTTTATGAAGAATTTCCTACACCTAAAATTTTTATAACATAGTAGTGTCTTCTTAAAAAATTATCAATTATCTGTCCAATTGTATAGTTATGCAATTTCTGTTCCAAATTCTAACAACAATGGAAACACTTCGTTATTAATTCAATAAGTAACGTAGACAACGCGATACTCGGTTAAAAATGTTTTATTTTCTTTACTGAAAAACTAGTTCTTCTTGAGTAACCAAGTTATATTTAAAACTTTTTCTTGTCTTTCAAATAAAATCTTAAACAAAATTTAACAATGAAAATCAAATTATATATTTGGTACACAATCATAATCCAAAGAAGTAGGAAACAATTTATACTGTAGACAGTCTAATTTAGTAATGGATTTTTTACTCTTTCTTCTAATTTTATGTCGACCAAATTACACACTTACGACGAAAAAGAACTTTTATTAGCAATGTCAGGTCATTTTTAGCAGGTTCTAAGATTATTTCAGATTGTGAAAAGGCTTCTGTTTGTGTGACTTTTTATTAATAAATATTTCTGAAATTATAAATTTTGAAGTAAAAAATTAATTAGACATTAAAATTTATGAAAGCCTAAGGAAATAAGAAAGATGAATTGTTTAGTATTAAGATGGATAAGATGAAGGAATTTTTCAGTGACGCAGAAGTGGTAGAAAAATTAAAAGATCCAGAATGGGTGAAAAAAGTAGACAACTGGGAGAAGAAATTTTCCCGAGTTTGGAATTGTATAATGACGAATTATTGGATGTAAAAACAAGTGAAAAGGAATAAGATTGAACACAACCGGGGCCGAGTAAAAAGATAAAGAAACCCAAAGAAAAAATATTAGATGAAAGGATACGAACAAGTAACAGATTCCAAACGCTGGAAGATTACGAAGAGGATGAGAGTAGTGGAGGAAAGGAAAGGAAGGAGAATCAGATTGAAAAACCAGTTCCAAAGACACCACCAGTAGTTCTGGAGGGAAAACCGGAAAACCACGGACAATTTATCAATCAGGTGAGAAATAGTATACATTCCAACAATTTTTCTATTCAATTCAATCGAGATAATATAAAAATATTCACAGGAACGAAAGAACTTATTAATTTAATTAGCTATTTAAAAAGTCAAAAGCTACAATTTTTCACGTACACTGACAAAACTGATAAACTAAAAAGAACCGTAATGAAAGCCATACCAAATTTAGATATTGAATTCACTAAAGCACACATAAAGTAGCTCGAAAAAATAGAGAAAAATAGAGTTAAAAAAGAAAACAACTTTATACCAAAGAAATTCGAAAGTAACGTAGTCAAAAGTAGTACTTATGGTCAAATTACAAAAAACGAAAATCAGAAAAATCCGAATATTAATAATCAAATTATAAGTCAAAATAGCAGTTATCAGAACCAATTGACAGAAATAAAAGAAACTCTTAGGGAAATAAACCAAATAGTATAGTTAGATAAAATTTAAAAATTATTAAAGCAGACGAGAGTCGAATTGAAAACAACGAAAAATTATATGAAAAGAGTAGTAGAGGTAATTTTTAAGTATGAGGAAATATACAATTAAAATTAATTAGTATTAAAGTAAATTAGTAGTAAGAAACAGAAAGTACAGAAATTGATCGTTGATCAGAAGTTATGAAAAATTTAAAGAAGGAAAACCCTGACTACAGCCGGAAAAATAGCAGGAAATAGAAATAAAATAAGTAAAATTTTATAATGAAAATAACAAGTTGAACGGATAATCAAGATAAATTTAAAATGATAATGAAAAATCAAGAAAATAAGGTCTAAAATGGCAAACCCTTATTATTATTGTTATTATTTATTATCCCAAACAAATTTTATGAAAATATCTGGTTATTTAAAAAATGTTGGGTTTGCAGTTCCAAAGTCATTCGCGTACAATATATCTTCCAACTTTCCCATAAATGTGACATAAATTCACATTAACTACGGCTAAAATTAATTTGTTAAAATTAGGTACACTCCATATGTCTCCCTTTTCGGTAGAAAGAATGTGCCCGTTCTAATCACCAAGAAACTGGACAAAAAACCAGATATACGATACCCTTTTTGTAAAGAAAAAGGGGCCCTGTCGCTCTTTTTTTAACGCCCTAGATGGAAAAAGTCGTTTCCAATTAGGAGACTACCGAAAAGGCGGTATATGTTTAAGATAACGATAGTTATTTACACATGTATGTTGACGGCTGTATTTTGAGAGGCCTTGTGACAAGAACGATCTAAGTTAATTAGGAAATATTATGTGTGGTTAGTATACTGATTAGATTATTTTTGATTGGATCGAATTTCCATTTCTTGAAAATAATTTATAGCATATTTTTTAACGTTTTACACAAAAAATGGGATACAAGTACAGCTGAAGCATTTATTTAATTTTCTTTTTTAATTAAATCTGTTAATAATATCTTATATGGATACTTTTTAGTCTACTAAATTTTAACGATAGTTATCTTATTTGACTATTCTATTTTTTTTATACTAGTGTGTTATTTATCAAACCACATATTTTTTAATATTTTCGCATATCGATTTTGTTGTAGATCTAAAAAGATTGTCAAGGAAAAGGACCAAGGACACACTGGAGAGTAGTCACCTACAACAATACTTTAAAGCAATAATATACAAAATGTGTATTATATTATTATGTATTTATAAACCTAACACTGAATTATTAAACAGATCTCGATGGTAATCATTTAGAATTTCAATATTGACTAGACTTTTTCTATAATTTGGAAATACATCGCTTTCTATTTTTTTACGTGGTGTATTAAAGTAAAATACTTATTACTTAGCAAATCTTGCTCTGAATGTCGTCACGCCTTTCGATGCGCGGTAGCAAAAGGGAGTCCGAAAAACAAATATACTGCATTAGTCATTTCTATTTCATCTGACTGACACTGACTGTACAATTAACAAATATTTACCCAAGCGTATACTATCCTCTTTGTCGACCGAATACTTTCTCATTCTATCTTCTTAACATAGTAAAATAATTATCAATTTTACATTTTGACTAAATTGTTTTTTTACTCCTTATGCGGTTCGCCTCTAAAAAAATGTTGATGACTACTTTTTATTATGTTTTGACAGGTAGGTACTGTAAATCGCCTTTTTACCGTTTTTCATCACCATTATGTGTTAAGGATTAATTAGAGAAAATAAACCGGTCATTAAAACTAAAGCATCAACTAAGTTATGTATATCATAATAGGAACTTGAAGACTTTAAAATTCTTATCACTTTCGATGCTCGGCTATAAAGTACCACACATATTTCCTAATTAACCTAGATCGGTCTTGTGGAGGCACTAAAAATACAGCTGTCAACATACATATGTAAATAACTTGCCTTATCGGTGAAATATTTAAATAAATTCTTAAGTTTGTAGTTGCTGTCTAATCCAACGTTGATTTTGGTAGAGACCCACCAAGAAAAACAAACAGTTTTGAATAAAAATAAATTAAGATATTTTATTGAAATATCATTAAGTAAAAAATATAATTTGCAACACTCAGTCGTTTTAAAAGCATTTACGTAGCATGTTTTAATCAATACAAGAGACATAAGTACCACAATCTATTTTACTAGAAAAGATCATTTATTTTTGGGCCCTTTTATACTATATTTATCACGTTAGTTATTAAACCACCAGTTTCAACTCTATTCTCTTCGCAGTTACTCATCCTATAGCTAATCGTGCTCGGTACTTTTACTAAAGATACTGCTTTTAATTCTCATTAAATATTTAAACATTTTCAGATCAACATAGAGAAGAACTTTACAAATTTATAGAAGTTGAAAGAAAAATAAAAAAGCGATATAGACTAACTAGTTTATACTAAAAAATTTGCAAACCAAATTGTCACAAACGAAAGTAATAAAAGAAGCAAACATTTTAACGCAACATAGATTACTAGTAACATCATTTATAGACACAGAAGGTATAAAACAATTTCGAGAAAATCAAAATATACAAATTAAAGAACGAGTACCAGAAGAAGAAATATCCAGCACGAATTTATGAAGAACTTACAAAAGCAGAGCAGAATAAACAAAGTTTAACTTTAGAAAAAGCAATACAAGTATGTGGAATATAGTTATCTTCAGTTATATATAAAGTACATGGAAAAATCATTGAAAAAACATTAAGAAAGTTGGTGGAACACAATAGAACAAGAACAAGTAGTAAATCGACCAAAAAAGCAGATTAATAATAACATTTATATATTAAGAAATTTAATATTGTAAATCATAGATTTAAGAGCACGATTTGATATATTTAACAGAATAACAATAAGAAAATCACTATTACAACTAAAAGTAGCATGTTTTGCTTCAAATTTAGATATCTTTATCTTCTAGACTACTACATCTATAGATAATAATGTAACCATTTGATTAATGATAATATACAGTTGACTGATGAGAATCAAAGGACCAGAAGTAGGAGCAGCAATAAAAAAACTACTTTAAATTTATTAAATCATCCAAGAAAATAACATTTTTGTTAAGTATATGTAGATTAGTAAAAAATTTTGTGAATTTACAGTAGCAATAAGTGAAGTGCCTGTAATTTTTACGTAAAAACTATTTTCCAATTTCTTAGTTATGCAGCAATATTTTGATAATATGTAGTCTCAGTTATAAGTTATAATAAGCAAAAAGGATCTTTTTCAGAATTAAAAATAAGCTAAAGCACGAATTTCAAAAAGCAGTGAATTAGTACAAATGTGATATCTCAGTACTAGAAAATTTTATTAAGACTATTTCTTTAAGGTGCAGTTAATTTATCTACAGAAAGGAACATTACAAAATCAATTGATTCAAAAAAATCTTATTAGCAGAAAACTTACTTTGTTTTTATGCAATAATTTCTTAGTCTATCAGAAAATTATAAAAAAATATGGCTACTGTTATAGAGTTGTACCAAAGCTAGTAATATCCAAATTATTAACACTGAGAACTGTCGTTGATGCTTGTTATTGTAGAAAATGAAGTCATCGTCAACAAAAATGTCACCAAAAATTGTGAAAGCGACAATATCAATGTAAAGATAATAAATGAACGTCGAGACAATCTAGCTTTTGAACCTTAAAAGATTTTAAAAGGCTCAATACAACTAAACCTTTTGAGCTGGTCAAATTAGCAATGTGACAGAAACAGAAAAATTAGTTAATAATAAATTGTTGATTGGCTACGTTGTCTTCTTGTTTTCATTTAGTCTTGGAGTTAATCAGTAAACGAAACATCTCATAAATGTTTTCTTTCTTGTTACAAAGCGTTCTTCTTCCGGTTTTTTCTCATTTCGATCAGTGTTTCAACCTCTTATTATAGTGGTATTTTATTATTTCTTATATTCTATGACTTTCTGTCAGTTTATGTAATTCCTGCACTATACAATACAGTTTATTAATCCATTTGCATCCAAATTTCTTACTTTCTCCTGTTATCAAAAATCTTGAACTCTTCCAGTCTTCATAAAAACATATATATGTCCACTCCATTTATCGAAATATCTAAATAGACAGTGGCGTGGCTTATTGACAAGAATAAAGAAATTTCCTTTATGTTTATAATATTTGCAAAAATTATTAATCTTTATGAGCAAATGAATAAAACCAATGTTTTTGTTAATAAGAGTTCCCACTATAGACTAAGAAGTTTCTGTTTTGGTTATTTTGGAAGATCCATGTAGATCCAAACTATCTAGGAGAAAGTTGTGGGAAAAGCAGTAGAGAAGAAAAAAATAAAGATTTCCACACGAAATACCTTCCACAACAGCTTAAATCTTACAAATTTATGTAGATCTTAATAAATGAAAATTACAAAAAAATAAGAATATTGAAAAAGAGTAATATTTGAATATATGGACAGTGTAACAATTCAGAATAGGAAAGGTTTGAAGTAGAAATAGTAGAAAGAGGAAATAAACCTTTAGAGAAATAAATAATGATTAATTGATAACAGATCAAAGAACATTTGAGAAAGAAATATATTAGAATAAGGAATAATTAAATGGTTTCAAGAAATAAGAAGTAGAAGAAGCAAAAGATTTAGGTTTAGTATAAGTCTAAATCCAATCCTTATATAAATTCAGAAAATATATTCGGGAACACAAAAAATTGTAGCACGCCACTGGATCCAAGATTTCGATAGAACTTGTCAAAGAAGATTTCTCATCAAGATTCCAGAAACGTCTTATAAACTTACACTGAATGGGTCGTAACCAAAAACAATGATTTAATTTATACCTTACACACTTTTTATATTTCTATAGAGATATTTCCTGTTGTAGAATTTTTCTATTCTATATAGTTGCATGTCAAGGAGTAATGTCGATAGACTGTCAATTAAGTGAAATATTCTCATTAAATATATAGTTACGAGATACTTGAAATGCATTCACTACTCATTACGGTTATAATTTTTTTTTTAATGAAATTAAAATCTTTATTGCATACTGAGTGAAACAAATACTGAACTATTAAAATAGATCATTTTTTTGCAAAATTATCATATTTTGAATATGTCATCGTCACCATGGTCGTCTTTATTGCATTTATAACTTTGATTGAGGGTAATATCGTACAGTTTTGGTAGTGGGAATAGGACTAAGAAAAAACCAAATTCAATTTATAAAAAGCCGACGTTTCGATTTTAATTTAAAATCTTTTTCAAGGATAAAAAGACAGAGCACCTATGATAAAACAATAATACATGAATGAATGAGTGACAATAAATAATCTTCAACAACAATATCCAATTCTAAAATTTCAATTATCATATAATAGGTTATCCATGAAACTCAAATGTGGTACGTAGGATAAAATCGAAGAAAATTCAAAATCCTGCCACATAAAATTTTTATTCAACATGACAACTAGTTTCTACCTGCAAGGTCATCATCAGGTCTAAAACAAATGTAAAAATAACTCATAAAGCAGCAAACAAAAAAATATTTAATCTGTTACCTTGTAAGTCGAAATTAGTAACAAAATTGATTAAAAATGTTATGTGGCATGATTTTCAGTCTTCTTCGATTTTAATTTCAATTATACTTTGTGTTAGTGGTAAAATATTTATAAATAAAAATGCACTGATTTTTACTTAAATAACTAGTGAATGTATATTCATAATACCTATAGTTATTTAAATAAAATTCAACAATTAATACAGTAATTGAAACTAAATGGTCGGTTTTGTTTCACAAAATTGTTACTCTAAATAAAGGGAAAACTTGTTGAGAATCAGAACAGCGCATTCAACCTCAAACCTGTTACTATTTCTGGCCAATTACTTCTATTAATTTCCTAATTAAAATTAAAAACAAAAGCTGTTTCATAACGGATATTTTCTACTTTAATTAATTTAATTACGATTCTCAAGTGAGTAGAAACGGCAGCGCCGTATCAGTCGAGGACAAAAGCCGTTATTTTTTGCAAGAATGTTCATATTTGATATATTTTTCTTTTTCTTCAATAGACGCCGATAATATGTTTAAAATAATTTTTTAAGCTAAACATTGTTACACTTACTATGTAATTTTTTATTGAATAATATTAACTTGTGTACCCTAAGCCACGATCAACATTTTTATTACAGTGTAAAAGAGGAACATAAGTATACAACAATGTTTATATATTTTTTATTACTTTTTGAACTAACGTTCAATATCGAATAAAGTAGCTACTGCTTCTTTTAGAAACTGGTACTCTTAGAACAATCAATACTAATATCCTTACTTATTCCTCTAAGAAACACCTCTGGTAAATGTGTGCGTGTAGAACTGAATTTCTATACCAGAATGCAGGAAAAAGGAAAAAAAGGCGTCTGAGATGAGCAATCAATGTCATTCACCAGTGTATGTAGAAAACCCGCAGGGATTTGTTATGAAATACCGGTTTTTAAATAGCTAGAAATATTTTTGAATCGAGCATTTCTTATAATTAGAGATAATCGTTACTTATAATCAGTAGGAATGGTATAATTTTTTAATATTTATAATGATAAAAAGATGAAAGCCTGCTAACACGTATGAACTTTCAGAAGTGATTTTACAGAGAAAATTTTAGATTATTAAATAGAAAACACTTCTAAATTTATTTTAAAAGAAATTAAAAAATGTATAAGAAAATTCGACAGAACCAAAAAATTTTTTTTTCTAATTTTGGATACCAATTCATATACACTGTGTTTGGAAGGTGAGTGCAAAGCTTTAAGAAAAAGCTAACATAGATCTTTTAGAACCATTTTAGCTATGGTTGTCTGACTCTTTTCTTTTTATCTATTGTTTGGCAAAAAATCCCAAAATTTTACAGCTAAATGCTGATAATAATCAGCTTAAAATAAGAGAAATTTAGAATTGCAACTCAGTTATTATTTTGAGCATAAAAAGTAATTTTTTGAACAAAAATATTTTTTTAATAGCCTACCTAAAAAATTTTATATTCTCCCTCAATTTGGTTTTTAGGTCCTAATTTCAATAGTTTGCATGATATCCGCCTACATTATACCTCAAAAGAAATAACAATAACCAAGTGTGCTTTCAAAAAGATTTGAACAAAAAAAAGCTTCCTCCGTTTGTTTAAAAAACTGCAGTCAATAACGGTTTTCTTACAATTTTGAAAATTTTGATGAACTTTAAAAAATGGATGATCACACAGATGATTAGAACGTGATTTGCTAGGTTACCTACACATTAAGTTACTTAAACAATATAAACACTTGCCAAACACTTAAGAAAATGGTCAATTTTCGTATAAGACAACCATAGCTCAAATGGTTCTAAATGATCCATGGTAGTTTCCTATTAAAACTTTCCACCCATCTTCCAAACACCTTGTATATTTTTCAGACTTACCTCTTTTACAAATAGATGACCTTCTATATGTTCATCTATGTCTCCAGCTGGAGTTTTGCCCTTACTTTATTTATCACTATAATTTTTTCTTCTTTTTTAACGTGCTCCTCATAAATTTTTTATTTTCCATATCTAAGATAGTGTGTTTGTTTCTGTACTCTTTCTCCATTTGTATTTAAACATCTCCAATATTTTATGTATGAATCTATTATTTTATATTTATCATTTCTTTTTTATTGATTTTTTTCAATTTCAGATTCGAAAATATTTTTTGGTCTATTATTATTTGAAATATTGTGAGGAGCAATAAAACTTTATCAGACAGGAAAACTACACCATAAATTTTGTGACATAAGTCGTATCAATATTATAAGTCGTCTTCGTTATAACAATTAATATAAACAATACAATAAATAATAATTATAAGATGAGATAAGCCGAAAGACGCCGCTACCACGGACAATTTAAAGAATCAAAATGAATGGTTATTAATTGCTTTATCAATGTAAAACCATTAAAAAATAATTTATAATTACAGTCATGGGGACTGTAATAATAGTGTTGTTATATGTACAGAAGGAAGCTCGATAAGAAGAAATAATCATATATTGATAAAACTTGTAAAAGTATCATATTTCTAGATAAAATTCCTGGGGTATCTTAGACATGTATATTCACTGTATTTGACCATCGTAAGACTCTACATATGCATTCAATTTTGAAAGAAATTTATCGAAATATAATGAAACAAACTGCCACCACCTCTAATCATTATACCTAATAAATAGGTAGATAAATAAACGGAAGAAAAGGTTATCATTGACCTTATATTTCCAAAACAACCTAAAGATGACAGGTCATACAGAACTATTACACACTTTGGAGATATTTCAAACAAAATATGAAAAATTATATCTTCTAAACATCCACTACCAATATCTTTTAAAATAAAAAATAAAGTAGGTTCTATTTTATTATATGTATCTAAAACCTAAAATTAATAAATTAAAAAAAGGTGTTTTAAAAATTTTTTGGTAGGAATTTGAAATCAAGAAATATCTAAAATACCCTCTGTATATAATAGTGAATAAACAATTAAATCTTAGAAGTTCAATTAATCGAGATTTCCTTTTATATTCATCAAAATTTTTTAGAAAAAAAAATGATATTTAAAAAAAAATGTAAGAAGAAATCACACTATATATATTTGTGCTTGATAATTATTGGTTTAAATGATTATGATAGTCAAGTACGCATATAAGAAATTTGTCAATTTTCTGTCACTGTTTAAAAATCCGATTAGTGAAACTCGAGTCACATAATACATTTGATAAAAAAAGCAGTGGAATACTGTCGAAATTAAAGATAGGTATGATTTATCTTTTATATTTAATACCCTTTATTTATTTCAAAGCACAAATGTTTTTGTTAGGAAATGTCAACAGACTCTTTTGAAATAACTAAGAAGCAACCAAAGAATTTTGCGGCAACCATATATAGGAGGTAAAAGAGAAGTAAGATTCTTTCTGGAAATGTCTTCATGAGGCCAACCCAATGCTTACTTTACCTCAAAGCTCTATTGGCAAATAAACCAGAACCAAATAAATCTATAATTAGTCTAACAAGGCTGAGTAAAGACTGGCCAAGTTCCTGATGAAGGAGTATCAAACGGGAACAACCAATCATTTCTAATGTTGAGGAAAAACAGCATCAACATTATTAGAAGACTATTGGCAAGCCATGTACGATTAATATTTTTAATATCATCGGGCACAGCAAGGTTCAGAGTGTGTGACAGCAGTGAAGAGGACTCGATACACATTCTATATCATTGCCTTTACCTCATGAGAATAAAGCACAAACACCTGAGGCAGCCATCTTGAACTCAAGGGATCTTAAGACATATCAGTTGGGATTAATTCTTGCTTTTAATCGTGGAACTGGTTTGTTCTGAAGAGCTCTAATTAGCGACGAGCACAATAGATCGTAAAACCTGACTATTATGAGAACTCACGTCGATATCTACATGCATATAACTGAAACTGTTATCATTATCCATATCATCCTCAAGTTATTAATGTTTCAATGTTTACTCGTAATAATTAGTATATTACGTATTTTTTTAAGATGGTACGGTTTCAGTAAACATCCGGTTGGGTCACTTTGGTAAATTGATTTCGGTGATATACTAAAGGCAGAATATCAGATTTTCTTTTTCGGGGAAGCCGCAACGGGAAAGAAAACAACCGGAAGAACAGTAGGAGACTAATTGCTGTATTAATTTAAATTGTATTTTCCGAGTTGCAGCTATATACATTTGTCTTTCTAGAGATAAAATAAGTAGAAATGGTACAGTCAAATTTAGTAAGTCATCAAGTTTTAAGTGT
This sequence comes from Hermaeophaga mercurialis, assembly GCA_951812935.1. Classification (NCBI taxonomy): domain Eukaryota; kingdom Metazoa; phylum Arthropoda; class Insecta; order Coleoptera; family Chrysomelidae; genus Hermaeophaga; species Hermaeophaga mercurialis. Next base: position 22,216,602 of record OX638360.1, read on the forward strand.
CATACGTATTAAGAAAGTGCGAAGATAGTGAATTAACATAATTCTTATATATAGGATATAGGGAAAAATATCCAAAAAGGTTTATATAGTTCGATTTTCATATTTGTAAAGATTGAGAAGAGTTAAATAAAAATATGAGCTACAAAGAAAATATCAACTGAAGTTATTCATCTTTTTCATAAAGCTATTTCGGTTTCTATGTTAGTTTTCTTTCCTTCTGTAAGTATGAACTATTTTATATTCTTGTTTGTTATCAAGCAATCACATCAATTTACTAGTATTTTTATAAAGAAAATGGATTTTCAGCTATACAATATATATAACAGTTTTTTCTAGTAATTTTCCAATTTTGATCTAACATGACTTTGTCTCTGGTAGTAAGTAAGAACAAATGAGCACTTACATTAAAATAAGTAATGAAAATGAAATCAGAACATTTGTCACCCAAGACTGTATACATATTATATTACACTTACAGGTGGTCACATTGACAAGAATATTTGTGAAAAAGATAGCAAAAGCTTCTCATTCGAAGAAATATCTGGAAAATACATAGATGAATCTAAGAAAAGAGAAGTCGCTAGTTTAGGGGAGCGAGCTGCTCTGGGTGTCTCTTACTTTTTTAGCCGCACAGTTGAGAATTTGGGTTACTTCTAAAAGTTGGGATTTGACGAAATTGTGTTAAAAAGTGCGAGGTAATTACTGATCCAGCATTTACCTATTGTCATGACAGAACCTCTGAGAATGTCATAGTAGGTCAGTCAGTCGTCCACGAACAAACACGAGGTAGCATAAACAATTTCATCCACAGTCACACTGCTGTAAATATTAGGAAAGTTACATAAAAGAAGCCGTCTAATGCTAGAAGGCGCTTTCTAACTAACTTCAATCATCATATTCGCTATAATGCGATATGTGATTTTCAGTTGGCTGTAGATCCTTTATTAAACATAATAGACATAAAGCGTTGAAATTAGCTCGGGAAGAGGTTTATAAAAATGTAAAAAATATACGGGGTGTTCTATTTAAAAAAATAACATTTTTGTCTGGCACTGCTTTCCTGAACACAGTATATTTGGGACTAATTTTAAAATGTGTATCTCAAGACGCCTACACTTTTTCCAAAAACTTTCAATAATAGCGGACTAATCGTACTTCAACGCACTAATGCAGCACCCTGTGTAAAACAAAATTGAAAACTATTTAGCTATCATTCAACCATGAATGAAACAAAATCTTTATAATATATTCATTATGTGACTTTTATTTCTATCTAATGCTCAAAGCTACGTAATAAGCTTGATTTGAAACTATACCAAGACCAACAATCCATAATTAGTCCAAGAAGACTGGGTCATAGAACTATTGAAAGGCCATATACGATTAAGCATCTTAATACCTACTATTGGCTTAAGTGCCACATGAAGGTAAAGACTGTACAACAGCTCTGCCAGATTCTTCGACCTTTATTGTAAATATCAACGAATATTATGATTGTATCAAGAATGAGTGACGAAAATGTTCTATACCAAACCAGGTTTTAATGCATTCTAATGATTTATATTTAGGAAACTGGCCGTTATCCCGGACTATAGCTCGAGATAAAATAAGATTCGGTGTGCAGAAAGCCAAACATAAAATGGTACAAGACTCGGATTCACTTCGTTAATTTATAGTGTACTTTTAAGGTCTATCGGGGAGTTAAAACTTGTATAATTGGTTGCACTGGTTCGGAAACAGATTGCCGAGGAGCTGTGGGGAAATTCATCCGATTCAGCCCACGAGCTTTTGTGGCAGGAGCCCCTTTCTACGAAAGGGTTAGTGTACCCATTGGCGCAACTCTTATTTTAATTTCATAAAGATTCTAATTCCAAAATCCACAAGTCATAGTTATGAAAGAATATTATTCAAAAATATTTTTAGAATTAATCTAAACGTTCGTTCATTAGTCGGAACGTTATTCTACAAACATCTTAAAAAAAGAAGAACGGTGGATCCGGTAAGGAAATCTAAAAGATTAGAAAGCGTAAAAAGCAAAGAAAAAGTGTGGCCAAAACAGAGAAATTAAAGACTCGTAAGTTATAAGTAAAGGATATTTTTATAAATATTTTCGGAAAGTATATGAAGTGCCTTCATAATCCCCAAAAATTTTAAATTAAGTTACGTTTATGGTTTTAACATTGGACAGAAAAGATGGTAACTTGTGCTCTGGGACTTTGTGAGATTAATGATCTCATCTTTTCATTATCCATCTTTGACAGAGATGTTGATGAGGAATTTGTTCGAGTAGAAGTTTTAATTGTAGGAACTCTTAATAAAGGATGTGAACTGGCCACTAAAGAATATAGAACTCTATTACTACGTAGTGATAATACTGCGAAATATTATCCGCTCTTTACGTAGGGCTAGATAGACATTTATTTTAAAGAACAATTCAAATACTTTTACTTCTTATATCTTTATACTATGATGTAAGTAGGTAAAACAAAAATTTTATTAGCGAAAAATTAAATTATCTGTCAGAAAGGTTAAAGCTTGGTATTGACTCTTTATTTATGAAAGTCAGGTCATAAATATTAGTCTACACACCAAGTATTATAATATTATGATTATTTTTTTTATAAAATAGGAACAGTAAATGAATTAATATAAGCTATTTGTTTAATGCACTTTTTATGAGATTCCCCTTAACATCAATAAAAATTGTAAGACCCAATTAGTATAATGGCTATAGATCTCAGATAAAATTAAAATAAAAATTTATTGGTCAATAAACAAAGCTATAAATTCACATTGTTTCTAACAGATAATCAAAAAATAATTAATTTTTCCATTCGGCCATCGGATTGTCCTTAAACAAAAATGAGTAAGTAGACTTTACTAATTAAACGCCGAGGGACAATTAAAAATATTCATGAGGTTAGTGAACTCAATAACAATTATTTCTTGTTGTTAATTTATTAATAGTTAATAGAAAACATTTTGATTTATTTTTCATCTTTTAGCTATAAAAAGTTGTAAATAAGAATATGACATAGTAAAATAAAAATAACAAATACAGGATATCCTACTAATTATTGTGCTTTCAGCCGCTTGGTTTTATACCACTTGTAGTATTGTTGTACTGAAGTAATGAGGATAAAGATAATTTGTTCAAGGAGAGGTTATATAGAGGCACATACACATTTAAATAATACTTGGGAAGATTTTTTTGTAGTATTCAAGACGGTGTGAGGAAGTTATATTTTTTACTTATAGTGTAAGTGATAGTCTAAATATAAGTGTAAGTATTATTTGAGTGCAAGCTAGGAAATTGTCTATATAAACAGACGTAATTATAAATATTATTTCCTGCTTCATTTATGAAAATGAATCATGGCAATTCTGAAAATATGATCGAAAGTGTCTTCAATTACTTTCAAAATCAAAAAATGTAACTTTATAGTATCTGAATTTCTTCATCCGTTTTATTGTGTAAGTGGAATTTACTCATGTTTCTTATAGCTTTGGTTTACAAATGTTTATTTTCTGCCCTTGTGACTCAATATATTATTTCACTAATGATATTTCTTCAGGATGTCTTGTGGATAAGGTTGTACATCCCGCCCAGACCAAGTGATGGTCCATGATATTTTCTAAAAAATCTTTTTTTTTTTGTTGTATCGTCACCGTATACTTATGTACCAGCTACTGATTGTGAATAAACATATTAAATACAGACTCCAGGTAACAGCCTTGGGGTGTTCTAGGAGAACAGAAATAATATGATCTTGTTGTGTAGAAGTTAGTTTCTTACATATCAATAATCAAACTCAAATATACTTAGCTAATAAAAATAGATTTAGAACACTTGATATTAATTTTAATATAATATACAGTGTGTATCAGCCAAATGGAATAAATTCAATGTCTCCATATTTGGGCACTTGTTGCTTATATACCGATATCTGTCAAATAATTTTGACTGTAGTGGATATTTTCATCTAATTGATAGTAGTAGTGGTTCACGTGACTTCTGTCGGTAACGTTATCAACATTTTTTATATGAAATGGTATACTAACTGGAACATTATTTGAAAGAAGAATTCAGCTCTATGTCTGGGTTGTGAATTCCATTCCGCATTTGAGGGAAAAATAATTTCGAAAATATCAGTTTTAATAAATATACACAAAATTGGTGTCTGATATTATTAACATCTGTGGTAGTGCTGGTAATGCGTATTTTCAAGTCATCTAAATCATATGGCCTAGATTTGTAAATAGAGGTCTTGGGAAAAAATCTAGAGAGTTAAGGTCTGGCGCCCGGGTTGCCCTTTCTAGCTATCCTGGTTTTCCAATCCAACGATTTGGAAAGACGGATTCAATTTATTAACCAATTTAATGCGATCGCACTCCATCATGCCATTAATTGTAATTGTAATTTATTTGTAGATGTTTATTAAAAAAGCTATTTTCGAAATTATTCTTTATCTCGTTATTAATTTCGAATGGGATTCAAAAATCAGGCACGGCGAGTATTATCCTTTGAATGTTAATATTGATATTGTCTTAATTTTAAGGAATCTGAAAGACTTGTGATTTTATATAAATGTAGACTCATTTCAGGATCAATCATAAACGTTTTAAATGCTAATTTCCTTATTAATCGAAATAGTATTATTGATAATCTTAACTAAATAATATATGGATCTCGACAATTAAACATTTTTATCGGAGTTAAATAGCACTTTCCTAAACTAGCCTGTTGAAACGCAAGTACTTATGTATACTAAGAAATCAGTATTTGAAAATGAGATTTTTCCACCATGCAAATTATCATTAGCCCTAAAATAAATATTTCCATGAAATTTTCAGTAAAAATTAGCATAATAGTTATAGCCCTGTTATACTACTAATGCTGTCCTGTCTGATATTAATAAAGGTAAAACATCTGTGTGTTTACATAAAGCTAATTGATTTACCTGTTTCTCAATTTAGTTGGCGACACGTTTGTTTAGGACACCTCTGTTTTTCAAGGTAAATGATATTGAGTTACTTACGTACTTTTGTCAATAAAGCTAAACTGAATTTGGGGTCCTAACTGGCAATAAATAGACGGAGTATAACCTAATGAATTAAAGACCGGAATTATATTTAGATAAAAAATTGTATTCTTTTGCAGAAAAAAGTAAATTTTTAAGCTAAACTAAATTTTACTTTAAAAACCTACTTCATCCTCACTTATCCTATTTAAATTTGATACTTGTGTTACATACGATTTTTTATAAATATAATTTCTAGTTTTAACTTATACTTCTTTATGTTTTCTGTCTGTAAGTCACATTTTGGTTTTTTTTATTCCTGATCTTATTTGCAGACTCTCTTCGAGTTCTTTTTAATCGGTGTTATACATCTGATCTTAATAAAATATTACAATATTATTCTCTGGATTTAGACACAGATGCGTTTGCATAAAATATTATTTATTATTTATAATATCATGAATATTACAGATCATTCCTTGAAACGGCATAAATGCTCTTTATTAAATTTTAAATATAAAATTATTTTATTTATTATTTATTATTAATTATATCATAAATACGTATATAATAAATATTTATTGTAATATCCAAATAAATAATTTTATAAATGAAATTATCAGGCATAATAATGTGTTATTAAATAAGATTTCTTAATTAATTCTTGGAAAATTCGTATAAACAAAATATTTGTGACCTTATAGAACCAGTGGTATCACTGGTGTTAATAATTTTTATTTGATTAATTAAAAATTGGCATATTATTTTTTAATAAATTGTTGTTAACTCATTTTAAAATCAAAATAAGTTTTACAGTGTTAATTTTTATCTGGTTAATTAAAAGTTTCCAAAATATTTTTTATTATATTTTCCTATTAATTATTGAACTTTGTTACACAATTTTAAAATAGAAAATGTTGTTGACATATTTTGCATCTACGACATAGCATTAATAAAAAAAATATCAAATTTTAATTTGAAAATCTTTTTTAAAGGCTCAAGTCAAAACAACGCCTTGTCAAACTATCCATAAAAAACAACCTCTAAACTTAATTTTTAAATTGTAGCGTATCTATTTTTGTTCATGTCACTCAATTTTTTTTTGTTTAATTATGAAATTTGAGGTTTTCTGTTTTTTCCTTATACAATAAAACATATGGGACCATCAATCATCTCTAAGTCGTTCTGGAGCGGTACAGATAATAATAATAATAATAATAATAATAATAATAATAATAATAACTAATAATCAAAATTTCCATGTCTTCTCGTATTCAATGGGAGGATGAATCATAGAGGAAGAATTACTATTATAGTTATTATTTTAGCAGCATATCATACTTGTTCCTTTTAGAGACTTCCATAGTCAAAATCGTAAATAATGAAAATGTACTTACTCTCATACTCTAATAATTTCTTTTCTGAAATCTAATGAAGTCAGATCAGGCAGGACCGATGGCTATCGAACAGATCCCAAAATTATTCATCTACTTTGGATAAATTCTGACTTTATGTACAAAGTATATATTAAACTTGTTAAGAACAAATTCGATTACTCAAAAAAATGTCCGCCTAAGATACATTCAGTACCAATATCTCATACTGATTGGTAGAAATTTAACTGAAATTATACAGAAAGTATCAAACCTATAAATTAAATAACAGAGTTATGCGGCAAATGTTTCAGTCCATATTATCCGCAGTTAATTCTTCAATAAATCTTTGTTCATGCTGAAATCTTTTGAAAAACAATGTGCTATCTGACGCCATCTTTTAATTGAGCCAATTAGTTCTGGCTTCAATTTACTTTAGGTTTGTATTACGAGATTTCTTGTAAATGATATCATGTATAAAACGAAAAACATTTATTTATAATACAGGGTAATATATAAACTTTCAAAAAATAAATTTCAAACCACAATGGCACATTTAATATAATTGAATATTACTCGATCTCCAGACGTGGTAATAAAGAAAAAAGAAAAAGTGTCGATTTAAAATTAAAGGTTAGTGCAAAGCAAAAACCTACATCACTAACAATTTTTTTAATTACCACTGTATTATTACTGATATATTTTCTGATCATTTTGTGTAAACTTTTCAACTGTTATAAATGTTATAGCTATAGGATAGCCCCTTTGATTGGCGCTGACTCTGTCACGGCCGATGTAATATGTAGAGCTTTTAAATAAAAGTAGAAAATTCATGTTTAGGTTTTGTATAATACAACGTATTTGTTAGCAATTTTTATCTGCGAAGTTATACAAAGTTGAAAAAAATAATAACGATATGACAATTGAAGACATTATTTTTTCATGTAGTATCACAACTCTATCGAAATAACCCTGTATAAGATCAGGAAAAAAAAGCAGTAGACTGTGATGATATGAACAATGTAATTAATCTGTAAGGTCAGCAGTCTTTTGAACCCTTCATAGCTTAATGTCGATGTTTTTGTCATTAATGTCATTGCTAAACATATCTTGCTTTTTGTTATTTTGTGCTACTTAGTTGATATATCTATTTTTAAATAAAACGCTGCAACTTAGATTAGAATAATTTATTTATTAGTATTATATTGTGATCTTCGTAAAGGATTAATAAAACGAAGTCATAAAATTAATTAAATTCACACATGATATCTCAGTATTTATTTATTGATTTTTATATGTACGAGTGTCTTCCTGCATAAAGTTTCAAATTTCACATTATAATATTAAACAAATGGACAATACCTATAAATCAAAATTAATTACGTATTAGCCTTACCGATATTAAACATTTTAAATGAATAAAAATTCACATTAACGTTTTTATTGTAACTAGTAGTAGTATCTCAAAATCTTTAAAAAAATATTGTATAGTCTATCTCATTAAACCTGAATCTACGTATATGAATCTCAATAAACTATATGTTTTTTTCTATTGCTAATAAATGAAAACAATATTGTCAAATATCAATGCATACCGTAGAGATAGATTAAAATTGTATGAAAAGAGTATGTTGATTACTAGAATTACAAGCTAATAATAATCTTGTTTTAGTTTATTTCAAAATACACGTTGTAACCAATTTGAAATATTGGTTGACTATAGCTCTACACATTTTTGTGATTTAATTGGCTTTGTTTAGCTTCAGTTTATAAGGTGTAAGAATAGTTTCGACTGTGTTTTTTAGTTTTTACATAAATGGACTAAAAATATGTTATGGTCACTCCCAAGTCTTGACCTGAATGTAAGAGAGATATCTAAAATAAAGTAGTAAGTAAACATATAGTGAGTTCCAAAAAATCGGATAAGTTGAAACCAGCACTGCTCACTGAGTGGGAACAGGGGGTTAAAAATGAGGTTTCTCTTTTGGTCCAGAGCAAGCTGGAAAGAATGAGGATTCCGGGAGGAAAGACTCGTTATTAGGAAAACTTTTTTATTAGAATTCATTATTTTCTTGAAAAAAAACTAGTTCTTGTAACGGCTCTAAAACATTAATTTTTTTAATATTTTCATTGTTTGTTTTTCTTTATTTAGAAAATGATATCCGCATAAACTATTACATATTCTTTTATGATTATTACTTGTAATTAAATAAATTAAATTATCAAATAAATTCTCAATTTTCTTTTTCTCTAAAAAACATTGTATCCGGTTAATTTTGCAGTCAAGTATAGATAATTCTTAATTTGTTTTCCTAGGTGTGGTATTTTCATTCCTCGTAGTATTTTGCTTTTAAATTTTTAGTAAGAATACACTTCCAAACATTATCTTTCCTCAGTGTGCGTCAAGACAGTTCAAGGTTCCTGATTTAAAAACATACAGTGTGACCCATATTTTTTTTTAAATGTTGTGCATCAAATACTTTAATGGGATACTAGGTTTCAAAGAGTTATTACTATTTTTAAGGTACACTAGGATATTTTTTCATAGTCAAAAATCCAGGAATCTTATTAGTTTTTTTGTCAATTGGATTTAGATGGCTCGTAAATAGATAGAGACTTGTATTAAAATATGTTTATTAATAAAAAGTTATGAGGTGGTAAATTTCAAAAATATACCAGGTAAAAGTTTAAGAAACGTCAACCAGCTCTTTTTTATCAAAAAACGAGTACACCGCTGTATTTAGATTGCACTTAAATAGGCATATGAGCCAATTTTTATTAAAATATGTTTATTAATAAAAAAGTTATGGATAGTTAAATTTTCAGAATACATCAGGTAATAGTTTATAAAATGTTAACTTGAAATTATTTTTTTTTAATAAACATATTTTAATAAAAGTCCATTTGGAAACCAACTAAATCCAGTGGTGTACTCATTTTTTAGATAAAAAATCTCTAGTGTGCCTTAAAAATAGGAATAGCTCTTTGACACGTTGTCTCCAAATAAAGTTTTGGATGCACAATATTTAAAAAAAAATTGTTGAAATCGGTTAACTTCAAATACTATGATGGTGCTTCCAATATAGATGGATTACACTATATATAATATAGCAGCGTTCGCTTCTTGGTGCTTAAGTATTCTTAATAAAAACAGAGTAAATCAAATTAAATTGATTTGACCTGGTGAAATGTATTTTGAATAGATTAAAACTGTTTTAAAAATAAAATAACTAAAAAATTACTTTTACAGTAAATCTAAATACGTTGGTTAAACTAACATTAATTTTCATTTCACATGCCGCAGGAAAAAACAACAAAATTAATGTACCATCATACTGTGTATTTGTTTCCAAAATTTTAATTAATCCGACCATTTTAACTCGCCGATCCTTTATATCATAACCTATTACATTCTCTCTATTGTCGATTCAAGTAGTTAAAACATAGCCCATTGTTTTTGTCAATTAGTATAACGAAATGACCACCATTTATCACTTCAAACTACATTAGTGGCCAAATTTCAGCCACTGTAAATTTACTTTTGTTATTATGGTTTTTAGTTTTTCAATAAAAACTGCTGTATAGCGGAACGCATTTATCATTAAACGCATAGTTTTACTGGTAATTTTCTTCAGATTTATCATTTTTAGCGCTTGGTGGCAGACGGTTAAATTAAAAACTAAACTCAGTTTTTAAATTGATGATGCTATTGAAATCACCTCATGATGTATTACCGAATATGTCTGTAAAACTAATATTATACAGTATGTGTATTTTCGATTTTTAATATTTTCCACTTTTCCGCTTTTCATAAATGTTTACATCCCTAATTATAAGTATGGTTACTGTTCATATATTTTATTATATTACTAAATCTTTCCGAGCTCTTAGACTCTTCTTATTTTTATGGGGAATCATTTCACGTTCTTTTTTTATATTTTTACTACTTCCGTTATATTTTTCCATTATTACATATCCTTTATTTGCTTCCACCTTTTTCTTATTTCCATACTAGAAATATCTTTTCCCGCTTGATCTATCCGTCTACTTTTTTGTCATTCATTAAGTCGTTATTTCCATATTCTGCAATTCGTTTTTCCTCCTTGTTAGCTTCCAATTTTTTAACTTATTCAAACTATCGTAACCTTTACGATTTTATGAATCTTGCTATATCTTCTCCTCTGAGTAATTCCTTCTATTTCGTGAAGTTTTGATACTCTCCTTTGCTTATTTTCTTAGCCCTATACTGTCCTTCTAACATTTTTTCTCGGTAATAGTATGTCATCTACTTTTATTTAGTAATCGGATTTATCGTTGTTTTATAAACTTTCATCTTTCTAATTCTTTTTAATGCCTTATTCTGCATAATCTCCTTTTATACTTGTAGTATACCCTGTTACCTGCCTGTATTCTGTGACATTTCTGTACTTATTTTATTTGTATTATTTGTGTTATTGACAGTTTCGAAATCAAGATATAATTTGATTGTTTCTATTAGTTTTGATATATTTCGATTTTTCTTGGTTTATTTCTATATCTGTTTTTTATCGTTCATTTTATTTTTATTTATATCGTTTTTAAGGCTTTTTTTATCTCTAACAAAAATTATTATATTATCAGCATATACTACGACTAGAACCATCCAATTAGTTAAACTTCCTCTCAGGTCTACTTACTTCATTATTGGATCTAGTGTTAAATTAAACAGTGTCGTTGTCAGTTCGTCTCTTTTTCTCACTCTTGCATTTGTAAATAGTTTAGAGGCCTTATTTTTTTTTAGCAAAAACTATTTTTAAACACAATAAAAATTGGACTAATGAACTAAAATATATTTGTAAAATTTGTTGGATATTTACATTACCAATGTACTAGATTGTAATCTCTTTTTTTACGTGGCCCCTCATAAAAATCATCTCTTAGTAAATTTATTTATTACTTCACTAAGATATTCCTCGACTATAAGCAACTTGGTAGAAGTTTATGTTATTTAAGGTTCCTTCTCGCTTGAACGTATATTTGGAGATAGAAAAATATTTTAGAACGTCAGGGTAGCACTACCCAATAGAAATAATAATAAAATTTTCGCACCATGTAAAGTAAAGGAAGAAAAAAACGTGTTCGTAAACGTGAATAAATTGTATATGATTTCTACTTTTACTTATTTTCTTCTTCTTTTATTGAATCAATTTAACTTATAAATAAATCTCTTCTCGCAAAAACTATTCCTTCTAACGATTACCTGCACTGCAATTATAAACTATATAACTTTGAAGTAGTAATTAAAGTTCAAGGTTTATAATTAGTTTCGCAGGCACAATAAGCTAAAGGATATTCAAGTTTCAAAAACAAATAATTTTAATTTAAAGAAGCAACTCTGAGAAGGTACTTAATTAAATAGCAGTTAAAAGTTTTTGGTTCAAAATGTTAAGTTTATTTAATTTATTCACCACCATTCAAAAAGTCCACAGTTTCTTTAAAAACTATTTGTAGAAACATGTACTGCATATAATTTTAATATTTAGTATATTACCCCTATTAAATTCGCCTTTTTCCTGAACCGGATTTTAGTGATATTTAATTATGCTAAATTTCTATCTGGGTAATATATAAAAAATATGTGTCATTTAACTAATCTTGTGTCTCTTTTACCTACCAATGTAGAAACATCTTCCATTGGCCTTTTCTTCAGCATAAACAGTTGAAATTTAAGTTATATTTTTCAGAAACTTCCACTTATTGTTTTTTTGGTTAATATTTTATTAGTATTTTTAATTTGGTTGTGTTTAGTCTCGACTTAGAAAATTGAAATTAATATCGGTGCATTGAACTGAGATGATCGATCGTATATTGACTGAACTTGACCATGGCAAATACAGTTATTTGTAGGCTGTACGTATGTAGTCAAGTGCTCTCAAACGGAACTAGCGCATTCAATACTTACTTACATGACGAATAAGGAGTGTATACAAAGAATTATGATAAAAATATTGGTATAGGATCTAGTGTTAACTATTAAGGCCAATACGGTAATTGAATATAATCAGCTCCAAGATTCATTTAAGTACCATTTAGATAATTGGAATACACATAGATTATTTTGATACTTTGTTTTATTTGCGTTTAAGGTAAGTTTGCTATATTTATAGAAAAAATTGTTTGAAGGACTATATTTATGATTTTTCGCAATGGATTGCAGACTTGTTTTGACTTTTTGCTCGGTCTTGTATCTCCAATCTTCTTCAAGTTAATTGTGCTTTTACGTTGATAGTATGCATTTATCCGTGACAATATATGTAAGCCAGTAAAACATTTTTCTGTGGTTTCCATCTAGTGCTTTCTCCATTGACTGAATCTGAATTTGACAAGATGTAAACAGACTCCTAAATCTTTCTATTAAACAAATTCTTTCCTTTTTAAAAGATGTTTCTTACTGACCATATTATATTATTATATTATTTATGTTCACTCTTTCTTTGGTTTGATGATATTTCGTACATTCGGTTTTTGGATTAGTTGATTTAAGTTTCTTTGCTTTTCGTAAATAAAGCAGATTAAAGTTGTTCTTGAGGTCAAGTACGGTATTTTTTTTGTATGTGATCAACCTCTAGGGTTATTAGCCTTCTCTATTCTGTGGACCCTGGTTTTTTATCTTTTGTGAAGTTTCATTAACGAAAACTTTGGCACCTGATTGTATTTATTTGTTCTTTTTAGGGCGATGTTTCTACCTACTTTATTTCTACTTGGGTATTAGTTATTTGTGACCCATTTGGTGTAGTCTGTATTTCCATTTTCCTTCTAGGAATCTATTCGTTGCCATCTATAACTTATGTTAACGCTTTTATCCTATGGCGTCTATTTTTTTATCTTCATTCTTCATTTATTAATGTTTTCTCATCTGCCAATTTTAATTTAAACTATCAAATAGTTTGTCCTTTATGCCTTTATAAACTGTTTTACCTTTGGTTCTCCATTCACCTATTGACTAATGTATCTTCTCCATGTTTCATTAATATTGTTTTCTCCAAAAATTCTTCTTAACATTTCTTTACTGCCCAATAAATAAAAAGTTTCTCTTTTTTATTTTTAATCTTGCAGATCTTACAATTCTGTTTTATTACAACATTCTTCATTAGTTAGATTTTAACCATTTTTTCCAGATCCATTAAATTCATAATAATAAATTAAATCCATCTTCCACAGGTAAGGTTTGTTTACTCCTACTGATAACACTATTGTCTTTTGCATATAATTTTCTTTTTTAGGTTAAAAACTTTATGGTTATGTTTGAAATTGTCTTTATAATGATAGATAACATTAATTGAATACTTCAGTTATATACTATCAGGTAATGTTAACAAATTTTAATGGGATTATTAGTTTCTTTTAAGAAAATTTGAATTTTTGATTAAGTAATAATTTTGAATTTTGAACAAGGTTGTTTTCTTTTTCAGACAGAAGAGAGAAAAAGAGCTCCGTCAAATTCCAACGGAGCGTATATAGTTTTTCGCAATCATAGTCTTTATGTTAATTTTTTTTAGTTTTGACACTTAATAATTTAAACTTCAAATAAAATATTGATTATAAATTACAACAATATAAATTTTTACTCATTTTTGATTGTATCTAAAGAATTGTCTATTTAAAATTGAAATATGATGTCTTTACTTGCATCTTAGGATCATAATTTTCATTTCTACATTAAAATTTAGTTTATTATTCGGAGAAAACAAAGCCTAATTTGTTTACAATGAATTGCTTTATATTTGTTATAATTGAAAATTTTAGATTTTTGCATATTTATAATCAGTGACCAAAGTTTAATTAACAATTTCTATTAAATTTACAGAATTTTTATTGGTTTCAGTATTATAAGTACGGCATAAAAAATCATTGAAACATATTCATTCAGTACATATAAATATTATATAAAAGTTTCCATGCAAATAATTTTTTAAAGAAACATAATAGAAGTAACTAGTCGTATAATGAACAGCCAGATTTCTCAATGAAATAATTTTTTCTGTGTACGTCCATTATCCTCATAAAACAGAACATGTTGCAAGTCAGTTGGTTATGAAGAAGAGCATCAAGATAAATAGTGTATTATCTGACAAGCCGTTAACGGATCACAGTAATAGTCTTTTAACCTACACATACATGAAATCTATAATGAAATCAATCTACATACAGGGATGTCCAATTTTAGAGCGCTGCGAAGCAGGCGTTAGATTCTTAAAAATACTATCGGGGCGAACCATATTCTTCTTTGTAAAAAAGAACATTTGAATTAAGTTCATAAAATTTATTTGATATCCTTAAACCCTTAAAGCATTTCGAATATGTTGGATCTTATATGTAGAAACCCAGATGGCATGCCATATGCTTAGAATAAAACTTACAAGATGCAAATTTAATAAAATATATTGCAATATTCTTTGAATATTTCATGAACATACTTAATAAATTTTGACTATAATAAGTATTATATGTATGACTTTTTTAGATATGCAACGTTTATAAAAGAATGCATATCCCAGGGCAAAAAATATTCTTTAATTTTTAGTTAGTTACCTACTGATAAATTAGTTGAGATTAGTTTTTAAATATACAAGCCCCCAGCAAAACTTGATTTTTTATGGGGTGCACCTCTTCACCTTAGACCAAATGATATGTATTATTCTACTTGGTCATGTACGTGTTTTTCGAGAGTAACGTCAACCCACGTTTCTCAAACTAGTACCACTCTGTATAAATAAATCAATCTACATACAGGGCCTTACTGAAAAACTAATGACGCTACAATTGGCCATAAGAAGTTTTTGTCCGGCCTCACTAGCCGACAAGTCACCATGTACTTGTTATAAGTTATAACGAACAAAGTCATTATTTTAGCTTACTCATCGTTTATCGAATTGATGAGGACGAGATAGGAGTAGAATGTAAGTGGGGCGCTTCATTTTTTTTTAAAGTATCAACTAGTGGAAGTTCCATTAGCAAGAAACGTTTAATAGATTGTTTATTCTACTACTATTTTAAGCAGCTTTATAGTTTAGAAACTTCTAATCTCTAAAGCACATCTAATAAAATTTGAGATAAAATCACATCGTAGAACTAAGTGATTTGGTTGTTAAAGATTTTTATATCTAATCTTTTACAAGTAACTTATATTATCAGAATAAACGCCTTTTTTTATTTTGCCGATATGGATGTAAAACAACAAATTATTCTATAATTTAGTTCACAGATTTGCTGAGCTTTTTATTTCTAACAGGATTAAATCCATTTCATAAAGAAAGCTTGGAATCTTGCTTTGTTTTTCTATTTTATCTATTGGGCTCTCCTTATAAATCTCATGACATGTCTAATCGCATATTTTTTGCCAAAAAATTATTTATTATATTTTCGTAAATTATTTAGTTTTGAATAAATAACTTAAACTGGTCTCAAGACGTTATATATTTTTCTAAAATAAATCATTGAGAAATAAATATATTTATTTGGTTTATATAACTAATAGTACCGTTTAATCAGCAAATGACTTCAGTAATCGTTATATTCTAACGGCAATAAAGCTGAAAAATGATGTCTACAAATATCTATAAATTATTTATAAAATTATCAGGCAATTAAAATCTTAATTCAGGAAATATTTCTATAAATCAACTATATAATATAAACGGAGAAATATATAAGTGCAAACAGGGGACTTTGAAAAAAGTATCAGCCAATGTTTAGACTTTTAATTATTTACTCACCTAATGCAAAAAAGATATATTTAAAAAATTAGAAATATAATATAATAATATAAACTAGAGAACTAAATGAAAAGTATTTGCTTTTTTGTTAATAGGTAATCATTGTTTGTAAACTAGCAAGAAACTACTAATTGTAACTTAAAAAGTGTTCCATTATATATTATTTTCACAGTAGTAATTTAAATGTATAATATATTTTAACAAAAAATGAGGCCAGTTTTTTACTAAATTGCTTATTAAGAATAGAAAGAAAATTCACCTCATTTATGTCAATTTCATTTAAAATTTAAAAAAGTTAGATTGTTTTCAGTATAAAACAGTGGTGTAGATACCAGTTTTATACTTTCATATATTGTATAATCATAATCCAGGATCGAAAATGACTTATAGTAGTTATTATTTACAACAGTGGCAGAGAAAGTCACAGGAGAATCAGAATCTACAAAATGAAATGACAATTTGTTTTAAGGGTCTAAACCTAGAGGCACCATAATTGAAAGAAAGACCAAATTGAACTTGAATGATCGATAAAAAATCACTGTCAAACAGTACCCATAGAAAATGTTTTGTTATGAAAAAACCATTCTTTCTAATCTGATAATAATGTACAACTTTAATATAACCCCTCTTAGTGCCTACGTTACTGATATAAATTTATAAGAAATTATTCCAATTACGTTACGCAAAATGAAAGGCTTACGGATGTTGTTTTGTGTTTTATTCACTTATTGAATTTTGTCAAGTGAAACTTAACCCATGTAATCATGTGGTTAGCTGTACATATATACATTTGAAAACCGAATTAAATTCGTTGTTATGCATGTTACGTGTGTGAAAGTCGCAACTCTCTACTCTTTTCTTTACTGCAATTTCATCGCTACTAGAATTATCCATTATTGAAAAAGATAATGATCGAACCTACATTACAAAACAACATATTTGCTGAAGAAAATATACATAATTGACAATTATGGATGAACTAAATTTGAAGTATTTTTATTAAAAAATGCAGAAATCAGGCTCTCATTTATATTCATAAATCATTTTAAAATTTTACTGTTCATTTTTTATACTTATTCTTATTAGCCGATTTACGGAAAACCGTTTGACAAAACGTTTGAAATGGTAGAGTTTTATTTTTGACGAATACATTTTTTATTCAAGACAAACCATCGCTATCAACATCAAAATTTTATAACATAGTAAGGGGTCTACTTACCGTAAACTGGTATGGGGATTATCTTCAAAGGCTAGCAGAACATCTAGTTTCTTGTTTTCTACTACCTTTAGGAAAGGTCTTTTACATGACCCGTTTCTCTAATTTTTTTCTCAATTTTGCTTACTGTGGACTGTGTAATTGGTTCTCGGTTGACATATTTCTTATTGAATAACGTACATACTTCGTTCTGTGTACATGTTTTATCTCCACAACCAATTAATATTAGAATTTTAATTCTTTCCGTTTCAGTCAGCCTCATGTTGATAAAAAAGTCAAAAAGTTTTTGATTTCATCTACTACAATATTATTAACCACTTGACAATAACAATTATGTGGAATGTCAATAAATGAATTTGAATAAGGTAACTAGTTTTTAAAAATAAAAATTTAAAAAGTAGTTATACGAATACGAAGCGCCAATTTAAAAATAAAAGTCGACGGTTTTCGAGATTTTCCCCTAAAATAGCCGATTTACGAAATAATGAATTTATTCCTTTCATTTGGACCATTCTGTATGTATACACGCAAAAAGTACGTTCATAATTATTGAAGTAATACTTGAAATCTTTACATTAAATAGAATAATATTTTCTTGATAAATTTAAAATTAGTTTTTATGACGTGTCGAAACCAAAATTCAATAAATTTGTATTTCTAAGAAAATCCATAAACATGAAAACAAATCAATTTATCCTGTGCAATAAATTTAAATCTTGAATGCCTGAATATTAATAAACGACCTATTTTGCTAGGATAACAGGCACTAAAACAGACGGTTGAGTTATCAAAAACAACAATCGGATGCTATTGAAGAGCGTTTTTATTTCTAGCACTTAACCTCATTCTGATGGGTATTTCAATAAATTTGAAGGAAAAAGGAAATTAGCCGTCCACAACAATAAGCCATTAAAAATTTGAAACAAACATTAAGATTATATTATGCTTAAAACATATATGTTCAATGGCGTAACAACAAACACTAAACTAATAACTACTTATTTTATTTCAGTTGAAATCGTTTCAAAAAAGCGATAGTACCCCTTTATAGTTTTATAAATACTTCAAAATAATATTTTGCCACTGGTAAAAATATCAGCAGAATTGGCGAATGGATTATATGTCCGTAGTCCTAGGACTAAAAAAGAAAGATAGTATTTTCAGTATTATGATTTTTGGATGTTATTGGAATGTGAGGAAAATGATAATGTAAAGACATAATGGCATAATATTAGGAAGTGTTTGATCAGCTCAGCGGAAAATCAACAAGAAGGAGACAAATATGGAATTAACAAAGTAGGAACAGCCAAAGAAAATGCTAGTACAAAATATGTAATAACAATAACAGTGTAGAAGAGTAGAAGAATATAATAAAATTTGGAAGGGAGTGCAATAAAATTATTCAAAAAGATAAAACCGAAGTACAGAAAATTAAAAAGAAAACAAACACACAAAAGCCTTAATAAAATATTTAAAAGTAAAGTTGGGGAGCATAAAAAAACAAATCTAAGAAAGTAATAAAAAAAATTAGTATAACAAGTCTGGAAGAAATATTTTAAGAAACTAATAATTGAAACTCTCTCACATAACGATGACAGAAGGAGCACATGGGGGAAATGTGGAAAACAAGAGCAGGAGAAACTAACAAGAATTGAAATAATTGAGATTATTAAAAGATGCAGGAATGGGAAAGCACTATGCAAAGACGAAATAAAAATGGAATTAATAACAATTATAATTAAGATTAATATTTTACCCAAATATTATTTGATAATTTGAACTGGTAACAAAAAAGTATATGACGTTATCAAACCAAGCATTATTAAAATTATAAATTTCATTTTATCAGAGTACGTAATGTATAAAATTCAATAATATCATTACATTATAAACAAATAGAGAGTAACTTATAATTTTAAAGTGAAGTTATTGAATGTTACCCTCTTACGTTTAAAAAAGAACGCCAATGCATGTGTAGCGTTTAGTTCTCACTGCATTAAAGCGAATAAAAAATGTGATAACGGTAACAATGAATTTGAATAACAAAAGTTTGGATGACCTATGCAGTTATGTGTATCGTCCGGCGACTTCGTGGCTATGTTTGAAGAACTATTTTGATAATGAAAAAAATACCATTTTATTGCATAATTGGATAAACTATGAATAAAAAAATAAGTAATACAAACTTCTCATTATAACTGAAGAGAATTGCCGCTTAACCAAACTGAAAATAAACCGCTCTTGTCATTTAAGAAAAAAATGTGTGTTTACAAGTTTTCCACAATATTTTCGTTGTGGGCTTAAGGGGTTGCAAGAATAAATAATTACCTTCCATTCAAATTCAATGATTGGTTTCAACAAAATTTCCATCATAAAGTAATATGTAGTATTATAAAAATAGATGACCATTGAAAATTTCAATAAAATAATTTTAGTAGCTAATAGATTATACATTGTCGCATATGGTCTATCTATTTAAATACAATTATGTAAAGTATATTTTATGGGCTATTAGTGTAGTGAAATAAATATTGCAGGTCGTAATTATTAATAGCAATCATCACTTTTCCAGAAAATAGCAGTGTTTAATACTATGCGGACTGTTTATATATTTCACTGATAATTACGTTCCTGTTAATATTTTCATTTCCGTATAGTGGCATATAAAATGGTTGTACTAATTATTAGTAATTATTCATTATTTGAATTAAATGTATGTGATATTATCCGGTCTTACGATTGTTAAATAAATTAAATATATATAAAATATGGATATATTAGAGAAGTAGGCCAATCGTAATTTTAAATATCATGTTAATTTTTCTTCAAAATTAATATAATCTTTATTACTTTTTTATAAATAAATTCCTGTGCGGTGGAATTAAGACAAAGCCTATTTATCAACTTAGGGAAATAGGTTAACAAAATGTAATGAAAAAAGCTATTTAAACATGCACTTACTGATAAAATGATATTCTAGGGTAAAATTAGTTTAAACAAACTGTTTTTGTAGTATACAATCATGATACAAAATAGTAAAACTACTTACTACATCATTCACACTTTTCGCAAGCTGAAAACATACGTCAACATTGGTCAAGTTGGTATGTAATATTTCCTTTTAATGAGAATAATTCAATTTCTAATATAGTAACCTTTTTATCTTTGTCTTGATCTATCTAATCATCTTCTTCCTTTTATAGTATTTATCACCAACAACTTCGAGATTTTACTAAGTAGCGCTTTAGCTTTTCTTCTAATGATTCGTTCGTTGAAAAGATCATAGTTTGTTCTTTTTTAATATATTTTCTACTAAACAAATATATTTTCATGATTAGCACATAAAATTATATTTGGAGTATATCAGAATATAGTGCAAATGCTTCATGCGACCCTGCATTACATTTGGATCTCGATTTGAATTTGTTTACTTGTAATGTCTTTCGTATTTGATTTTAGTTAAGATATACTTAATAATTATGGGTCTATTTACAGATTTCTATTTTCCTACTTAATTTTAATTCGATTGAATTTTGTTTGTTTATCTTGAATTTAGTGCTCCGAAACATATATTTTCTATTTTTTTACTTATATTTCTTCATGTATAATCATTCTTCTTTAAAATATGGTTGTAGGTACTGAACTATCCTTTGTTTTTATATTTTTTACTTATTCTCATGTTATTATTAATCTTGTTAAAGAACTAGAAGTGGCTCCTACATGTAATTAGTATTTACCTTAAAGAATACAACAAACAACACAATAATGAAATAAAAATCTAAGCTGTCATTTTGAATTTAAATATATTTGTATTAAATATTATTATTTTTATTAATATGAAATATTTTAGCTGCAGACCAGTGTAACTATCAATATTTTATTTTTAACAAGACATTACCATAAATTTCTCATCGTTTGAGTTAAATATACAGTCAAAAATCTGAATTAAATGGAGGAAACGAAAGAAATACGGCAATTTCTTTAATAAAATAGCAGTGATACCGTATCCAATAATGAAAATACCCGATGATTGAGTTCTCAAAGTTTTAAATTGACACTAATAGCCAACTCATTATGCATGATTTTGATTTAGTTCTCTGATATTACGGCCGTGAACTTTACACGCAAACACCTCATTTTATATTTTTTTTGATAAATAAACTGAAACCTGATTTATCAACCTGAAGAAAATGTATAATGCTTTCCAGTTACAATAAGTAGATTCATTTTAAAAACTGAAGTCATATAATGGCTGAGAGTATGCAACTATTTCATCAACGTTATAATAGCAGACAAATGTTAAAATACTTTTAATTTTCATGATTTATGAAAAAACAAAATTTAGTGCCCTATCAATCGTTTCATGCTGTGATTATATTGACGAAAAATGCAAAACAAAACAAAAGAGTCGTGTGTTTATTGTTATTTAAAAATAAATACTTGGATGTCTATAAAATAAATAAAACCTTGGATCAGAATACAAACATCCAAGACGATTAATATTCACATTTAAAATTATAGGATTCAAATGAAATAAGTTTGTGTATATTCTTTAAGTACATAAATAAAGGACAGCAAGTAAGTAAATTAGGTAGTTCTGTTAATTTTCAATCAATTTAGTGCATAAAATTTTCTATAATTGACAATAAATTAACGTGACAATATTTACAAATTCAATTAATATTCCCATTATAATACTTATCGTTATGATTACTTTTAATGAAAGTATAGTTAAATTATTGACTGATAAGAAATCTAATTAGTAAATCAATTAATTTTAGGATATATATAGACACAGTTTTATTGAAATATTCAACAGATTTGCAAGGTTTCCTAAACCGATCATCATTATGAAATACTTTGTAGTGTTTACTTTATTGGTAAGTAAAAGACCATGCAGCTAATAAGTTGTAAGGTTTTCGCTTTCGTTGTCCATTTCTGTAAAGTTTAAATTTAGTTCCGTTACGAGTGGAAAGTATATTCCGAAGTTAGGTTACATATTATACAGTTTTAACTATGACTTCCAACAAAAAGCTGCTTCTGAAGAGGCTGCCACTCGTGACGACGAAAAGTTAAGAATAAAAGAGAATCAGCGACGGACTAATAGTCCAAAAAACAGCTATTATTTATTAAAAACCTCTTTGACAGTAAATAATGGAAACGCTACTATATATCTCTAATTGTTATTTGAATTATGCTAAATATTTAATATACACTAAGAATAAAAGCAGTACCTAACTAAAAATACGCAGGAGAAAACAACAGTAAAAAATATCCGGTTCAAAATTTAATCTCGAACGGTATGGAATCAGAATTACATGAATCTAGTAGAGAATACCACAATAACGTTATTTATCCGATATTTTAGTTGAGTATTTTCTTTCTTATGTGACCGATACCAAACTACAATTTTTGTGTTTTTTTTATACGAGACGAACTGTTATTGCAAAAACTTTCAATATTTCATTTAAACTTGAGGCAACTTTAATATCACAGGAACCAAATTATTTCTTTAATATCCGTTATTACACTAAGAAAAAAATATTAAAGACTGTAGCACTGCAAAAATGTTTATGTACTTTATCTATAAATAACTTTATTTCTATTTCATTATGCATCACAACTTATAAAATAGTGTGACTATAAATAATTTTAATAATATTAATTATTTTTGGAAATCACAGGGAAGTAATTTTAAACACGAAACATTTATTATTATTATACGTATTCTCAGCTCTGTTTTACTTTGGTTCTTGCTGAAGAAGCAGATGCACCAGCGACTAGACAACAGAAGATAGAAACTGCAGAAGCAGTCAAGCGCGACGGATCTGCAATGATGAGACAAGAGCCAATACCTTCTGCAGGTGAGTAGTATGTAAATCATTATCTCTGCTCGGCGAGAAAACTTGATTTTAAATTAAATTTTTACGAAAAACTTTACTTAAAACTGAGCTTAAGATGAAACCAACTTTACGTATTCCATTGGTTAGAGCTATGTTACGTAAGATTTACGTAAATTAAGCTTTCTTTTAAAGAAATTCTATCCTGTTATGCACTACTGGCAATTCAAACAAAATATCAGCATGTTCCGATGAAAAGATACATACAAAATAGATTTTAAACATGTTGTCGTCTTAACTTTTCCATCCATTTTAAATGTATCCAATAATTAGTTCTTCTTTCTTAAATTATTACAAATATTGTTATTAATATTATAAAACTGTTTAAATACTCTAACCAAAAATTCGAAAAAGGCAGTGTAAGAAGTATTATTTAAATGAATAGTGAAAATTCATATTTATACAGAGTGTCCCACGATGTCTTGACAGTTCAATTTCTCGAAAACTGTTCATATGACATGTATGAGGCAGCTACAAATAGTCGAAACTTATATTTTTATTTATTATCAAAAACTTCCGTTTTTTTTCTTATTTCCGGTGATGTGACAGCTGTATAGTTTTAAACAATAATACCAAAAATAGATTATTTTATTAAGAAACGTAACATAGGCAATTAAAAAGTACAGCAGTTAGAGAAAAAACTAAAGTAAATATTCAAATTGATGACGATGTACATTGACACAGTGTTCAAACCATGTTAACAGATTTTGTGAACATGTTGCTGTAATAATTTCGGATGTGACATAAACCAGATCTTCTGAATAACTCCAGAGAAAGAAATCTAAAGGTGTAATATCCGAAGAACGAGGTGGCCATAGACTCACACCATTTTGACTAATCCATTGTCCAGGATGTGTTATCAAGATATTCTCTCTAACATGCCCAAACAAGTGAGGAGATCTTGTTTGTTGCCACCACATTGTTTGCCCTTCTTTTAGTATTTTGAAGAAAATCATCGTTACTGCACAATGAAATTATGACAAGTGTGGTATCGGTAAATTTCTTTTAGAAAGATGTAACCAAAAATGTAATATTATGCCTGTTGTCCCACTTAAAAAAAATTCGTTGGGGTCACGTGACCGGAAAGTCTTTTTATAATAAATACAAGCATCAGTTTCGATTGTTTATAACTGCCCAATTTCATACTTGTCATGTTACTAGTTTTCAAGATATTGCAGTGTCAAAACATCGTGGGACACACTGTATAAAAATAATAAATGAGTTACAATATTTTCGTTTTTTACAGATGCTACGGCTAAGAAATAAGAATGACGGACCGGCCCACGATATTGATAACAGTTAAAAATTAAGATCTAATGGAATTTATAAGCAAATCTATACATATGTCTCTTAATATTTAAATAAACTTAACACTGCACAGCATTTGTTAGCTTCTTATTATCAATCTACTAATAGCCTAATTAAAGTACACTAAATTTGCATAATCATTCTGGATGGTTAATGACCGAATTATTTACAACTTACTAAAAAACCATATAATATAAGTTAGTAATTTTATTTTGTTGTTTCCTTTTTTTTTAATTTTTTTGCTTCTTAACCTCTCATATCAATTTCTCTTCCATTCCAATTAAATAATCATAATGAATACTTGAGAGTGATGCCTCACATAGAAAGAATATTCTAATTACTAATCTTAGCAATTTAGGAAAATGGGTTTATAAGAGAATTTTCAATGTATATTTCCAATCGCAGTAATAAATGTACCGCCGAACATTTCAAGTGAACCCATTGTTTGTACAGGATTGTTTTCCAATTTTTTATAGAATCACATTTTTTTTTAAAGTTTTCGGTGTGACTATGTATATTTTTTCTTTGTTTATTCACTGAGTGATAGCGTATGCCATTCGCAACAGAAGATAAATATTTGATAAATCAAGAACTTAAAAATGCCAACTATTTGATTCAGTATCTAGTTGATACCACTCACACTATAAAATAACTATAATTTTAATTCATATATCATAATTACGGGTTAGTTTCTTATACTTGCCTTAGTTAGTGTACGCAATTCCTTTAAGAGCAACAAAACTCAGTGACTTTGGAATGTCGACAGATTTTTCCGAGATTCTTACACGTCTGTATGTATTTACTTATAATTATTTAAGAGCTCGTTAAAAGTATGAAGAAACATAAAGAAAATACAAACACCAATCAATTCACTCTTAGTTTATGTTTGAGATTATTTATAAATATCAAAGAATTTAATTATTGATTGGTCAATATTTATTTGTATAGATTTTTAAGAGTTCTTCAAAAAAAATAGCACATCTCTTGGGAAATAATAGTCTGTTTACCGTGTTTATATTATCTAATCTTGATCTTCTAACAGTATCACATAAAAATTTTCAAACCCTTGTTCTTAATTTTTTAACCAATCTATTCGCGTGAATAAAATTCTTTCACTTGAAACAAAACAACAACTTTTTTCGCCTTCAAGTACATGATACAATCTCTTTTGTACGAAAAATAATAGTTAGGCCCTGTATTTTAGAATTCTCAGAATAATATTGATGAAATACCAAAATATTAATTGTGATGCTGAGCTAATTTAATTCAAAAGCCAAATGAAAACAAATGCGATAGCAGGTCGGCTAAAATTGATGAGCACGAGTTCCTTTTGTAGCACATTTCACGCGTAATTTTACTTACATTCTTTCCCTAACTTCAAAAATATATGGTGGTTAAATTTCGAAGTAATATCTAACTCAAAACCTATTACTACTATAGCACAATAAAAACACGTTTAGAGGCTGTAAAGTAGTGTTTATTTAACGAATTTAAAATAAGTTTTCATTAATATGTAGCGTGAGTGCCACTGGGGAACTAGTCTATGAGAGCGGGTTAAATTCTGTCGGTAATTGTTTTAATGGGCTAAACAAGAATTTGGAGACAAGTCGGAACTGCTAAATGGGTGTTGGAAAACTTCCTTCATATGAACAAGCATCCTCTGAGCTACCTGATGTTGAACATTATCGTGCAAAAAAATGATACCATTTCTGAACATTTTATTTTTGATGCTACAAGCACTTAACCATTTAAGGTGACTGCACTGCATAGAGTTCAGCTGTTGATACCGGGTTCTTTAAAATCCAAGAAGAGCATATTTTGGTAATAAAAATACGAACAACGTTATTTTTCCTCCTGAAAGTTGGCATCGAAATTTTTCCCTTCGGAGAAATTTTTTTGCTTCCGGCATATACTCTGACCTTTGTATTTTGGTTCATAGTGACAAATTAAAGACTTATCACCGGCACGATTTGATCTAGAAAAGCATTATCTTATTGTTCACAGCTCTTCATATGTTGCAAATCCTTCTGCTCATTTGTAAGCAACCGCGGTATCTACTAAGCGACAACTTTGCGAAACTCAGGACTATGAATGAGTGATGGACAGTTTGCCTGCAGATATTCAACAATTGAAGAAGTTCTCTAATTTTGATATGTGTATTTACACGTAACGCAGTTACCAGTTGTCACACATTTTCATCTGATGCTGCAATACGTTAATGTCTACGACGAGCCAATCTTTAGTGTATTACTTCTCTTTTTTGCTGAAATAGTCACCATAAACAGCTTTTATTCTCTTTCACATTTGAGCGGCCAAAAATAGCGACACGCAGATTATCTTTGAACATATTTTCTATGGTAGATGCAATTTTTTAATTCAGTCACAATATTTAGAAAAGAATAAACTGCTAGCAATTTTAACATATATGTTAGTACTTACTACTGAAACAATATTAACAAAAGAATTCGTTGCCATAGCGACGTAATGGCTATGCACATCTAACGTGTTTTTATTGAACTATCCTCGTATTTGAACAAAGATACTTACAAACGAAAAATTGGTATCTTGATGCATCGATCGAAATAATTCAAAATACTGTATTGGAAAATAAAACAATTAATTATATCTCTAGAAACATTCGTTTTCCTTTTTTATATCCTCTCTCCTTCCATATATGAATTTCATACAATCTATTTTTGCTTTGTTCTGGATAATTAAAAAGCACGTAAAGCAAAATATAATTATACATATAAGTATATGTAGAATAGATAATTTCCGATTAAATTGCAATTACAAGTGAATCTCTAAATATTTTACTATAATTGTGTTACAAGATATACCTATCTAGTATGCATTAAAATTATTAATTACATTCTCATTTCGTGTTTCTTTAAGGAATTATGATGACTTAATGTAGCAGAAACTTTTAATGGGGTAAATTGTACCTAGCAGCAACTTTTTCGCAGTCATATAAGAAACTAATTACGGTTAATTCAGCAGTATGTGATTTCATGAATGTGAATTTTCCCAAAGCAAAGAAATATTCATTCTAAAATTAGTTCATATGTAGTCATATATTAACAAAAGGCCAAATCTAAATTGGTCTTTGCGTACATTTATATTTACTAGTCATTTATATATTTAAATTTTACTTAAAATTTATTTAGAACAGGAAATATGTTAATATCTTACTGTAAATAAATCCCAAAAAACCTACTAAATGGCAGATGGATGCTAAAAGCTTTGGTCATTAAAAGTTTTCTGGCTTTTTATATGGCTCTATAGGAAAATTCTAAAAATCTTCTGGTTTAATAATCACCACTTAAGAACTTATGCGCTGCATAGATAAAACTGCAGGAAAGCAGCTACATTTTACTCTAGTTTTAATTCAATAATAAAGGAATGGATATATTTTATAGGGTTTACTTATACTCTGTAATTTTTAACGTAACAGTCGAACAATTACATTTCTCGGAATTAATACTACATTTCTGATATTATAAAAATTAATTTAGGGCGTCATTATACGGTTGCATAATTTTTATATTAAATAATTTAATATCTAATGCAAATTCATAAAATTCCACGATTTTTCAAATTTTTAAAATATTCTTATAACAATTGTTTCACCTTTGGAATCTTCAGATAAAACTAAAGAAATTGACAAGCATTTCATATACAGACTTGTTTTAGTATAGTAAATTTTCTAACCCATAATATTTATTCTTGATTTTCTAGAACAATATTATATATTTATTACAGGAGTCAATATAAGTTGAAGTCCACAGATGTATTTGTTCGTTTAGTACATTGGGGATATCGTATATATAATTTTGTTATAAATTCTTCCAAAAAAATCCTGCTTCTTATCGCATATATGAAGAACTTCCTTTGCAGCGTCCATTGTTGTGTTAATTGTAGGTTTGTGTATAGTGTCATTGAGATGTTTTGCGTAATGTGACTTCTCTGGTTGTTTTAATCTATAAGATCGCAAGTGTTCACTGTATCTGATTACAAAACTTCTAAGAGTCATAAGAGTATTTAAAAATTTTTGGAATACTTTAAGATGAATATAATTTGTCTTTTACATTTATAATGAATAGGTTCCAGAAAGTAACGTTAGGATTTCTATATATTGTCAAAGAATATTCTATCTAGCTTTATATATTATTTTTTATAAAACACTGTTTTAATTTCTCAAGAATTGTCTTTTGACAAACCATGAAAATACGTACGCAGATTCTTACCCCTATATTATTATTCCCGTTTTCTTGAAGACATTAAAATGATTTAATGTACCTAAAATAACAAACTTTTAATGACGTAGCTGGTATTTCTTTTTTAAAAAATAATTATGGTTAGTATGTGCGGCATATCTGGCCACAAGAGGGATATTATTCTTACCAAAATAAGCAACATTTCTCAGAGTGTACTCAGAAATCAGGTTTATGTGTATCTTGGGGTAATATAAAGTTTTTATAATCCTCGAGATGCTTAATTAATAAAAAAGTTTCATTTCTAATAACAAACTTTATACAACGTAGAAAAAAGTCGTTTGCAATAATAAAAGTTAAGTATACATCAAAAAGTTTACATTATTTAAAAGTTATGAAATAAGGCACATTTATTTCTCAAGATCCTAAAAAGGGTTTATTAGCGAATTATGCAAGATTTTAAAGGTTTTGATTTATTTTCTATAAACAGATACAGGAAATTCGTATTAGAGAGATCAATGAAGATGAAACAATAAAAATGCCAGCGGTTTATAATTTCAACATGGTGACGGTCGAGTAACTCTTTCGGCACTCTTCAGTCTTTTTTCGGGGTGTTTTTACAAATAAATGAATTTAAGCACCGTCAACGAAAGCACAGAAGACGATTGTGTGTGGTCCGGGTCTACGCAACCGTGGAGGCTTGTTTTATGTCTGAATTTTGTTTTCAGTGAGAATTTACTATGGTTTTTGGTGACAGACTGTGAATAAAGGTGAAGACCACCGAATTTGTAACTGAGTAATTAATTCTAATGAAACTGTCTAATATACATCGCGTAGGATCATTTAGAGCCGTTCTTACAATTTTTTAATCATATTAGCAGGAGGGTTTCTGTTGGATTTAAAAGTACACGGCATTAAATTAGAAATAATAATATCTCAAATAAAACTTGAATGAGTTGTAAGAATAATTTTTATTAACTGCAACATAATGGGTACTATAGTATGAATGGAGTATACTCTGATTACCGAATCGACGGAGTGATTATTGTGAAAACGCGCTGTTTTGTCTGTCGTAAAAATATCAATACTATAATCAAAAACTAAAAACAAAACAAAACAACTCCAAGCCTTATGTGCGAATTTAAACTATTCTTTTTCCTGAATTTTGCCAATTTGGCTTTCTTTATTGTTTGTCTGATCTAATGTTACATCTCACAAATAGTGGGCTTACAACTTTTGCTCCTTTTAGGGAGCTTCACTTCTTTTCTACCCTTAGGGCTTGATTTCCTTTCAACAACTAGTCTTGTTGGACCTTACATGCCTCTTTCTTTAATATTGGATGTTCAGATGTGTAGGGTTACCAGTTGGTTGCTTGTTGTTCTTATATTTTCTTGGTTTTTTTTAGCAGCCTTTGGATTGTAATGTACATTCCTCATCCTTTATATATTTATATATACAATAATTTATGACCTCCACTTCCACTTCGGTGGTCACCTTTTAGTATTATTATATTTCACACTCATGCTACTTTTCTGAGTCTAAACTCTCACATATGAGGAATGCATTTTCCACAAATCTATCTTCACAATCAATGGGACCTAATATACGTCTTATGCCCTTCTCAGAAGGGTTTTTTAATCCTGTCAATAAACTTTCAATAACTGCTTGTCTCGGATTTGTGACATTCTTATCTATCCAAATTTTGTTTACCCTGACCTGCATTTACCCAAGTTTCATTCCGGCAATACATTTTTGGGCTCTCTTCACAGTTTTGTCCTTAAATACCTTCATCTCCAACTAATAATTTCATCAGAATATTATTTCGTTTTCTTTTTTAAAATATAAAATATAAAGTATTCTGTAACTATACTAGTATTATGAAAAATTCACTTCCTACAATATATTAAGAAATGTTGATATCTTGAAATATGGTAGACTCTCAAATGAATAATAATATGTTGGAATGCGTAACGGTTTTTAAAACTTGAGTATTTTGTTTCTCTTAAATTTACATAAAATCAAAAGTTATTTTGGCAGACTCGATTTGAAATGAAAGGGTGATTTGTAACTGTTGGGAAATAGGCTAAGGACAGGTTATTCGACTAGAAATAGGACCAAATATACCTAAATAAAATAATGCTGTGTCGCCATATTTTGGTCCAAATAACCTGTCTTTAGCCTATGTCCCATTAGTTATGAATCACCCTGTAGATACCTAATAGAGACCACTTCACTTTTCACTGGTTATGAAATACTAATCAATATGAGAGACTAACGCTAAGAGACTCAGAATGAATAATAGTTTAAAATACATAGAAAAGTATTTTTTAATATTTAATTCAATTTTACTTTAATTCATGCAATGCACCTACCATATTGAAGCAATTTTTTTAATGCATCTTAAATTCCACTAAACCAGCCCAACCCTTTCTAATTCATTTTTCAGTGGCTCAAAGCTCCCGCGTCGCACTTGGAAAATTTTATTTTTACAAAGTCTTTTGCTACGACTTACGACCCGTATTTGCAAGTAATCCAATAAGACTTTATCGCAGCAAAGAAGCTGTGTTCCGAAAAACCAACCCTAGAATTAGATCGATCGGATAAATGTTATCGAATTCGACTTTACCTTGCTCGCAGCCTTTCTTTGTCCTTCTTTCCGTATGTACTTACTGCCTTAATCTCTTGTTTGTCCTTTAGTCTATGGCTTTCGTAAGTACTTGAGGACTTTTTGTTTACTATATCGGGAATCAATCAATTGATCACATTTATTAAAAGGCCGAAGTTATCTAAAAAACAATAACCAGCCTATTTTACAATTGGCTTGCTAAACTGGTTGTCACGGTGTAATATTACACATCATTTTTAATAAAATTTATTATAACTATGTATATTGTATCCCGTATAGCATATATATATATATATATGTTATTTGTTTGTCTAGGCGATGTATTATGGTTATTTGTATTTAATATTTAGTTCCACATAAAGTGTGTAGAATGACGTATGTTAAATGAATAATTTTGACTGACTGATAATTTTATTGCATATAAAACAAAAAGCAAATAATAATTGCCGAAAAATGGAACTATCACTTAACCTAATTATATGCTTTTCTAAAAATGTACAACTAAGTAAATGGTAATTAGATCTTCTGAATCGATTCTACATATATATATTCTACATATATATATATATATATATATATATATATATATGTACAGGGTGTCCCACGACGATTAAGACAAGTAATATATCAGAATTGGGCAGTAGTAGAGAATTATAATTTTGGGGGTGTAAATTAGAGCAAATGTTGCATCTTTTCTTGTTATTGTGTTACCCAATAAGGTATTTGTTTTTGGTCACGTGACGTCGCATTCAAAATTATTAATGGGACAACCTGTATATTTTTGCCTTTCTGTATTCCTCCCGATAAAACAATTCCAACAAACTAGCACACTTGGGGTCTAAAGTGATTAATTCAAGAGCTACAGGTACTTAAACGATTGTAAGTTAAAAAATTCATAATTGAATCCCTTGTAATTTTCGGCAATCTTACATTCGTACGTAATGATTAAGACAAACCAATATTATAATTTTTAATAAAAATTCAAATTAACTGTCACAAAAAAAACTTACAATATTAAAGGAGATGTTCAAATTGATGCCCATCTTCGTAAATGCATTTCTCAAATCTTGATAATAGATTTCGGTTACATGCTGCCCTAATCATTTCCGGTGTCACAGTTCTACAAGCATCGCGTATTTTTCTTTTCAAATCGTCTAAATCTCTAGACGGAGTTTCATATACGATACCTTTAAGATATCCCCAAAGGAAGAAATCTAACGGTGTCAGGTCTGGCGACCTTGGAGGCCAGTAAATAGTACCGTTGCGTCCAATCCAGCGTTCTGGAAATATCATGTCCAGATAATTTCTCACTCTACCATCAAAATGTGGAGGTGCACCATCTTGCTGCCACCACATTGTATTTGTTTCATTCAATGGAATGTCTTCAAGTAGGTCTGGAAGTATATTTTGTAAAAAATTTAGGTATCTCTCTCCCGTTAGTATACCATCATAAAAGTACGGGCCAATCAAACGCCCATTGAATAGGCCACACCAAACGTTTACCCCCCAAATTCTCTGAAATCGGGTTTCCCTCACCCATTTTGGATTTTCTGCAGACCAGTAATGGCAATTATGTCGATTGACGATTCCGTTATTATGAAATCTCGATTCGTCGCACCACAGAATTTTATCCAAAAAAGATAACTCATCGTCTAACCGTACATGCATATCTGCAATAAATGTACATCGTAGATCAAAATCTTGAGGATTCAGACCTTGCACCAAATGTATCTTAAAGGGGTGATACTTATGATTTTTTAATATCCTGTGGATAGTTGATTTGCTGATACCAAGTTCAGATTCCAAATGTCGAATGGATGTATGAGGATATGCTTGTAAATATGCTAAAGTATTAATTACATTGTCATCAGTTTGTACAGACTTTGTCCTAGGTGTTTCTACTTTGGCTTTCCCACTGGGAAGAGAACCATTGCGTAATTCTTGTTCCACATATCTAAATGTATCTTTACCAGGTATTCGGCGATTGGGATAACGATCTCTGTATAAATCTCTAGCTCTTCTACAATTTCTTTCACATTCACCATAAATAAGAAGCATATCAACATATTCACTAGCCGTATAAAGA
This sequence comes from Hermaeophaga mercurialis, assembly GCA_951812935.1. NCBI lineage: Eukaryota > Metazoa > Arthropoda > Insecta > Coleoptera > Chrysomelidae > Hermaeophaga > Hermaeophaga mercurialis. The sequence continues at coordinate 22,250,101 of OX638360.1, forward strand.
CAAGGCATGTTGACTTACCGTTTAACAACTTAAAAATAACTATTCTGTCAGTTATTGGCACTTTTGTCATTATCATGGCAAACTTGATAAATAGGCAGTTTTTTGTATAAGATTTGCTATGCTACTTTTTAATAGGGAAACAAGTTTTTGTGGAAAAAACACAATTCTATGTAATTTTACTCCATGATAAACAGGTCGTTTCATTATTAACTTTCAATTGTTATTAAAAATTATAATATTGGTTTGCCTTAATCATTACGTACGATATAAGATTGCCGAAAATTACAGGGAATTCAATTATTAATTTTTTAACTGCTATATATATTTATGCAAGTGTAACATGTTTATTTAAAAATATGTACATATTTCTCTTGGCTTAAGAAAATATTGGTACCTCCGATCATCTTCGGGGAATACTGAGAATAAATCTTTAACGTCTTGTTTTATATTTTGGTTGCACATATCCGTTATTTTTTTTTGTGGGTGGTTCAACTTCTTATTATTGCTACTAATACAACGTGTATTTTTATACCTTGTTGACTAAAAGCATTAGGTTATAAGCAGTATCTTGAAATTTTATGTTAAACTAATTTTTTCTTCCTTATCTATAATATCTTTTGAAAATATGTTATTGTGTTTCCTCCATAAGTGCTTGGCAATCTAGGCTTAGAGCTCCTTTGTCTGTTACATCTAAAGGTGTTTGGTAACAACACTTTTGTTCTTTTTTGGTTGTTTTTTAGAGTTGGCTTCTTAAGATTATAACTGAGATAACAGTTTTTTAATTTTTAATTGACCAGGGATCCACTTAATTGAATGTAATATTATGTTAATGAAATATGATACAAAACAAATAAAATTGAGAATTAGTCCCTATAACGTATAAAACACATGGGCCCCATAAAAAGGTACAAGACAATTCAACAGATTTGAGTACTAGTAACTTCTATTTATGTATATAAACAAAAAAGTATCAGTATACCTTTAATTTCTTGTACCAATTTAATTATTTATTTTATTAGTCTTGGCCATCATTATGACTATAACAGTAACGCTCACGACAGTCTTAACTCACAAGTTTTTTGCTTTTTTAGAACTTACCGAAATGGTATTATTGCCCTTCTACGCCTCTGTTGTTCAAAAAGAGAATCCCAAGTCACATAGACATTCCCAGACAGAGTGTTATGTTATCGATTCGTTTATTCGAAAAGTAACTTACTGATCTTATTGTCTTAAATTATATCAATCTCGTTTTTTAGCGATAAAAAGAAGCCTTTAAGAGATGTGTTAAGATATCCGATAGTTTTAATGTAATACGGGATCTTATTAGTCTTGTACTAAAGCGGAATAAGTAGTAGCATATCGTGAACGAAAAAACAATAAAACACAATGAAAAACTAAATGACACACATTAAGGTGAAAAGAATATAGTGTCAGCTAAAGTATTACTTATACTATAATAACCCACAATATGTATCTTATAGTAATGTAATTTTAGATTTTTGAAATTGTTATTACATTTCAGATAGATTGTTAAACAAGCAAAGGAAAAATCATGGATAGAATTCGGCGAGAAAATGGAAAAAGACAGCTTCGGTAATCAAAAACTATTCTATAGAACCCTTAAAACTTACCTAGTTGTTTTAATCTATAAGCTCGTAAGTGTTCACAGTACCTTATGTTAAAATTTCTAAGGGTCTGGCCAAGATAGATGGCGTTACAATCCGGATATTATTGTTCATGAAGGGAGATAATGGCTTCGTTAAAAGTCTACGAGAGAATTTTGGAAAAAAGATTAAAAGACAATATAGAACACCAACTAGAAAAATCACAAAGTGCATTTCAAAAGGCACGGGCGTACAAGATGATATTTATACTGTTAGACAATTAATTGAAAATAAATAAATATAATACCTATATATGTGGCTTTTCTGGATATAGAGAAAGCTTTTGATAGTAGCTCTAGACAGCTAATATGGAATAGTTTGAAGAAGAAAAGAATAAACCAAAGTTTAGTTAATGTATTATAGTTTCTATAAAATGACAAGAAACGCTGTAAGAACTGGAAACCAACAATCGGAAGAATTTATTACTAAAGAAGGTTGACGCAGGGTGGAGCTATAAGTCCAAGTCTTTTCATCGTTATAATGGATGATGTCATAAAAGAGGTGAAAGAGAAAGTAAAGAAATACCCCGTTGGGTACAGAAATCTAAAACACGTTCAAATCTCGAAATGTGCCTTTACTGATGACTTAGGTATATGTACATGCTAAGAACCAGAACGATTATCGAAAGAATCTGGACATATGGAAAATAGCCCTGCAAAAAAGAAATCTAAAAATAAACGTAGAAAAAACAAAAGTGAAGCTTATAGGAAAAGAGAATAAAGATCTAGAAATAAAATTAAACGAAAATGAAGTGTAACAAGTAGAGACTTAAATACTTGGGAGAGAAAGTGCATAGGGACGAAAGGAATAACGTGTAGGTAAATGGGCGAATTGAAAGTGCTCTAAAAATGTATTATGCGCTTAGTAAGACTTTTATCCGTAAAAAAAGTGTCAAAGAAAACAAAAATGACAGTATACAAAACCATTTTTTATTCTTATTCTAACGTATAGGCGAAAAAGCTGTGTCCTACAACAGAAGCAGCTGAAGCAATTGAAATGAAGTATCTGAAAGCAGTATTAGGAATTACTAAAAGAAATAAAATTCAAGATAACCTTATAAGGGAAGAACTACAAGTAGAACCTTTGGAAAATTGTGTAGAAAAAAATTAGCTAATATGGTTTGGTTAATTAAAACGTATGCAGAATAAGCAGCAAGCTAAGACGATATGGCAGACAAGAACTTTGAGTAGACTGCCTAGGGGAAGACCAAGGAAAACATGCAAATGTTAATATGGAGAAAGTAGAAGAATACTGGAATCAAAACGTATAAGGAAAAAAGAAAGAAAAATTTGAATTCCTCAATATCTGGAAGTACGTATGGAAGTAGAAGAAAAAGAAGAAGAAGACGAGGATTCTTTTTATAATGATATTCTTTGAGTGTAACATAAATAGATTCTATCTAGTTTTAGATATTTTCCAAATGGAAAATTATAACTTTTGGAAGTATCAACAACAAAATTTTTTTTGCATACTTTATATCCCTTCATTAGAAAATAAAAACCATTGTAGAAAATTCTATACAAATGCAATTTAATTGCTTTAAAGTTTGTTAAAATCAGATTTAATCTCTAAAATATATTTCACGTACAGTTATTAAACACATATTAATTTTGATATTACTTAAAGAAAGAGGAAGTTATGAAGTAGCTTTCGTAATCGTTACGGTAGACTCGAACTTTGGGACAATAATTTAGAGCATTATTAGTATTAAGTAATAAAGTTATTAAATCAGTAATTTGAGAAAATAATTTATATTTTGTGGTCTAGACTAGTACTGATTGAAATAAAGTAATATTAAATATATCTCGGTTATAGATACAGGTACATTTCCATTATATTATATCGTCATAATTATTTAAAACACTTTTCTAAACAATCATCGCATCGGCGGCGCTCAGATATAAAAAAATTATACCGCTGACCATACATTCATTTAGTTAGTCAAAGAAAGAAAAACATTTTTCTAATTCTAATTTCAATTAATTCCTCAATTAAACCAATTTGAAACGAAAAAAATGATATTTTTGCTAATTATTAGATTATTAAACCCTTTTTGTATTTGTATTCACATCCTTAAATTCTTCAAACTAATGACACGAGTTTTTTAAAGACCGATGACGTACCTCTATCTTCGCTCTTCGAACTGGGTGTCTTTTTTCTCAATAACTATTTTAATTGCTCGAGATAAAGTTACAAGGTAAAGTACTTTGTACTTAGTTATGTTATCTTTAAGAAGTCTTAAGTTAGATATATAGAGTTGACGTAGCAAATAAAATTTAATATGATGTTACTTCGTGATCGGTGGGTTAAACGAAGATGTGGGTGGATTCTAAATAGGTTTCTTCTAATTAGAAACATATAAAATGGTAATTAGTCGCTAGTAACTATAAAAACCTTTAAAATATATTGTTCCTTTTTGTATATTTAACTTCATTAAGATAATAACAGAAAAAAAATTAGGATAACTGGATACTTTCACAATACCTATGAGTACAAGAGACAAGTAGAAGAAACAGACTTTGGCAAGTCTGGATAGAATTATTCAGATTTTTTCCTATTCTTGCATCCTCGATGAGTTTTCTCATTTATGTCTTTCTATTTAATTCTTAATTTGTTTTAGTATTTTGAATGGCAGAGGTAATCTCGGCCGTTTTAAATACTTTAATTCTTGCGGCTCATCTCGAAATTCGAAATTCTGACTTGTTTTATTGAAATAAAACCTAATCTAACCTAGTCTAACCTAAATTGTATTAGTCCATACTTTAAAAGCTTTATAGCAATTTCGAATTATCTACAGGTAAAATTATTTTGAGTGCTCGAAATAGGTTTTGAAACTTCACATGTATTTCATTTTGAAAATTAATGAAAAATCAATAAATACAAATATATAAGAAGGTACTCCACAGGCCGAGTTTACCTATAACGATTAAGTCAGAAATTTAATAGCAGGCGAAGTTTACCTATGTGACCAGTATATATTTTCTTAAGCGGCCGAGATTACCATCGCCCTTTTAAAAAACCGTCAAAATAGCATTACTTATTTAAAATTGATTTCAGAAACAGAGTTTGTTTACTCAAACCTCCCTTCTTAATTAAATGAACCGTATGGACTTCCACCGTATAATAAACATCTAAATAGGTTAGCAACCCGTGCGTGCAATAATTCTCCCTAAAATTAAGAAAAAAAATCCACAATATGTGAGAGTGAGTGTTCCAAAATTAGATCAAAAGGTTTTTCCTGCAATTTCTCGAAATAAAAAGCAAATAAGCAATTTGTCTTGGAGTGGCCACACTAAACGTAAAAGCAAACCATCACGTTTGCCTTTGACGAGTGCTTAATAAATAAAATGCTAGATTAATTCCAACCGTTTCCTTGACTTTGTTTTGTTGCGTTTCCACGGTGTCGCATCCTGTGATGTGTACTCAGATGAAAGGAAGGTGTGGGGCTGACACAAGACACGTGGAATTTGCACTACAAGGATTATGGTAATACGTTTTAATTGGATAATAAAACAGTAACTTCAAATAAAATACGACAACCAAGAGCCACCTAGAAACCCAAATTTAATATGGACTATTATAAATTCAGCAATGTTTATACTCGTAGAATCCTAAATTTCATGTTAAACACTAACCTTTTGATGTATAGAGTAATTCCAAAGTTTAGCAAATATTTTAGAAAATTATTCTCCCTTATTTCTCATAAAAATGTGGTAAGTAAAAAAATATCCAAACTTCAAATGAAAAGAAATTAGACTTGCATTTCAGCAGCAGAATTATACAGTATGGTCCAAATGAAGAGGATAAATTAATTTTTTATTTTTATTTTTAAATGGGCGCTTCGTCAGATCATCTTTTTATTTTTGATATCATCTCTGTGAGCGTGATGACGTCATCAATAAAAATTTTAAATAGAAAAGTGGGTCTTGCAATACATGAATTGAAAAGTATTTTAAATATCTATTCACCCATATCAATTATAACTAAGTATTATTGTCAAAAGTAGTATTAATGACATTCGAACAGGTTTCTTAATTTATTAAGTATTGTTATAATGTATTTATTGATACCCAAAAATAAATTTGGTAAAGGTCCTCACTGACAATGAAAATATATCTACTATTTTATACCTTTTCTTTTTTAAAACTAGTTACCTTCCTTTATTGACATTCAACAAAATTGTTATTGTCAATTAGTTAATGGTATTGTAGTAGACGAAATCAAAAACTTTTTGACTCTTTTATCAACATGAAGTTGACTAATACGGAATGAATTGAAATTCTAATATTAATTGGTTGTGGATATAAAACACGTACTGAGAAAGAAGTATGTACGTTATTCAATAATAAATATCCCAACCGAGAAGTAAGCAAACTTGAGAAAAAATTTAGAAAATCGGGTCATGTAAAAGACCTCCCTAAAAGTAGTAGAAAATAAATATCTGAAAACAAGAAACTAGATGTTCTGCTGGCCCTTGAAGATAATCCCCATACAAGTTTAAGGCAAGTAGCGTTAGACAATGAGGTTGACCATCAACAGTTCTTAGAATGCTAAAAAAGGAAAAGTGACATCCCTATAAAGTAAATTTAGTGCAGGAACTTATGGAAGAAGATTTTGATACACGTGTTCAATTTTTTGAAATTCTAATGGAAAAAAATAACAGAGACTCGATGTTTTTAAAAGATGTTCTTTTTTCTGATGAAGCTACATTTCTCCTAAACGGTCATGTGAATCGTCAGACTTTCCGGTATTGGGCTACAGAAAATTCACAGTGGATGCAGGACTACCGTATTCAATACCTAGAGAAAGTGAAGAAAGTTCGAGAAGAGTGCCCTGCTTGTCTTTTGCAATGTATTTTACCTGGCAGTAAACAATTTGAGTAGTTGTTTTAAATTTGGTTGTACTTAATTATAATATTTATTGTAAGATTAAAAATTTAATAAATCATTTTTTTGACAACATACAAAAATTAATTACTTAGACATATTGAAGTGGGTGAATAGATATCCTAAAAAAAACCTTTCAATTGATGTAATGCAAGACCTACTTTTCTATTTAAAAAATTTATTGATAACGTCATTACGCTCACAGAGATGACGTCAAAAATAAAAGGTGATCCCATTTAAAAACAAAAATCGACGGGTTTCAGGACTTTCCCTTAAAATTATCATTATTTTTATATTATTAGCTGTAAAGAGTTTCTTTATGCCATATTTAACATACCCTCAAATGTATTTTTCTTCATTCAATTTCAAAAGCCTTTTCCTTACTACTCTTAATTGATCAACTAATATCCTTAGTATGGTGGAAACTGTAATAATTTTTCTCTAAATAAATTAAAATAAAACTCATTTAAGCTAAAACACTAGTAGATGATCTAAATGGAAATAAATGGAATACTTAAACAGCAGTCTTAAAGAGCACTCTGCTTTATGGTGTAGAAACCGTTAGGATTAAGCATTACAATTAATGAATTTAACCAGAAATTCGGATTTGACCGCCGTTATGACCATTTTCTAATGAGTTAACTCCCCTTTAAGCAAACAATATAAAATCACTTTTAATAGGTATGATAATTTTGATATATGTATATATGACTAGTCATTCATTCTTGCAGTCTAATGAGCAATTTGTTATTAAGTTTTCTAAGGAAGAGCAACTCAAGATAATCCATGCTGATATTAAATAAATAATATTGGAAAACGTCAAAGAAAAATATTTCCCGTGTACTTGATTTTGTCAGTTAGGGAATGTTATTAACTATGTCAATCTTTTTAGTTTAGACCTGCACATTAATCTTGTTTTATTTCTTAAATATTACCAGAAATATTATAGCAGCAAAGGTAAACTATTAAATGAATGTTAGTGTTATTACTATGTTAAAATTTAAAGCTTTTGTTACAACCGACTCTTATCTCTGATAATTGCCTCTGAAAAAAAATGAAAAAGTGCAAAAGCAACGCAAAGTAGATATTTCCGGAAACTGAAGGTCTCTCAGAGCGAATATTAGTGAAGCAACCCTTATGAATATTATATGGGGCAAAGTTGGTGGGATCTCATCGTATTTTTTCTGTCATTACTATTAATAATTCACAGCAAAGTTTGGCAGACATTTTAGTGTAGATTATACCAAGAACCTACTCGTATTCTTGAAAGTTATTGAACGTTGACCTAATTTGTTAGGATTGATCCGAATACGGAATATTTAATATATATAGATTTCTGCTCCATGATGTAATATAGGGTGTTCAACTGAAATATTTTAACCTTCCTGTGTGGAACACATAGAGTTTATTTATTAGTCGATAAATATTTTTGCATATTTTGGCAATACTACTATTTCGATATATTATTGGTTAATTTTCTTCTGCAGAATAAAGATATCTTTCTATTGCAGATCTTGAATGGTTTTTAATGTTTGAGCCTCGTAGAATATATATATATATAGAATATTTATTATAATGATATTATTTTTGGAGCCTTTGGGATTCGTGAGTCGGCAATGTTCAATAATTTTAGTTTTATTTTGGTTGTAAAATAATAGCAGTTATTATCGTGATTCCGGCTAGTTTATTCTAATTTTTGGTTTATTTACTAAAGTGTTTGTAGCATTGACAATTTAGATTTAATTTTCTCAAATTATTTATTATTCATCTTTGAAATAATCGATTAACATTGAAATTTTGTAGGCAGAATTAATTTTGACGTATAAGTAAATTATTTCAAATAAAAAGAACACCAAAACAATGCAGAGTCCAGAATTTATATTCAATTATTTAACATAGAAATAATTAAAATAATACTTCAGGTTCTTTTGTAAAAATATCAATATTCTAACCACTAATTCACTAATTGCAAAATTATTAATGTCTCTTAGAGGTTACAACTAAACGTTTTATGTGTTATCCCATTAAATATGGTTAAACAATTTTCAATATTATTAATACAGATAGTTCCATATAAAGTTTAATCCAATATCTACTTATAATATGAAAATTTTTCTTATGACAAATTGTCTATTGTCTAAACTTGAATGTTAAAAAGCTTTTAGAAAATATATGATTTTCATAAATACCGTTCCTTTTCACTAGTACAGACACATCTTAGCCTCTTTTGAATCAAGCGTCTCCTCAGGAAATGAATACGTCCACCGTCACTGATAACCCAAATTGAAAAATCTGGAAATCAACTTGCCCACAGAAACTTATGAATATTCTCGTAGATCGGAGTTGTATGAATAGCATATAATGCAACCGGCCCTCAGAAATGTGTTAAACAAACGATTTTAATTAAATTAAAAAAATAATGTTGCAGGAACCATAGTTTTTTCTTTTGTGATGCTAAATCAAATTTTTTTAATTCTTTACAAAATTTTGTGGTAAAATGAGTTTTATTTTTGTAAAATGGAAACAGCTCTTCCTTCTTCGAAGTTCTATCAACAACTCATCTTTGATAAAAAAATTTAGGGGAAAAATGAATCTCACTACTCTTGGACAGCAGAACAGATCCTCACTTCGAAGGATTTTCAACAACTGACTCAATAAATTTGATTATTATTTATCTCCAGGTTCTTGTTGTCTTGGACACTAATCAAATATTTTCTTTTAAAGTTTTCTATTTATGTATCTGTTGTTTTAGACACCATTCCATTTTCGTTAATTTATACTGGGCGAATACAAGCGTATGTTGAACCATATTTTAAATAACAGGGATCATTCCACAATCTCATTGACTGTCTTTATTCCCTTAAGCTATAGTTCTACACGCACTTATTTTTAATTAAGTATTGTCTCTTAACATTAACACTCATATATCTAAAAAAAAACGTAACTACAAAAGTTTAATTCAGATTTTCCATAACGGTGCTTTTATTTTAATTAAGTATAATTTCTGAACTTTTATATGATTTATAGAACTAGAAATTCGTTTGATTTAATATCAATTTATGATAGATGTTGAACATAAATATTTTAATAATTATATCTCGTTTAACCAAAATAAAAACAAATTATTTGTATCATCTCAATATATGTATATTATCATGTAAAGAAGGTGTAAGGGACCATGACCGATGAATTTACGTCCCTTCTTTTCTTTTTTACTATTGTTCTGCTTACAACCCTTATCCAACATCAAATAATACATTCTCGAAACCGTTTTGTCGCTTATTCGCAAAACTTAACTCATAAATTGCATAAAGGGCTGTCATTCTATCAGTACAGGTACTTACAATTAACTGGCTAATGTAACTATTTGAGTGGATTAAAATTTATACACTCGAAAACGATATAGTACACATATCGTTCGTCTATGGAGTGACTATATTGACTTTAAAGGAAAGTATAAAGCTCAGAATTTATCCTACAACTGACCTTTTAAGTATCCAAAGTTTGTTTTAGGGGTCTGACGATAGTTGAAACAAATTCTATTAACTTCTAAGTATGGTTATTGTTATTATAAAAATGTTAATACTAAATTTTTTGTCATACAAGTTACAGTTTGACTTATATCTTCAACTTAATTTAACTAAGAACTTTTAACTTAAATACATTTGAAACATATTAATACTAATAGAAACTAATACGACTATTACAAAAAATTTAAATACTTTTTTACGACCTGTAAATAATATTAGGAAAACTGAAAATGTCTTGACACAACTCAAAGAAAACATGTCCTCTGGCAAACGCTCTAAAATGCAGTCCATTAACAATTTACGATTGTTTGCCATAAAAATGAAGGCATGGTCAAGATACATTTACACACAATTCTGTACTTTGTATGGAATTAGTAATAGGTGATTTCAAATAGTAAATGTCGCAGCTATGTAACACCATAACAGATTTGTTGCACAAGGTGGTTCGGGATGGGTATTGTTCTAAATTTGTCGACTGAATTTTTAAATTCAATCAAAAAAAAACGAGTGTATTTTAATGATAAATAAGTAACTTCTTGTGATTGGAATTGTTGTTCAATTCGGAATGGATGAATCCTCCGATTACCTATTTCTGTCCTAAAAATAATCTTTTATCGAAGATTAATGAATGTATTTAATCTTATGCCCATCCAAAATATTCAATATAACTCATATGTACTATTAATTAATTAATTAATTTGTATAATTTGAAACAGTAGATATACATATCCTCAAAATAGTACTAAATACGTTTTATATTGAATTATTCAGTTTAAGTTTAAGGGCATTATTTAAAGAGGGCCGTCTAGTTCTAACTCAGTCTCGGTCTCTACTCATAGTTTACCCTTTTCTTGATTTTAGCTTTTAGTAAATGACTACTGTATATTGCAATTTATTCAGCCTAAATAAAAGAAATCGTGGATTATTATGTCTAGAATGGTTTAAACCAGATCCTTGAATTATTGTCAGTGAGTCAGAATTAGTTAATTTAGACAACAGAATTAGAATTAGCTAGACAGTCATTACATAAGGAATATAATAAAGAATAAGTATAATGAGCTTAACTATACAAAGTAGATGCTTATTAAATCAAAGCCTAAAACACACTCATTATGATCGACATTGCCTTGCTCATTAACTTCATTGGACAGCGGAGATTAATCAACTTTAATTTTCAAAAAGCTGATAGCGCTAACTATTGGAACATCTGTCCTTTGAGCATCTCAACTTCTCTATATACAGAATTCTGACTATAGAGTCAATGAAGTTGTAATTTAAAAAAGAAGTGCTGGCAAACTTATCTGTACATAAACATATGAAAAAGGCTAGATACTGAATGATTATATGGAATATAGAATTTTTAGATGACAATGCAGTGGCTTACTGCTTGGAATTTATTAGAAACTAAATATTTGAAGCTTGTTCTTAATATTACCTGGAAATCAGTTTACAGTCAAAGCACACGTCTCAAATGGTTTGTCAGAGGTTAAACTTTCGTTACAAAATTATTTTTTTATCTCAAAAAGCACAGAAATTGGTTGATTCAATATTAAAAATAAAATTTGTTGTGTGTTAATCATTTATGGAATGCGAAAGCTGAAAAAGATGCGAAATTTAAAATAGGCATTAGCTTTTTATTAAGTCCAAATATATTTTTTCAATGTTTCAGTATTATTCGAAATTTACTTCTAAGCTGGAAAATAATTAAAATCTATTTTATTTTTTGGCAAATTGATTTTTAGGTAAATTTAGACAAGTACAAAAACTAAATTATATTATTATTCGAAACCTTCGAAGCGAATACTACTTATTACTGACAAATGAAATTCGTGACTAGTTGATTGTATCCAAGACTAAAATAGGAATATTGGACTATATTTTTAGGTTATTAGATCGATATAATAAGCACTGATTTTTGTAGTTTTTATCCATTGTTTATAAACTATTTCTATGAGTAATTTATACGTGTATTAACACACTTTAAGTAAATTTTCACAGAAATCTCGACAAGTTGCCGAAATTACCGTCTGGTATTAAAAAATGCGAAATAATGAGTTATAAAAAGAATTAAAAATGTCTTCTACAATTCTTATGTGATATTTAAAAAAGTCGACCTAAATTTTCATAAAATAATTAGAGATGAGACTTGTAAAGGGCACAACATGAAATTGAAGCATATTCACGACGTGTTATTATAATCAGCTCCATATGCTCAATTGAATGTTTGACTTCAAGTCAGTAGCGTAATGATATTAAATTTTTCTTTTACATCAATAAATTAGAAAGGTTGTAATTATTTTAATTTAAATAAAACACACAACACGGATAAATAAACGAACGTTTGAAAAAAGTAAAAAAAAAAACATCGCATATATTAACAAATATACGATTGCAAGTACACAACTTCAAATGTCAAACTTAAACAAATACTACGCGTTAAAGATAAACAAGATACGATTTGTTTTGTGCACATGTGACGTTGTAGTTTCATGGCTCTTTACTAACGTAACAGATTCTGCATATATAGGCAGGTTACACTAAATATTTTAAATGAATTATGTAATGAAAACAATAGCAATACTCGCAAATTTTTAGTGCTGACTTAATTGACGTTTCTATTTATTAAATTCAGTTTTTGGTTTAGTATTTTGATAAGGAATGCAGAATTTTCTGTTTTCATAATTCTCTTTTAATACGATTTAGATTAAGCATTTTTCGATCTGGATCTGTTATAGTGGTGTTGGGTTAAGCGTATAACTATTTTTTTTCAAAATAAACTGTATGGTTTATTCTGTTCTAAGCATGTGGTCTCCTTCCGGATATAATATTTTAAGTAAAAATGAGAATCTACGTAGGAAGATAAAAATCCATCTGATGATAAACCTGATAAACTTGCTATAGGTTATAAATATATGTATTTTATTAAAAATTTAAATATTAATTAATCGGAAAAATAATCATCTTCTATTAATTAATAGTTCCAATTTTTAAATATTCTTTTGCATATTATCAAAACCAGAATTCGTGTTTTCTTATGTTTTGGCCTTATTTTAGTTAATTATTATTTGTAATTTATTTTTGTTGCCTAATTTGTAGGCGATTGAAATGCAAGTAGTCGTCGAAAAAGAAAATATATTGTAAAACTAAGATAATATTAATTAATGTGTTAATTTTAATTCAGTATTTTACTCTTCAGGAATGAAGAAATTAAACTTCAGTCTATTATAAAATTGTATGATCTATTCTTTTGCATGCAACATCTACATTAACTCTCCTGTAAGCCTTACGTCAAGGTATTTTTCTAAATCGATCCTATTCGCGTATGTCAATACTGTTCGAATGTGCGATATAATCAGCAATACTCCTTATTGTTTCAAAACGAGTATAGGACATTGGCTTTTTATTTATACATTTCTCTAGTAAAGGTATAGCTAAAAGTTTTGACCCGAAATATGTTAAATAAATTGTTAATACCAGATTTTTTTTAAAATTTTTGTCGCCGTCTTATCATTGCAGCTCTCAAAAACTCAATCCAATTATACGCATCCTGTTGACTGGAATGACCGACCTATGGTGACAAATGACATACTCGAACGTCGGTCACATTGTCCAGCCAGTAGTCTTCGCGACACTTTCTAATGGCAGAGAGGTAATGACCCTCTGAGCATGAAACCGGCCAGAGCAACTGATAAGTCGTTCAACGTTGGTGTCAAGTCTAGAACACTCGTTTTGTATTGATTTAGTCCACAAGATACATCAAAATATAACAAACAATTAATAAATTTTTAACCCAACATATAATACGGCTTATCTGAACATAAGTACTAGTTCAGGAAAGCTAAGATATTGCCTACGTACTATAGTTATATGATAATATCAACTGGAAAATTTGTATTATCTTCTTTTAAAGCTTCTTATTTATTATAAGTATATTATTAATATTTCATTCTAATTGCAGGACAGTGAGGCCACATTTAGCTTTTGAATAGTTAAAGTCTAAACATAGTTTGGAGTATTAATATTAATGTAAAATTACTATTTATTGACAAAAAAATTGAACACAGAGATAAACTAAAGAATCTCAATGGAAGAAAAGTGTTAGTATAAAGATTTAGAATTAAATGTTGTCCAAATTATTGAAATGATTGGTAGTTGAAACTACAGAATGATATAATTGGTAGAAGTTTTTGCTTTTAAACATCTCATAATCAGTGATATTTGACATTATGTGTATTATACATCTAAATTCAATCTTCAAATAATGGTAATATAATCAAAACGTGCGGAAGTTTCTTAGTAAGTGCATTGAATAAAAAGGAGATTAATTAAAATACATTTCAAAAGTAAGTAACCGGTAATAATAGGAATCCAAAAATGTACATTATATATTGAAATGAGATATTTTTCTTTTTGAATTGTTTAGATGTATGTAGAAAGTATACGTAGATTGTAGATTTTTCGGGTTTTATATAAATGTACTAAAAATATAGACAAAACTAAATGGGTTAAATTGAAATATACAGGTATGAAAATTAAAGAAAGGCTATTTTCGTAAAGATAAAACAGTATATTTTTGTGTTTTTGAACAGTTTTGGTTTTAGTAAAATTCATTTTTTTTTTGGCCAAGTCCTTTTTTGTCTTTTAGATAAAGTATTTATTTTTATTTTGAATGATTTGACACTTTTTCATTAAAATTTTAGAGAAGTCATAAAATTTATTTTATTTATATTATTATTATTTGTATCTTAATCAGATTTTAAAAAGAATTATCTTTTTTCATTAAATTTGAACAAGATTGGCATTTTTTATTAAATTTTATTAAAACCGAACTTATTTTATTGGCTTTAAGGAGTTTTAAAGCATTGGAAATAGTAATTTGAAAAAAAAGATCAAATAGCCTTTAATTACATTGTGAGGGTAACCTTTTTTCATTAAGGATTAAATGTCTGTGAAAGAAATAGTATTAGTTCGATATTTTTTTAGCAAAATAGACTTTTATTTATTTTTTTCAATCAAAATTCTAATTTAAATTACGTTTTAACAAAACTGAATCTTCCTTCATGAAATTTTAACGAAAGTGAGCTTGAATATTTCAAATATTCTCTGGGCCCACTTGTCCTTGCACCTGGTTGCGCCTTGCAGACTTATTAGGCTTTATATAATTAATTTCATTATCCATCATTTATAATCTCTATAAAAATATATAGTTTCCACTATAATAAAATCGGTGAAAAGAAAGGTTCATATTGATTTTTATACAGGCATTATTATAATGCAAAGCTGAGCAACAATCTTTTTTTACATCTATTGTAAATAAATTCGAAGTACTGATTTGTGTTGTATCTTGAAGACTACGATGTCAACTGTAGTACACTATGTTTATTCTCTTTTGCTGTTTTGTTTCTTGGTTCTGGATGGATGGATATAACTGGCTTCGACGGGCGTCCTTCAATGCACTTTTGTTTCACTATTGTATTGTGAACTGCATTTTTATTGCTTAATTAATAAGGTTAAATAAATTGACGCTCGGATGCGTTTTTAGTATACACACTTGTAATATAAATTGATAGGTTTCCTTAAAAAATATAAGATAGTGTAATAGTAAAATCACAAATGTATACTTTGAAATCAAAACAAAACTCTTTATGCCACTATATTTTTTATAATATATGTCATAAAAAATGAAACCGTCTTATTGCCAAGTGACTGACAAAATCTCTAAAATAGACTATTAGATTTATGGGCCTGACAAATTGGAGAAATTCCGTGTTATTTCACTACAAAACGTTTGAAATATGTTAACGTTTCTTACGAAACTGGAATTCCTCTCTGAATTTCAATAGCAATAGAGAGAAGAGGCTGCTTTTGTTTTGACGAATAATGTTGCGCGTATCTTTAGGTCTAGAATAGATGCGGCGTTGCGAAAATAGTTGAAATAAATTAGAAGAGAGATATTAATAGGTTACAAATTGCTTTAAGATTCATGTATTTCTGCCTGGTAGGACAAATTGGTGTAATTTTGCGTGCTATAGAATTTCATTTGTTGCAGCTGGTCTAATAACTATTAAACTCAAGATTAATAGTTGTAATGATTGACATTAGTTTTAATTGAAATAAGATAAGAGTTATTTTGGGGAATATCAACTGAGTCAAGTTGAATATTGTTTTTTTATTTTTTACATAACCAAGAAGATGAATATATTTCGGTTAAAATATAAAAGAAAATTGTCAAGGAAATAGCAGAATTTTGTATAGAAAAAACTAAAATCTCTTATGAAAGATCAAAACATTAATTGTAATTTGGAAATATATATATCATGGAAATACAATAATATCTGTATTCCTAAATTTAAGTTGTAAAATAGAGCATGATAGACGCAATTGAAATGAGAATTCTCAGGGAATAGTTATGAGGACCAAATGGAGTCATTAGCCAAACAACACGAGAAACGAATAAACAAATACCAAAAATGATAAAAATAACAAAGGGGCAATTAAATTAGTACAAGTAGACTAACAAGAGAAACACATGAAACAAGAAATAACTAAGGAAGAAGAAATCTAGACCGTGGAAAAAATTATTGCAGCAAATAGTAGAGAAGAGGAAAGTCATTGAAAGAGATGAAAATTATGACAGAGAATAGACAAGCATGGAATAAAGGGATAGAAGAAAAGGAATGACTAATCCAAGTGCGACACTTAAAAAGATGTAAGCAAGGGAGAAAAGGGGGAGAAAAGGGAGAGAGAGAAAGAATTTAAGGCAAAGTGAAAACGAACTACACACATTGTGAACATTGGAAAGTTGCATTGTTAATTAATATGTGTTTATTATTATTTTTTTCTAATTATTTACATTAATGTTATTAAAATCGCAGTTTATTTCTTCCACAGGACTTTTTGGTATATTAAATTTAAAAAAAGTAATAATTATATACAAGAATTCATAATCTTCCCGAAATGCATTATTGATGGAGAATTACTCGACGAGCACGTCGGTATTAATTTTTGTATTTTAAACTCAATTTTAGCTGACATCAAACAATAGATATTTATCTTCAATTATTACTGTCGTCTGTTAATAACTAACGAATATTATTAGTGACAATATTCATTTGTTTAGTTCAGCACAAAACAAACAAATGAATACCTTTAATTTCCGACAATGCCTGAATAAACAAAACAACAACGGTCGGACGGCCTCTAATGAAAACAAGAGAAAAGCGGAATTACGCAACGAAAAAATACACTTTATTTTCATTTCAATCCATCTCAGATGCGGACTGGCTTTCAGTGTATTTATTTCCAATTGAGGTACGGAATCGATAAAGTCTGAGCTAACTAATAGGTTTATTAAAATTTAAAAGAAGGGAAAGAGTTTACAATGTGAAATACTTAAAAAAACGCAATTTTTCTCTAAATTCAAATGAAAAGCTAGACTATTAAAATACTGAGACCGCATGACCATATTTCCTAATTTATCAGTTGTTTGCGTACTCCAAGGTCATGCAAATAATATTTTACTTGTTTACTTGTGAATAATTAAAAATATCTTTTAATCAATTTTGTTTGATATGGCAATCCAAATACTAGAGGAGTTTTAGAAGGGTAGTAACGTAATAATTGTTACCAAAAACATTTGCGATATTTATCGAAGTGTATTAAATATTCGATAATGCCAAAAGTGGTTTTAAAAGTTCAAATCCGGAAATTTGGATCTTTCCGACAAATATCAATTAGGAAAACCAACAATTTTATACAATGATGTATTAAGGGCGAAAAGGGAGACTAATCCAAATGAGACCATCGAGAAATTGCCTGATCTAACTTTGAGTGATCATTTGAAGCAGACTGTGAAAATGGGCAAAGCAGGAGTCTGGGTTCCGCATATTCTATCCGAAGGAAACAAAGCCAATTGATCCACCACATGCAATTCATTATTTCAACAATGCAAAACAGAAGCCATTTTTGATATCTTGGTCAGTGGAGATCCAAAATAAGTCTTAGAAATGTAAAAATATCCCAAAAAGGCCCTTTTATGTGTTTAGTGTAGTATTACTTAAATCATTCATTTGAAAGTGCTGGAACCCGGACAAATTTTAAACACAATCTTTATTGTGGATAATTGAATCGAGTAAATCAATCTTTAATTAAAAAGTAGCCAGCAATTTCAACAAAAAAGGCGTTTCTCTACAACACTGGACAAAATTAATAAATTATGGTAAGAGGTATTGCCTCGCCCAAAACACTCATCCGACATTGCACCATCGGATTTCTATTTATTGCGATTGCTGCAGCATTTTCCAAATCTGGACGATGTGAAAAAAAAATGTTATTTTGTTCAAAAATAAATTGATTTTAATCGATTCATTATTGAATACTTGCACACAGTCCATACTGTTACAAAAGGTTATTAACAACGAGGGTGACTAATTAAGTAATAATATAAACTTGTTAAACATTTTTTTGTTTGATTTCAGTGTAAGAAAATGACATTGAAATATATTTATAATATTGATTAAGAGAGATAAATTTATTCTCAACAAATATATTTGAAGGACTCGCATATATAACGCACGCCTCTTGGAGTATTAATAGCTTTACTAAAAAATATTTTTTTGTAATGGTAAAGGATGAAGGAAAGATTTCATTTCAAAAAGAATTTGTTTATTCGTGAAAGCATCCGACCAGTGGAAATTCATATACCAGCAAAAGGCAAAAAGGCTTCGAATCTCGGACCACAAAGCCCCAGTTTGTGGCCGGCCACGTCGTAAAACTTTCATATTTTATTGGGTCATATAATTCCAGTGCTGAGGTTATATTTTGCCGCTGCAAATTTGTGGCCTAACAGTCTCGATAATCCTCGACATATTGGCGTAATATTTTTTGGTGAATTCTTGGCTGGATGTTATTAAAAATGAAACTTCTAAAGAAATTTATGGCTTAACATTGTCTAAGAAAAGAAGGCCGGTGAAACAAAATCATTTGGTAAGTGAATTGGAAAAGATGGAAATTGTTTCAAATAGAACTCTATCAGCAATTTTCTACTTTGTATATAATAGAAGCCGAATTTAAACAAAAGATCGTCCTGAATTTGTAATTTTGGTATTTCTTATTTGTCTTTTATTAATCCAAGGAAAGAATGCTAACATTTTAGCCAAAATGAACGATAACGATTACAGTAAAGTAGCCTTGGTTGTTACCTGAGCCCAATGATATCAACTAATTAATTCAATTAGATTTTATTATATTATATCATTTTAACTTATCAATAAGTATTCATTATTTTATATATTATAATATCCTAATCCTTCTTGATAAAGTTGTTGTAAGGATTTTTTCTGTTTCATTAGTGAAATGTTTCTTATTTATTTGAATATGTTAATCTTGTTGGAATTCTCTTATAGCAAATACATTGTTTGAATAAAGTCTATTGTAAAACCCACAAAACCCGCGTTAATATTTACATTGCTGTTAAAACTTTCACATTCATATCATTTCAGGAAATAACCAGACAATGCTTGGAAAATTTACTCAACATATTACGGATTATAGAGAGAATAACAAGAATAGGAGTATTATACAGAAACCAAAATTTACACTCAGATTGAAAAGCTTACAATTACGTTGCACTAACAATAGTTTTAATAATAGTTTCGTCTAGAGTGGATGACCTGTTTGACCGACATTTTTAACTTCCACTAGGGGTGCTGTGAATACATATAATGCCAGAGGCGTCCAAATTAATTTTTAAATAATGAGTTATATTCTTAAAATATATACCGTGGATATTAAAAACTCAAATTATCAGAAAAGAAAGTTCAATTCTAATGAACGTCTTTACTATTTTATATAAGAATAGCTGTACACAGGAGAAGAATATTTGTTAACATAAATATCATGAGATTGTTTATAGAATATTCAATTTAAATACTATCGTATACTAAATAAATTTTGTCAATATATTTCTAACCGCGATAGATTAAATGTATTTTAACTTCTAGTTATGTTTAGCAAAGCTTGCAAATGCATTTTTTCTTAATTCTGCAATTAGATGCAATAACGATAATAGAATATCCTCTAGTTTTTGAATATTTAAAAATATAGAAAAAATAAATATGAGGAAAGTAATCTTTCGTTTTTGATTATTGTTATTATTACTATTATCACTAGTCAAGCATTGGTAGCAAACTTGGAATCTTATTGACATAGTTGAATAGGAAGTTTAATAATTATAAAACTGTAAGAGAAAACTGCAACAAACGTAAGTTTAATAACTATGTAGAAATTTCGATTACCTTCAAAACAATATACTGTTAAATTAGAACCAAAGGGTAAAAGATCAAGTAGCCTTTTAGGGGTGAGAATCTATACTTCTAATTAAACAGAAAATAAAAAAAATTGGAATTAATTTTTAGGAAAACTATTTGCACGTCACTGTAGCCACACATGGAGGGTGTCGAAGGAAACTACCCCTGACATACTAGTGGTTAGTAGGGCGCGACAAGGGATATTTGCTTCTGTTATAGATGACTCATAAATAAAATAAATGTGACAACACGAACTACCGAACTTCGCTCGTGATTGACAATCTTTTTCTTTTATTTTGTTGATGCTATTCGTCTAGCGAGGGGAGTTTAAAAAGTGTTTGACCTGTTCCCATCGATAATGTAGCGAAAACTATGAGTTATTATTGTATAAAAATAATTATTGAAAAAAATCAAAATACTGACACAAGAAGGAATATTTATCTCTTCAAATTATGTCATGGTTGGATTTTGTTTACGTTTTGGTCTCCTGCAAAGACCATTGCCTCTTCCTCTAGAACCTTTATAGATTTATAGAGAAAACTAAATCTGGAAAGAAGTTCATCCCTATATGCTTACTCATGGTTTTTCTCCACCTAATGTTAGAAACTTTAGATTTACAAAATTTATCTGTAAAAGAATACATGGACAGCGATCAACAGAACTTGCATCTATTTTTTTAACAACCTTATGGTAATCATATAATTTCGTAGTTCTCTCGCAGACCAGTGAGTTTGTGTCCTCAGTGCTCCAGTGGCCAGTGTCTTGTAATGTAGCCAATATCAATTTATTTTGATATTCCATTTCTATAAGAACCAGCAAAACGTCTAGGTATGTTAGTTTGTCTTTGAATATTATTGAATACTTTGGACTGGATACTAAATCTAGCTTAACCTAAACACTCTGTTGGATTTTTGGTCACCAAACTCTCATTTTTCACACATAAGCTCCTACATGAATTTTTGATACTTCTACGTATCTTCATGAAAAAATGTTGTTTCAATTCGGCTAAGTATGTTTCTAGAACTGCCACTGCTTGACTTTTTGTAAAGTTGCACTATATTGGATAATTCTCTACAAATACAGAAAATAATAAAAACTAAGATTAATACATCAAATAAAAGTAACAAACTTATTACTCTCCAACGTTTTAACCATTAAGGGTCGAATAACTCACAAAAAGTAAATAAAACTAATCAAGGAAACTTAATTTTTGATTGTATGGTAAATAATATGAAGGAATAGATTTGGTTTATTTTCAGATATTCTATGGATTTCTTTCTAAAAAATATGGACACGAGCCTACCTTTCTGTCAAAATCAATTCTTTATATAAATAGTAAATTTCACTTCTCTCTTCACTGTTATCTTCTTCGAAGGACCTATCCCTCTGGAAGTTTTTTTTTAAATATAAATCTGCATTCTTTATAATCCTCATAAATTACAATGTCTTCGCCACGTTTTACGATCTTACGTTATAAAAATCCAATAAATTTTATTCACCTAAAAACCAGATGGTAGCAAAAATATTCTCAAAGTAATTTTCTACCTGTTATAATTGTAACACATTTGAATAAAGGCCCTACAAAGTTCAATAAATTTTATTACTTTATGACTTGATATTCTGTTCAAGCGGTAGCCGAATTTGAAACCGACAATCCTCAAACTGCCCCGCCATAACAATAAATTTATTGCTGATGGGGATATTGGAACATCCAGAAAGACAGTATTTATGGTTACCAAGAATGGTATATTGGCTAGAGATAACAATAAAATCACCTAAATATTCATTTCCAATGAAAATATTCCTTGGAATAAAGCGAAAAATTTTGAGCAACTAATAACCTTTTTTTTATTTTTAATTATATAAATAACCTTTACTCCATATTCTGAAATTAAAAAATAATATTTGATGATAACTATTAAGAAACCAGTAATTAATATAAACAGTGGCCAACAACTTAATGAGATGGTTTATGGTTATAATCTGTATAAAAATAAACTTAAATTGACTATAAATAGTAAATGTTTTACGAATTTACACTACAAATTATATTTAAAAAAAAAACTAATGTGTCTTAAAATAACCCAGTTTCAAAAATTCCCAAAAGAATATTTCATCTTTAATGCATGTAATGCCCGTAAATTCGAAATTATTTGACCCGCTGGCATTCTGTCAACGACTTTCAACACATTTTCAGTTTTCAAAATATCTCTAACACTTTGGAAACATAACATTGCAAAGCTTTGAAAGCGGCGATAAAAATGTGTACCTGTTCTATTTAGAGTGGCATGGAGTGTGTTGCCAGTAAAAAACTGATTAATGCGTTTGCAGTGAAAAATAATAGCGTTGACAAGTATCACATGGCTTGTCTCCTGTTGATAATAAAGTTGTTATATTTTTTCAGTTTAATTTTTAATTACTTCGATTTAAAAATAAATCGAAACAGATTTGGGAAGTGTTTAGAAAAATGCTAACGAAGCGATCGGCTTCAGCTTGTCAGGACAGTTTTTTTAAACGCCTCGTTATAAAAGAATTCAAATTACTTAAAAAACTTTTTATCACAAAAGACATGTTATGTGTATATTTTTCAAGAAGGAAGGAATTTTGAATAATTATTGCGGGTTATTGAAAACTTCCCGTATTTCAATTTATTTAATTTAATAATGTTCTAGGAATTTTTGTAGAGCACCTTGTATATTACGTGAATTAGTGTTTTGAAACCATGTAACCGTTTAAATTGATATTCCAAAATAAAGCAAAGAAAACAGACTTCCTGCAAATTTTATAGTGCAAATTATGCCGTCTGTATCTTTCGAGCTCTATCGGATGCACCTATATATATATATAAAATAAATTTGAAATGAATACCCATTATCTCTTCCTGGAGTATTAATATTTTCCTTATGAGGACAAATCTCATTAAACAAAACAATTTGATCATTCAAATTACTTATAAATTCAATAGCAATTTGCTTGTGGCATAATTCTATTTAAGATATTACCCACAAAGCACTATAATTTTATCAGTGTATATTATGTTTATTAAATTTGAATAACTTTTAGCGATATTGTAGACTGTAGACATTCTTAGGATCTTTCACATTAATTATGTAACCCTATGGAATAAACAAAAACAAAACCGTTAATTGAGATCAGAACAATTAGTTGTTTGTAAAGTGTAGGACTGAATATAATAAGTGTGTCAAAAATTATAAACAAGGAAAGTTGTTAAAATTTTTAATTTGTACGAATTAGATTACTGATATATGTAATTGACATTTTCTATTTACTCATTTTATCTATGTATATAAATATTTATGTAACCTTTAAAGCAATAAGGTATCATAAATTTTATAACCAGATTAGGGGAACTAGCCAAATTTTAAATCAAAATACTTCCCAATTTTTACAATTTTATGATCACAGAATAACTTGACTGTTTGACTTTCGATTTTATAATATTGACTGACTTAATTTTATTAGGCGTTTATTAGATTGTAAAGAGAATTTGCACAAAAATTTGCATAATATAACCTAACATTGTATGGGTAGAGGTAAATTATTTTATGAAAGGTCCTCTTACTTTTATTATAGAAAATTTACCAGTAGAAGAAGAGTGCATTTCTAAAATGCCAATACTTGACCAAGTAATTTTTTAATTGGGTCATTGACTCAATGTTTGTACTAATAATAAGCGACTGATCGATAATTGCACGTATACAGTTAATTTTAGCGTACTAATCATTTACATTTTTTCCATTTTTTATAAAGCTTCGTAAATTTTGTGACCATACAGTGTACAAACGGACATACTGTAATGTACAATATCATTAAAGAAGCATGTTAGCCAGATTCCCCAATTTTTCCAACTGTCCCTCGTAAATATAATTTTAGTTTAGAAACATGAGGTCTATTCTCAATGTTGCAATAGTTTTTTATAGCCAATTTTCTACTATTAGCAAGTTTAATTAAGTGATGTACAGTATACTCGTACTTACTAAATTGTATTGTTTACAATCAAAAGTATTTTTTAAATGAAAAATTTAAGTTTACATTTTATCTATACTTTACAGCAGTATGAGAAGCATTTTACAAAAATTGAGACTAGCATGACTAGTAAACGAAGGTGTCCAGCATTTTATGAAAGGCGCAATTTATATTATTAATACTATTATTAGAGCCACATAAGTTAATTTCAAATAACTCCATTTTTATTAAATTAATGTATACCCTCATTGTGGATATAGCTATAGGCTCAGTTTTAAGCATGGTAAATTATCCCATATAGTTTAGCAACAATTAATTATTAAGTTGAGCTCCTAATGACGGTCGATTTTCGATAATAAATCTGATACGGTTTGACAATTGATAGAGAAGCACATACAGGCAATTACCAACATGTACCTATTATATAATTTAGTCACGATGTTCTGTACAATCAAACAGGATCAATATTTGTTTGGCTTTTTACATCAATTTATCCTGAAATTTTAATCATTCCTAAAATGAAGATTAACAGGAATATTGTATTTTACATGTAGTCAACATAAGTAACAAAACAAATGTTATTAATTTTACTCCTTTTTTTTATGAATTAGGAATAAATAATAAATATAAATATAAATAATAAATGCATTGAAAAATTTTTATGAAAATAAATTTTAATTTGCACCAGCGGTGTAGATGCCCAAAGTATCCATCTTGGTAATATTCCCAAATAGTGCAATTCCAAAAAAATATTAAATACAGAACCTATAGAAATATTAATATTTTTCCAGAGTTTATCATCCTGTAAATTGGTTATTTTTATAACTTCTATATACAGAGTGTCATTGAAATAGTGTAAAAAAATTATAGAAATTATAGTACTCCCAAAACTGGTAAAAAAAAGTAAAAAAAAAAATTGTAAGTTTAAAAAACAAAATACACTTAGAAAAAATCTAGACTGGCATAAAATTTGCCCCTAAATCAAATCGAAAAATTATTTGTTTAATTGAAAAGGGTAGTTTTTGCTAGGGTAGAAGGTTAATTTATGAATAAACTTTTAGGATTGTTTTTTTTTACAAAGTGTGTTATGTATTAAATACATTTTAGTGCTTCAAAAAATGAAATAAACCAGTTATTCATTTGCTCAATGAATCTGTGGCAGTCCACAAGCTTGGCCAGCAAGATCACCAGATCTTAATTCACTAGATTTTTACTTGTGGGGCCACTTAAAAGCTTTAGTTTACTCAGCGCAGATTAATACTGAAGAGCAATTACGACTTGGTACAACGCTAAAGACTTTCACAGGGTATAGATCCCGGAAAAGATGAGCAGGTGTCTGTATTGAATAGTGACCACATTGAACATTTACTGTAGATCAAATGAGTCAGGCTGAACGTTTTTCAACTTAATTTCTCACTGTTTTATTATTTAAAATAATGTTTGCACTTTCCTTGCTTAAAGGGATATTGAAATTTGTAGTAACCAATTGATTAATTTAAACACACCACAATTTTTATAAATTTATGCTGATTATCCTGTGAACAACTCGTCATAGATAAATAAATTAAGGTATATGCTTTCAAATAAGGGTTCAGCATACTCTTTGTCTTCAATTTTTCTGAAAACCGTTGCTCTAAGCGGCTAGAAATAAGAGTATCTTTGCTATGGGAAAAAGTGCATAGTTTTTAAAAAATTAACCCAAGTTAAAAAAAACTCCAAAAAAGTTATTTATAAATTAACCCCCTACCCTTGCAAGAACTACCCTTTTCGATTAAATAAATAATTGTCCGATATCACCATTTGTTTTAGAGGCAAATTTTATGCTAGTCTGGATTATTTTTATCTCATTTTTTAAGCTTACAATTTCAAAAAAACATTTTTTTAAATTTACTCATCTAACGCCCCTAAACTCCCTTCATAAGCATTTAACAACCCATACTTATTGAAACTTTTTTTACCAGTTTTAGGAGTACTATCACTCCCGATTTTTTTTACTACCATTTCAATGACAACCTGTATGTAATGTTAAAGATTTGCCTTAAATGATTGCCTTCCTAATTTATAAACTACAATTAAAATAACTGATTTTTTTCCTCGTAATTCGTTAAAACAAAAATTCAAAACATGGGAAGTTAATTAAAGATAAACTCTTTGACAGATGGTTATTAAATTCATAATCATAGAAAAATAATATAAGATTTTTTTCTATTATATTTTATTATTTATTTGAAACCTCCCGCCGATTGACGCCCGGGCTCTTTGTCACAAAAATTATCGAAACATAAAATAGAGTTACATAAACATATCATAAAGTCATAATTTTGTAAAATAAGTTTTTCAGGCACAGGTCCGGCTTAGAAGATTCTACTAATTGATCTTATTTAGAACTATTTAATAATGCAACATTTTGCTCAGAAAATACATAACAAAGCTTCTTTTAGCATGATTACTCTTACTATCACTCTTACAACTGTAGAAATAAAATCGAAAAACGTGCTGCTCGCACACGTAGCAAATTTCGAGAAAAATGGAGCTTTCTATACCACATATTGCGGAAGTCGGTGTAGGAGCTCATATTTTAAACTCGCAAGATAACAAAAGATAGATATAGCCCCCTGGCACGGATCCGCGTTAATGAAAATTAACTTAAGTTTATGATAACAGATACATAAAATATAAATATTTTCATTTAATTATACGTAATAAACAGTTTCACATTTTCGTCAAAAAATTTAAAAAAAAGGCTTCTGTTTTAGTAGTGACCTTTTGTTTTTGATGATTTTAAGGTTTGAATAAATATGTCATGAAGTGAAGTTGATTTTAAAATGTGAACTAATTTATAAAATGAATTTTGATACCGTGTAGTGTAAAGGAAATTTCGTGAATATTTATAGGTAAAGTATAGTATTATTTTTATTATTTAATTTGCTTGTCTCGACTAATGAGATCATTAACTCGCATAAATGGTAATATTCGAATGATTAAATCTCTCTCTAGCGCCCTAGTTTTTAGGGCCTCGTATAATATTGCGTACTTTATATGCTCGTAATATACTATCTCATAACAAAGTTATAACTGATGGTGACAACAATAATATCATCTATAATAAAGTATATATGATTCATTTAAATATATGAATATATTCGGCGGTTGTACCTTTATCTCATTGTTTTTTTTTTAATCACCATATTGTATAAAATTTGATACGATACTTTCTAGTGGCACCCTAATGTGTGGCCCCGGAGAGCCACGGCAACTAGTAGCTTTGTTGCCTGAGCTTCTGAGATTCATTCATAATAATATAATAAGAAGAACTAATGTTATTGTTCTCAAAAAGTTATAAATATTTTCAATAATTTGGACTATGGACAATTTTCAATAAAATCATTTGGGGTTTTCAAATATGAATATGATAATTAACTATGATAGCTAATTGACAGTAGTAGTACAATTTAATTGGTTATATCTACATGAAGATTTTTATGAGGCAACTGCTGGTACGGACCTGTTTATAAAATTATCTACTCACGTAAGTACAATTTATCACAATAAATCTACATAAAACATATTTTTATAATATTCAAATAATTTATTTTAATACATATGATATTTAATGAAAGATGCTATCTCTGTCTAACATACGATATCTCTTGAAGTGTTAAATAGTGAGTTAGTGTAGGTGTGTCATTATATCCAAGGAAGCTCCATAACGAGTAATGATTTACTGTCCAAGTAGGAGAACTAGTTTAGGCTTGAAGCTTAAACTTAAATGAGGTGGGTGAAAGATTTACAGGGACTCACCAATGAAAAATCACTACGCTGGACAATTACAGGCAATAAAATAAGTACTATTGTTTCTCAATGTATTATTGTTTTTTATGTGAGTTGCAAATCAATTATTTTAATCTCAATCAAAGAGTAATATGCCTTTTGCTACAAAAGTAACTTTTTCTTTTTCCTAAATGTAACTCATTTATTTTTTCTATTCCTAAATGTAACTCATTTATTTTTTGTTTACATTTTAGTCGCTTTTAAACGTGCAATCACGATTATTGTTATTAAAATATTAATTATTTTAAAACAAATTTTTGGAGACAAAAAATGTTTAATTTTTCTTTATTATTTGTCGTTAGCATTCCAAAAAAATAAAAGCAAAATCATCAACCCCCAAATTTATACCCAGTTTTTTTCAATATCTAAAAGGAATGAATGAACAGCATTATATAATGCTATTATGGCATTTTTATTCATATTAAGAAAGCCGTCAAAAATTAAAACGGTAGGCTTCGTTAAACTACTAAAATTTGAACTTCTGGTTACAGTTCCTTCACACGATGATTTTTTAACAAAAAAGCTCCCAAGCAAAATATTAAACACCATCCGATATCGTTTCAGAAATTCGATCGGTTGCGGTGAAAATGAAATTCGAGGATAGTTTGGCCTGCATAATATAAAGAAGGATATTTATATTGAATAAATTATTTACTTCACCTAATAATACTACGCTTAAGCTAAAAGTAGGAAAAATATGAATTGTCTAGATTAAAAAATATTACGAAAATTAAATAGGCTATTTCAGTTAACAAGCAAAGAAAAAACTAAATTGCCATGATTTAGTTCTAATTGAGTCTTAGAAAAACTGGTAGAGCAGACATCAAATAATTATTGTAGAATACTGTAATTTTCGTTTAAATTGTAAAATCAAACTCATTAAAGAATAAGTTAGTTTTTTGTTTCAGGGTTTCTGTTAGATTTTTAAGTTCCTTACACAAATCCGTAAGTTTTTACCAGATTTAAATAAAATTCCTTGTTTAGCTCTCGCCGTTAAGAAATAAGGTTCCAAATTTTCATCGAAATATTTTAAAATTGACTTTGAAAGTGCTCTCGTCACCGTAATAAAACAGGTGTATCCAGAGGTTGAAGTAATTTGTGCTTGGTTAGCTCATTTGCTCTCTGACTATATCGATGGATGGATGGTTGATTGTTATGGAACTGTATCCTAAAAATGACAATGTTGAAATATTCCATGATTATTTTGTTGATTAGTGGTTAGACAAACCCAGTTTGAGTAAAATCTGAAATTGTTCAAGTGAGAAATAGAGAACAATTAATTATAAGTATTGTTCCTACCCTAATTTTGGTTGAGGGATAGCATAACAATTTTAATAAAAATGTTGGTAGAAGTTACCCCAACAATTTTGTATTCTTGGTTGTTATTTGCTCTAAAAAAAAGATACGGGTCATTATAAGGTTCTCAAACATGAGTTTCACTTACGCGAAAAACCAAATAAGAGATTCAACGAATATATTGATTTATACCTTCGAATTTCCAAAACCTTGGATAGGCTGAACTCTAAAGAATAATCGTTATTACGAACACTTTAAATCTTATCTAATATTATTAAATTATAATGAAATGTGTAATATATAAAATTTTATGTTCAATATATAGAATATTTGCAATTATATTATGTTGTTTTCTTATAAAATAATTAGCATTATTTATGAAACTTAGTGAATAGCATAAGTGTTGGAAATTCAAGTATATTCTACTAGAAATCTGTATCACAAATGTGTGAACTATTTTGTTGTTATTAGGATGTTATTACTCCTAATTACTCCTTCTAAAACTAATTTTATTGTATTAGTATCAAGATATTATTGAAAGACCATAACAGTATTAACAACAACAAAAGCAACTAGTTCTTCATACCTGTGAAGGACCGAAAAAGAAAAAAATAGTTTAAAGGGGTGAACCAGGAAAGATATAAACAAAACGAAATCAAAAAATGAAAAACGAAATAACAAGCACGTATATAACGTGAACAGAGGATAAATCGCTGATACAAAATAAGAAACTAAAAATAGAAAATTTAAAACAGTAATTTGAACTAATAAGAACGAACCCAAGAAAGCTGTAGAAACCAATAGTAAAAAAGACAAACAAGCGATGTTCGAGGATAAAGTTGTATAAATAATATAAATATAATTTAAGATATGGGTAATTAAAATGAAATGCAAAGGAAGAAAATAAATTATAGAGTATATTAATTAGAAAAAAGTGAAAAAATGGAACTAAATACAAAGATTGGTTTCAAATTTGACAGGTAACAACTTATCTATGTTTGTTGTTTTGCGTATTGTTGTTCTTTTAAAATGAGCTCTTTTAAAAATCTTATTGTTTCTTTGTTCAGTTATTATTATTTTAATAGGAAGAAACTACGACACTTGATCTAAAAGAGACAACCCTTCATTTTGAAGCTCTAATGGGAAAAATTTTAAATCTTGTGCATCACATGATATTGGTTCAGAAATTCGATCGTTCGCGGTGAAAATGAAACTCGAGATTAATTTACGGTCTTTGTGGACATGGTGAATTTTTCTAGTCGTGCAAGTAGCAGTTTGTGCTCATCTGGAGGTCGTTTAACCTTGCACATATATACAAGAAGTTGTTTACATAGGCGGAGATAAAATAATAAGAATAATAATTATAATTAATGATAAAAATAATAATAATAATAATAATAATAAGAATAATAATAGTAATAACAACAAACAAACGCGAAATATAATTCTTTAAAATGTGCAATGTTTATTTTCAGGTATTACAAAAACTATTACCATGAAATACTCACATATTACACTTTGTGATGTATAATGAAAATTATTTGTTTCCAAAACTCCACTCTTAAAACATAAATAAATCTAGGATGGATAAACGTAATAATATTATAATAGAATAAGACTGATCGGACAACCCTAGATAACATAGAATAAGATGGTTGCTACAAACATTCCCTAATTGCTGTTATAGATTATAGAGATAGACATTTACCTACTAAAAACATTTGTACGTATGTTGAATCGTAGACTTTATTTGATATGATTATTAATTCCTGGTATAAATTTCTACATAACATAAAACTTAAAATCTAGATTCTCGGTACTTGGTAAATAATTCTACAGATGAAGCCAAAACAGACAAATAAAAGAGATAATGAAGAAAAAGTTGAATAAAAGAAGAACATATATTTTCTTTTTTACCAATATTAATTAAAGTAGTAAAACATTTTTCATAATATCTTTTGTATATAGAAAATAAATTTCAATATGATGTGTTGGGTTTACAATTCTCTTAATTGTGATCAATTGTAGATAACCTTAAGTTTTCTTTTCAACGAAATATTTCGTTCTGTACAACAAATTTTGGAAGAATTTTGAAGACTATTTCTCTATTTCTAAATGTGTGTACGGAGAGTCTCCGTCACTGATTGTTCAAAGAGCGAACAATTTATGATTCCAAGTTTATTACGAATAATTACATTACGTTATGTTTAATGGTTTCTATATCTAGATAGAGTGGATAAGGGAACGGATAAGAGATCAACCTATACTTAACTCGATACAGAATGTAGGTAATTATTTAAAAATTAAGTGAACTACGCCGAGAAATTAAATAAACTACTTGGAATAGTGTCTTTATTTAAAATATATTTTAAGTGCTCCCATGAGGGACGTACTTTTATAATAAAAAATATTATCTTAATTCCAGATAACTTTTAATAGTATTTTATCTATATGACACTTGTAATATAATAAACCTTACGGATTGAGAGGAAAGCAGATCGGCCTTAGTTTTCTTTTTCACAATTTTTCATCATAGCAGTTAAATTCATAGAATACTTAAGTTTATATGTAGTTTATTTAACTTAATTTATTTCGGTATAATCCTGTTCTTCTAAGAATTAATATTCAGGCAGTCCCATTGAAAATATTTTATATTTTTTTTATTTATTGTCTTCTCAAAAATATTTCTCGAGATTATTTTTATTGACTTTTTCAGTAATTCTTAACACCACAGCGTGGTTTATATAAAATTCATTTCAAAAATTAGGCTTTTAGGGTTAACGATCTCTGGGAAACCAAGTGCACTTCATTTTCTCTCTTATCAAAAATATTTAAATATTAATAAACTGATATAAACCAATCTGGTCATGACAAAAACCAACATTTATACTATTTATTATGGTTACTAGACATCATCGTTCCCATCATCATATACTTGGTATTATGATTAACGCTTGTAAGCGTTTAAATCTGTTTATTTAGGTGTATCGCTCTTCTTCTAAATTAACACAATTCAGTAGTTGTCTTTCTGGTGCGGTTATTTTTTCTATTGTTCTCTGTTCTCACATTTGAGCTTCCATTGTTTCGATGTCATCCTCTATTTCTATTTTGTTCGACAACCATCTTTTCCTTGGTCTTCTTCTGCTTCTTTGGTGTTGTGAGGTCTAAGTAGTTATTCTTTTTATCATTTCTGTTGGTGTTCTTCTCATTATGTGCCTTTATTTACTTTACAATAATTTCGCCTTCATTTTTTATTTTGCTAGTTCTTTCTCCAACATTTGTTATATCTGGGCCAATTATTACTATCATTATTTTCCTTTCGTATATTTTTGGTATTCTTTTTCTTTTTTATGAAGTGTAATAGTGAGTCGTATTAATGTTTTATATATTCTGATATTTTTGTTTTATCGATCTGTTTACTTTTAAGTATTTTTATCTTTATTCCAAATACTTGCTTTCCTTTTGAAATTATTTCTTACATATGCCGTACGTAAATTGCTGCAATATTTATTAGGGTTAAAAGATGTATGCATTGAAAATTGCAATAAATGTACTAGGATTAAGCTCTTAAAAATTAGAATTATTATTTTTATCTGACTATAACTATTGAAACTAGTACACATTGTACATAAAACCGCTTTTTAATATTTTCCTATATATCCCCAATATCGAGAAGCTAATTGTTATTGTATATAGGTACATAATACCGGTTGAATCTAATTTTAGTCTGAATAAATTCGAGTTATTGTAAATTGTATAATTACGTACCAACCGGTCATTTTACTAAAACAATAATTGATGATAGTATCAGAGAGGGAATATATACATTGAATTATTCTATCAATAGAGAGAACACGCATAATAAATAATGGACATAATGTGCAGGTGCGCTTTTATCTATTTTTGAAACACTTCGAAAATGCACAGTTGTCATTTCATAAATCATGCTCGCATTATCATTTTAATTTGAATTTATTGATTCGTTTTAATATTTTCCATTGTAATACATTACGTTTCAATGAGCAGCCTAAATGAGGACGAATTCAGATGAAAAGCCGTTTGCCATCCATAATCCTGCTGGATAGTTGGAGAAATTAACATTACAACTAAATATTTTCCATAATAATTAGTAAGCTTAATTAGATCTAATTAGGCTAAAGTACAAATTTATAATTTAATTAATGATAGTCAATAATTCTGTGAAAAGAAATAAGTAAATAGAGACGGTGAAAATCAGGTAAAGCTATGCATTATTCGGAAATTGATATTTATTTTCAATAAGTATTTAATTATCCAGCAACATTTTTTTTTAAATACAGAGTTTGGTAAAAGTAACGCATCAATCTAATATATACCTAAATACAAATTATAGAAAAAATTGTTTTTATTTTTTCTATTTTTCAGTTTTTGTGAATTAGAATTTTAATATCTTTTTTTTTTCTAATTCTCCTATTTGTCTCCGTATTATTTTTTGGTATATTTAGATTATTCTTTATGAATGTATAAATTCGGAGATACATGTTTTCATAGAGTTAGCTAGTAAATACATTAAGGAAAAATAAAATCTAATAAAAATCCGTATATTACTAAATGAACAATTAAATTCGGGAAATTCAATTATTTTAAATTGCCTTTGGCACTAAATATTTAATATTAACCAATTTTTAGAACATGAAGAATATTATTTATAATATAAAAAATCACATTGAACATATGTATTACTAGATAGTGATTGGTCTGAATGTAAAAATGATAAATCAAGTATGTATATGAGAGATCTGTCAAAGTAAATCTAAAATCATGCTCTAAAACGGCGAAATTCAAATCACATAAATTAAAAAAATTTTGAAATATTGTGGAAATTGAAAATGAGTTTAATTTATTTTTTTATTTTTTATTGATAGATTTCACAAAGTAAGGGTAGAAACAGTGAATTTAATAAATCAAATGTTCACACTGGATCCCTCCTACAGCCTGACAGTGAATCCCTAACGAAAATCACTAATAATATTATATTATTTTGAAATAAATATACTTACTAAAAAATAAAAGATACTATTTAAAATTATGTTTTTGAGACCATAAAATATATTTAGTTTGAAGAATTACAACAAGAACAAAGCACCTTCCGCGCTAGACGACATGCTTAGATAATATATTTACTCTGCAACAAATGATAGAAAATAGGAGAGCTCGAAATTTTTCCAAACCGTTCGTTTTTAATGACCTCGAAAAAGCCTACGATTCCGTGCCCTTGAATAAAATATTTGAAATTTTGACGAAGATCGGTCAGAATAAAATATATATTCGTGCAGTGCAAACCATTTAGAGTTACAAAAGATATTAAACAGAGTTGGCGGTAAACAACACCTTTGTTTAAAATATATAATCCAAGTCTTAAAAAACTGGAGAAGAAAGTGCTCAGGAATGGGGATAGAGATCGATGAATCATACTTAACAATGATATTCTTTACGGATGATTTACATTATTGTTGCAAATTGTGAAGAAAATATCGACTATATGCTAAGGAAAGTG
The DNA here is from genome assembly GCA_951812935.1 of Hermaeophaga mercurialis. NCBI lineage: Eukaryota > Metazoa > Arthropoda > Insecta > Coleoptera > Chrysomelidae > Hermaeophaga > Hermaeophaga mercurialis. The sequence continues at coordinate 22,285,138 of OX638360.1, forward strand.
AAAGAAGAATATAAGAAAATTTAAATGAATATGAACATGAAAAAGTCAGTATTTGTGTATAGGAGAGGAACAAGAAAACCCCAGCTTACAATTAACAGTAATAAGGTAATGTGAAGAATATAAATACTTGATAATCATTATCTAAAGAGACGGAACAACAGAGAGAAAGATAGCACAAAGGGTTCAACAGGAACAGAAATGGGTACGAATTTTCAATTCACTTGTCGAATCAGATATACATTAATAGAAAACTGACAATCTACATAGCAACCGTGGAGCCAATAATGACTTATGGATCAGAGTGTTGGCAGTTATCGATGAGGAACAGGAAAAAAATTGATACGATGGAAATGGGTTTTCTCAGAAGAGCAAGTAAAGTGCTCAAACTAAGGCATATACCGAAAGAATAGTTTAGAAGTAAAACAAAAGAAACCATAAAACTTATATGATATGAACACGTAATGAGGATGGAAAACACTAGATGGCCAAAAAGAGCGCGCTCAGTTATATACACACAAACAGAAGGAACAGAGGAAGACCGAGAACGAGAATGGATGCTGAGATGTGGATATCGTGGATATATATATATATCCATTAATTCACAAATACTAACAAATAATAGACTTCCCTTAGGTACATTTTATTTTAAACTTCTATTATTATTATACTATACTTCTATTCTATATTGGTCCAGAGTTTGACTTTGGTAGTCTAATGGATATCCACTAAATATTAGTGGATAATGTTTAAATAGTTTGCGTACTGGAATTTTAATATTGCATTAGTTGATTGTTTACTATATAAAGTTTTTACCTGGCATGAAGTTGTATGTTTTTTAATGCTTGCGAATTTAATTTTCTATTGTAACTTAAAATACAGAAATTTGTATTTGGAAATTTGTTTCATTCAAAATTACCAAAACTGGTTTCTATTAATATTCTCACATAACTGTTTCTATTTCAACAAGTATCTTCTCATTCCATATAAAAGTTCCAAACTATTCATAAATAAATAAATCAGATTCCTAAGCGAACCTAACTTTTGGTGTTATCGTTGTTTTTAGTGAACCAAATGAAAAGATCAACAAAACTTTAATTTGATACGAATGTTAATGGCTACATTTTCATATATGTTGACAAAATATTTTCGGACATTTATTACCAAAAAAACCCGTTTTTTGTCACTCCAACAACTAATAATCTAATGATATAATAAATATACAAGAAACGTTTAACATAAATTTTAATTAGCAATATCCTCGATAAATATGTCCTGTTAGTATTTATTACAGATTATACAGTTAAATACACTAGTTGGGCATATTTTGATGGAAGGGAGTTGGCACGTCTTTTATCTTAAGTCTCATTTTACGATATAGTCAATGAACACATAAACCAGATAGATTATTTTCATATTTTTATTCTGAGTAAGTATAATAATCTAGATTTTTACCCTTCACCATTGATTAATACTATTTTACATTTTATTTATACATTATCGCTACATACAGGGTGAGTAAGTTTTCCAGTGAGTTCAGTTTTTCCAGAAATATCTTGCAAATTTGCACCCATTTATTTGAGTCTCACTAGTTAAAAGGTAATAATTTTTATATATTTTGATTCCCTGTTTAATTTTGGTCAAATATCAGATAACTTTTATTCAAAAATGAACCGTTTTCTATCAATAGTAAAAAGGTATCTAACTATTCTACCAGAGATTCCTTCTTGATGTTCTCAGTATTTGAACAATTTCAGTTAGGTTTCAAATAGCTTGCGAATTTACAAAACTTACTATTTTAGGCAATAAGAATTTCGTAAATAATTCATCACCTTTAACCATTCCCACGTATTCCTTTCATAATTATTACCAGCATGTCGTGTGAAACATTAAAAATATCCTAACTTAAGTACTTAACATTGTCCCATATTGTTACTTGAATAATAAAATAAAACCGTATTGTTTGAGGTACTCGAAAAATGTAGTACCATAAAGTGGCTTGTTCAATAAAAATAACAACACAAACATGCGTCCGTTTAAGTTACTGAGAAAACAAGTATAAAGTATAGTGTTTTTGTTTAAGCAAAACAGAAGTCCGTTCACAAATATATTTTTCAGGTTTTTTAAGCACCATGATACCAAATACTAAGAGGCTCATTAAAATCTAATTTGTTTTTTGTTTTACTGATTTTATAATATTTCTTTCTTCCAATGAATATAGTAGTATTAAATTTCAAATTATCAAATTACTATATAATTATTACCATCACCATCTAGGAAGTAAAAATAATTTTATCACAGCATTGTGAAAACACTCATAAACTAGTAAACTTGTGCTATATATATTTCTATTCGTATTCACATATTTTTAAGTACAATAACTATTCATACTTCATTTTATTTTATACAAAAATACCTAATTCCTGAGAACTTGTTAGTTGCGCTGGGATATTTGCTGACAAAAATAAATATCTGCTATTTTCCGCTATAGCTGTCAAAGTTAATTAATAGCCCAAAAACAATTCAAAATGATTGAAATAAAATTAGACACAGTTGATTTTGATTGATTAGATGCGAAGCTTATAATGGGGACATTTACGCATTTGATTTGAATAAGATAAATTACAAGTCAAAAAGAACGAACTGTTTCTTATAAGTATACAAGGAGATTCAACAGATGGTCAAATAAACACTGTAAATACTATTATTTATAAAAATATGAAATAATATTTAGTTCAACACTAAAGACTATTGTAGAGAACAAGACTGAGTGAACTTTATATATTTAACTTTTACGATTTATATTTTTAGAAGTAATAGTTTATTTTTTAAAAGAAAATAAATAAAAGTATAAAAGGATGAAAAAAGTAGTTCATATGAAAAGGATATCGAAGATATTATTACAAAAGTTTCATAAATTACTGAATCGCTCTCTATATTACTTATCACTTGGTCTCTGATCTCCGTTTAATAAGAATACGGTTTTTATTAAATAGCTTCATGGGGGGTCATGGTTTGCAACGTGTATGTGTCTAGTTTACGGATGGATGTCAATTCTATAATGATTAATGAAAGTATTTGATCTAACCAGTCTATGCATACCTTAGGATTTTACTGATTTTTCAACTATTTTATATCAACATAATTAATCGTTTTTAAACTAAGATATATCTATGGGTATAAACATAATATATTTTCTTAAAACACTTGACCTACAAATATTGGAATTACTTATACTAATACTCATACTTATTGCTTCTTTTTTTCTAGAGTTGAAATGTGTTCTTTTTAACCAAAAAGTATTGTACCAAAAATGACTTGAAAAAATGACGTGTGACTTACAGAACTTTACTTCCAAATTAAAAAAATATATATTTTTTTTATTTAATTAAAATACTCCAAGTTAACTTGACTAATTATTTTTAGAGTTTATTAATATTCATCAATTGCTTTAACGTAACAGTTATGATAAAATAATTATTGATTTACCGTTTATTTTATTATTAGTAACTTTTGCCTCAATTAGAAAAAGCTTTCAAATTTAATGTTGAGGCTCCTAATTAGTTAATTATTTAATTAATTATTCATACTAAACAAAAAAGTAATGAACGACAATTTATAAAAGTCCATACAAATTTTAAACAAGCTTGATATTTAAATACATTTTTTACCAATTTTATTTATTTATGTGAAAGTCTTAAAGGAAACTAATTTTAAATAATGTATAGGTAATATATCATTATGTAAAACTTACTTAAGAAACCATTACTTTTTAAATATTTTTTAAAATAAATCAATAATTTATTCTCATAATATATAACGTTAATTTCGGCAATATGACGAAAATCTGATTCTGATACTGCGGATATGCAATTACACAGATACCAAATGTTTTCCATTCATGGTACTTTAAAAACCTAAGATAATCCTGTTATAACCATTTATATGTTTATTTCTGATTTCCAGTTCCATTTTTAGGTCTCCTACACCAACATCTCCTCAGAATCGAGCTGGAGGACACATCCCTTTACTAAACAGGAAGATGAAACTGGCGAGCACACATATAATTTTCGACATCCTCAATAACCACACTATGTTATCGGCAACTTTATAGAAGTGGAATAGTAGTTGACTAAATAGAGAAAGGTCCTCAATCAGTAAAAAAAGAAATAATTGAAGAATCTTTTAATCTTTATTAAAGCCATGACGCACCTTCTTAATTTTCCAGATTCAGAAACTAACAATCAAAATCTGAACTTATTTCTATTTGTGAAAACTAATAACATCTTATAGAGCAATCTAGAAAGAGTAATAAATTTAAAAATAAGATGGTATGAACCTTAAAAAAGGAAAAAAATTTATAGTATTATATGTAAATATTTATTATTAATATTACATTTTAAGACAGCTAAAAATAAAGAAGTTAATGGAGCGAGTAATATTTGCAAAATAAAAATGTAGTTAAAAACTCACCACTATTCTAAAAATATTGAATATGAAGAACTCGTGATGTTTAAGCGTCTACAAATTAAATAAACCGTAAATATTTTTTTAGAATTAGCAAAATAAATAAAATTGTAATCGACTAAAAATATCGCAAACAAACCCTGCTTATCAATTTTTCATTAAACCCGTAAAACGGCAATTGTATCCGAAATGTAAACACATTTCTACGGTTTTCATTCACATAGACGTTGACAAACTTTTATATGGATTTTTTTGTAAAGCTCTTGCATGGTTGAATAAACAAGGAAGCTAATGAAACATCCAGAGTTGTAATGAATTACAAACAGAACTGATAATTTGCGATCTGGTGATGGATCCTGATATTGATACAAAACAAAATATAATTAGGCCACGGGAATAATACAGAGTAAAACGGTATTTTAAAATTTTGCGGACTTAACGAATTTTTTAAATAAATTTTTGAGTTCCAACAGATATTCTCTGATTGCGTTGATTTTATTAGCAAAATTGGAAATATATTTTGTTTCTTAGAACCAAATCCTACATTTTTGTTCGGTTTATATCAAATATAATATATATAGTGTGTATATAGTTTTATCGAAAAATGTCATTCTTGATAAAAAGTTTTCTATGAAGCCATATGAACTTTTGCAGTTAGTTCGAAACTTTAAGTATATTCTAGTGGGTGACGTTTATGTTATAGATTAAGATAAATTCTTTCTTGAATTATAAAACAATAATTTGAAATATGATTGCTTGGATCATGACATAAATGTCACTCACTAGATTATTGTTAATGTTTCGAACTTATTGCAAAGGTTCATTAGGTTTGATAGAAAATTGAGTTTAAAATGAAGCAGTTAGGATAAATTATGACTTTTTCTTAATTTCATGGAGTTTTAGAATAAGTAAAACTTTATGAAGAATGACATTTTTTGATAAAACTAAAAATATAATTTTTTCTCCTCTCGTGAACCCCATTCGTGAACACACTGTAGACATAAACAAATCATAAGTATATAAAAAATAGGTAAACTTCGGGATGAGTTCAGGGTAATAAATCAACTAAAAATTGTGTTTTGGTACAGCTTATTTCTAAGCTGATTTAAAAACTAATAAAAATAATTTAATTCTAAATTTAATTTACTTAAATTAAAGTTGACAGACTCCTGGTCCAAACTTTCATAAAATGTTTACTTATCAGTCCAGTAAATAAACTTAAATAGTACATTTAAATCCAATTGTCTAATGATTGATTTTAACAGGTAAACAGAGCTTTGGGCTAATTAGCTGTAATTCCTTTTTAGGAATGGATAATCACTAACGACATGTTGCCTTGTTTTACGTGATGCTGGATGAAAATATTTGTCTTTCCTGGAAAAACTATATTTGCTGTTGTTCCACACAAAAATTGAAAAAACGTATCACCTAACCAAAAATCATAAGTAAAAAGTTTTAAGATACTGTTACTTACTGATGAAAATTATATATATACAAACAAGATAATAAAAAAAATTTCTAATTAATCGAGGAAGCTGAGTATTCAACATGTGATGTGAACTGTAGGATGTTTAAAATGGAAGAGAGTTCTATCATCTAATTTTATTAAGTTTCGAAGGTTGGTATTCAACTAAATTTCGTTTAAAATGGAAATTAAACGATTTGACATTTCTTATGCTAATTTTAAATACTGAATTTTTATATAAAACATTTTCCACCTTAAATCGTTATTTTATATAAATTTCTTTATTTTGTTCTTTAATTTCATGGAAGCGTAAACAATATATTAAGAGGTAATTTTCTTTATTTTTTATAAAATTTGCTACTATAATTATAATTAAATTAACATTATGATTATATGTATTGCTAATTTACCCTATTTTAATCTCAAATTTGTTTCCAAAACATTATTTAAAATAAAAATTAATATACAACTTGAAATTAATAACCTCATATTACGCCATAGACTTTTAACTAAATATTTATATTATAAGTTAATAAAACACTAATTACTGTAATTGTATCATATGCTAAAAGTTAACGTATTATAAGTATGAACTTACTAATTAGGATTTATAAACAAGTTGCTTTTAGCTTCATATATCAGTACTTATGAACTTGTTTCTTTTATATACTATGATAAATATACATTACAATCATTATTTCTACCCTTACTTTGTGGAATCTTTCCATTATAAATTCAAAAGATAAAAATCAAGATCTTGCTTCTTAACGCACATATGAAGAATTTCCAATGTTGCCTCCTTCCATTGTTCCATTGTATTGGTTTATGCTGAGTGTCAATGAGGTCTTTACCGTGGTGTGACTGATCCGGTTGTTTTAATCTATAAGTTCCGAAATGTTCACTGTAACTTATTTCAAAATTTCTAAGGGTCTGGCCAATATAAATAGCGTTACAATTCGGACAATTAAACTTATGAATACCTGATTTTTTTAATTCAGGAATTTTGGTTTTTACGTTGCTCGAGATATAATTTTTGATATTTTATTTATTTAATTATGTATGTAATAGCTTTGTATTATTTTGAAATCAGATATAGTGAACACTTGCGAGCTTATAGATTAAAATACAAGTAAATTTTATTGTTTACATTTTTAAATATGTATTAACTTAAAAATACTATTAAATTTTAATTCTAGCATTAGCTTGTTGCATAGATAATGTATAGATAGATCTGATGATGTGGTGGTTTTTCCGTAATGTACCAACGAATTTAGGTAGGTTAGAATGACATTTAAAAATTGTTTGTTTAATACAGTATTCAGTAAGATTATAAAAGGTTGATGCGGCCCTGCAGACAAAGGAAAGATATGACAATTAGACCTAGTTCTAAGTAAACACTTGTGTTCTAAATGGGACGTGATATTCGGAGCTTGACAAATTCAGGGTTGCCTACTTTACACACACTAAAACGACCCTTGAAACACGCCGTTCAGGATATTTACTTTGCAAACCCATTTTGTCATTCTCTAAAATTGAAGATGTCAGCTCAGCATCTGTTGAATGCTCCTTGAAAAATTGCAAATTCTTAATGGCTGTTTGTTTTGCTCCGAGGAAACATGTTTTGGTTATATCCAGGTAAGTACAACTCTATTATGAAATACATATCAAATTACGACTCAAATTTCATAGAAAGAGAAAAAATGTATAAAGAAAGGACCAGAATCTCCATTTGTATTGATAAAATTAATTTAATATGAGATACATTTTTATAAATTTAAAATATGTATTTACTTCTTTAGATTCCCTGGTTCACATTAGAAGTACTTATGTCGTCTATTTCAGTTATCGAAAAATATTTAAATTTAAATAATGGGAGTATTTTAAATATTTACCAATTTGTTTTAAGCCGAAGAAAGCATTACTTATTTCATTTCCCCCATTTTAGTACAAGCAATTTATCATTTATTAATTTAAGCACTAAGATTTGAACTATTGTTGGCAATGTGAAATAATCCCAGATACTGAAATATAATTAAACAAAAACAAAAAATAAAAGGAAATAATTGTTAATCGGAATTTTAGGTCATATTTTTAAAATTTAAATAGAATTGGCCAAATATATTAATTGCTGAATTAAATTTATCAAAACACAAAATATTAATAATGTTTTCAATTAAGAACCTAGGCACATTTAATATATAATGATTTATTCTCATGTATAAATTAATTGAAAATATTTAATAATTATTATATTCCTTGTACTTAAGTGAAATTTAACTGACATTAATTATTATCTTTCATTTATTCTTCATATTATGAAAATTTACCGCCGTATACATATTTCATTACAAATTTTCGATTTGTTTTATAATAATGAAGCTCTTTGACACAATTTTTAACCAAAGAACATCATCACCCTTAACAGATTACATGGTAACAAAGTTATTAAAATTAAAATTAATTTAATTTCGACAGTAAGTAAATAAGCTATTATTCCTATTACTCAGGCAATTTACATAAGGTCATTAATTTCTCTAGCACGGATCACACATAATTTAAATTAAACAATATAAACCCTTATTAAGTCGACACATTTTTGTTTGTGAATAAAAGGTAATTCATCTCCAGTTATAAAGTCAAATTTTAAATAAATGAATTCTGCTGGGTTACCAAAAAAACACCATAAAAAAATGATTCAATGATTTTTAACGACATCCATTTTTAGTGATCGGTCTGGTAAAGAGTAAATTAGCGAGAGGTGGACAGGAAAAAAAAATTTAAAACATTTTTGGAATTAATCTTGTATAGAAGATTTTATTTTTCATCAAAGTTTACATTATCTCGCGTAAATATCAAATCGACAAATTTATTCTCCAATTACAATCACTCACTCTTAGAAGAAGACATCTAGTGATTCTTGAAAAATAGTAGCCAAGCGACATTTTGATGTAAAATGGCTTCACAAATCTATATCTCAAAAAAGTAATTTCGCGGAATGATTCTAACATTTAAAATTTAGAGGTTCATAAGCTCATTTAGACAAAAATTGTTACATTTTAAAAATCACTGTACTCTCACTAAAAATCTGTGTGTTAATTGTTAATTAAACCTAGCTCATTAGTAAAAGTATTAAATTTATAGTTCTCTTCTAAGTTAAAAAATGGACTAGCCCCAAATGATAGTATCAATATACCTATTATTTAGCCAAACTGTAAAATATATAACGGGTCAAGTCAGTATAATTTTAGATACCTACTTTCTGATTTATGTTTTTATGGATATACCTATATATTTCACAATAAATTTTCTGAAGATTCTATATCGGTAGCATAACAGAAATTGAAAACTATAGAATATTGGACCAATAAAAATAAAAATTCTTCTTAAAATTCATAGGCGTAATAAAATATTTGTTCCAACCACCCTAATAAGACAGACACTATTTTATGTTGTTAAATTTAAAGTTTAGGCCATTTATATGTAGGTTGTATAAAAAATTACTTTTTAAATAACTTATTTAAAAAATAAAAAATTCCCAATTAGAAATAATTAATATTGAAGCTAACAAATATCTTTATTATGCTTTTAATAATTCTCTTTGAAATGTTAATAACGAAATAAATCTTCAATGCTAGTAGCATATCGTGTTCATTCGCTAAGTGGATTCAAATAATAACCGTATTTTTTTATTTTTCAATCTTTGAATAAACTACATTTTACGAATTATAATTTTCCTACCTCCTTGGTACAAGCAACTGATTATGTGCCTTTTTCGTTTCTACACCCATAACGAGATTGAATATCTATAAAGGCTTTAAAGAATTTCGTTTATGAAATATAGTAGTCTTGATGCTACTTGAATTTTCAGCTGACCAAACTAGACGAATAAATTCTTTTTATGACGTTCATTACTTGACTTTACGACAGGGGTGCAGCTGGATATAAATCTCAGGGGTGGACTTGGTTCAGGTTAAATTTTAATAAGGTTGAATGACATTTTGGTGTTAACCATAACACTATTAAAAATATTTTATGTAAGTTTTAACTACTTGCCATCTGTTACTTTATTACTTATAAAAAAGATATATAATAATAAATATAGTCGTAGTAACTGAGAAATGGGCATGTTCTTCTAACTGATTATTTTGATTAACTTTAGTATTTATTTATCTAATAAATCACAAGAACGGATATTGATAATTTTACTTTTAGTTTAGTGTAAGAATAAAAGTATGTTCCGCATATACCCATGGAAAGGAATTATGTAGTACAATGCCAATCTTGGCAAATTAATTTCTTATTTTAGAAGAAAAAATAAATTAAAAAATCGAATAAGGTTTAACTTAACTTTTGATATATTTGTATAAACCATGAATAGTTCAAATAAAGAACTTGATTTGGATATTAAAAAAATATCGTATCCTTTTCGTCATTTTGGTCATGGGACATGAACCACAAAGTATTTTTTATGCTCTTTCCTGTGCTGCTAGTATGACTTAGTTCCTCCATCTTACTTTTAGGTTCTATATTGCATTTCTTCTTTGTTTCTTCATAAACTTGCCGAGTCAATCTTTCTTCGGGTATTCTGTGAAAATATTCCAGTCATTCCTATTATCTTACTTATTTTTACTTCGTTTTTTAAATTCTGATCTTTTATTTTATTTTTTCTCATTTGATTACTACTTCTATATATTAAGATTAATTCAAAAGTTTTCTCCATCTAGTGTAATAGTATAAGATCTAGTACCTTGTATTGCTATTATGATCTTTGTTTTATTCACTGATACTTATGATCTAATTATGACTTCATAATTACTCAAAAGAAGTAGAAATTACCCTATTTTGTTAAATCTTCTTAAAATCAACGTCTGTATTCTTACTATATTCATTATCTTTATTTCTGGTATTATCTCTTTTTAAGCTTGTTCATACATGTTCTATTATATATAAATTTATTGAATTATTTTTTATACTCTACTAAGCATATGAGTAATTATGCACTTATAAATGTTAACTGAAATTTTATTATTGGTTTAAATATCCAAGATGGGTTTTTCTATCACTACACGAGATTCTAATAATTATAATTAATAATTCTTAGCTTAAATAGTAACAGAAATAAAATATATTTCATTTGTAAAAGTTTTCGGCGAGATATCTTGATGCATCATATCAATTTTTATAGTTTAGATAACACAAATTTTGAATATACTGACGTGCAACTAAAATAGGTTATGTTTATAGTCTTTTGTCTGAAGGCCAAGGCTCTGCAGTGAAAATATTTCCATAAAAATATAGCACATTTACATAATATCGCACCGCTTTATCACTAAGTGCATAATATATGAACACTCGTTGCCTTATGTATTTATAAATAAATATCACACCGGCTTATCAGCTGTTAGTTTGTGATTTTAACTTTTTCATTTTCTTTCGTTAAGTAGGTTATAGAGAAGAATTTTAAATTAGTTAGTGTAAATATATTTTTGTACCTAAATTAAACAAACAATTATCGACAGATATTGAGCTAGTACAGAAAAACAAACACGCAGTTCTGTCTCCATGGGTGATCACTGATCATTCTTTGGAATAATTTTTTTATAATGCCTAATTTGGAATACTGAAAGAAGACAGATCCGTTTTTGTTAGTCACGGCTCAATTTACCCTTGCGAACAAGGGTTCCCAATAAATTAACTAACAGAAATTAAAGCAATATTTCAAGAGATAGTTACAGGAGACTTCAAAACTACTATAAGAGTAAAACAAAGAGAGATTCAGTTTCACCAATTCGCTTCAATTTAGCTCTAGAAAATATTCTAAGAAAGGCAAATTTTAATACGAAAACCATATTAACAGGTAATACCCAAATTATAGCTTATGCAGATGATTTGATAATTGCTAAAGCAAAAGAACAGTTGTTAAGAGCTATAGAAAGGAAACAAAAACTAGTGCTAAATATAAATTAAATCTCAACGAAGCATTGGAGAGTAGGCAAAGAGAATCAAATTACCAATAACGATTTACAAATAGAAAACAGTTAAATTAAAACAGATCCACTTACAACTATTTAGGTCTTAGGAAAATAATGAGAACAATAATTGACCCAGATATAACAAATGAGGAAGAAAGAAGAGGTAAAAGGTATTAAAGGCACCTCTTACTTTATGGAAAGTATTCATAATAAATATAGAAAGATAATACAGTATTGAATGAACAACTAAACCAGGAATGTTCAACTATCTTAGATCACCTATTGAATTAAATAATACTAGAGAACCTGGAGAACCTTTTGTACCTAAATAATACTAACCAAATATATTTTTAGAAAAAGAAGAATATTGCTTAATACTAATTAGTTGTCAGGTTTATGACAAGATAAGTATTATTTATCTTTCCATATTTATGATAAAAAATTAATTTTTTATTATTCTAATTGAAAAAAGGGGTCTTAATTAATACGAAACTAGCATGTATTATTTTTTGTAATAACTACTTTTTATTCGAATATTGATATTAACTATTCTTTTGGTTATCATACGGTCAAATACATCGGGCGCACTTTATAATAATATAAATTGATACAGTGATTTAATTTTTGCAACACTACACTCGGTTGGCGTTTCTAACATAACTATAACAATAAAATATAGATACGTTAATTACGTATCAATACAACAAGGGAGCAATTAATCACAATGAAAAATTAATGTAGAATGAAATAATCTCTTTATAATTAAAATTGAATTATTGATATTCGCACTAGGGTCGAACGGGGTAATAAATTGAATTCTGATGTGTATTGGTACAATCAACAGCAGTTTAAAAATAATCCTATTTAAAGATTGAATTTTACAAGACCAAAATATAAATAGATATTTCACTATACAATGACCACTATTATTTCGTATACAGATTTGGCCTGAATATTTGAGGTCATACACGAATTCATGTTTTGATAAAGAACACGTTACGAAAGACAGAGAACGCATTACTAATATCTTGAAGTAGGAGTACATCGAGGTGGGAACATCGTTCCAGTCAATTTGATAGCAAAACGTACCGCCTATCGAGATCGTACCTACTTCTAGTTCTGTCGAGAGGGAACACATCGCTCCTTAAAATTTCGCCTATGTCCGTTTAGATACTTTCTAAACCTTTATAATGACAAATTCTATTTTTTAGCACTCTCCCAACTGCTATTGATGTCATCCTGGTTCGAACAAGAATCATCCCCAGTGATTAAGTAAAGCAGCAGTGCAACCCTTATAACTCTTTGAGTTACCATTTGAGAGCAATACAATTGTCATCATTCAAATTAGGTATAGATAATCAATCTCCTGCCAGGGATATTCAATAACTATTATGTCAGTATGCATATATTAGTAGCTGTGAATATGTTTAAAATAACGATAATAATTAATATTTAAATAGATTATTACAAGTATTTTTTTTTGAAGACTTCAATGTTGGGTTTAGGCACAGCTAAGAAAACCAATAATATTTCTGCCAACGTTTCGGCACCTTTATTAGGCCATTGTTTGGGCATCCTCAAGAAATACAAGCTGTGAAAAAAATCGTTAACACATTACAAATTCAACCAAACAAAATAATGAAAAAATGTATAAATATAAAATCAAGAATAAACTTTTAAAATAATTTAGATAGAGCTGATTGAAAATCGTACCAATTAATTCAACATAAACCCTGCAATAAAGTTTTTTAAAAAATAATAACTAAGTTAAGTTGATATATAATTTGTAGAAGATTATTTGAATCTGATCTAAGACGGATAAAATCTCCAAAAAATTGCACCAAATTAAAAGAAATATTAAACACAATTTTATTTTTTAAATTCAATTGTACAATACTTAAACACAACAATTGTAAACAAGATTATGTATGTTACATTCAGCTTGCATCCAACTTTAGGTTTGTCTTCATATCAATGCTGAAAATATTCCACTAAAATAAATAACAATTAGAGGACAATACCAAAATAAACAAGATTTTCTTTAGAATTATTCATGATCCATAACTAAAAAAGGCCACAAAGTAGTTTACAAATGGTCTGAAAGGTCTCTTATTTATACAATAGAATCAACGTCAATATTAATAACTTTCAGATCTCCTACGCTTCATTTGGGCCTATTTTACTGTTATTTGCTGAGTTTTATTGCTGGTCGTAGATAATAGAAAGTAGACACTTTTAAAATCATTCTGAAATGTTTATTAAATTTATATAAGCGGTATACATGCCCGATTTTAATCAAAGCATAATATTTTAAGACTCATTTTTATTTTAGGTATGAACGTCCTGTCCTGAGAGTGGAACAATAATATTAGACATGGAGCTTTATATAACAGTATGGGATTAACCTTACAAAGGGATTATCACAATTACCTTGGAATCAATGGACATATAACGAACAGCAGCATTGTTACGTGCATTTCAATTAGTTACCAAATTTCTAGTTATAGGTTCGTCTGGTTTAAAGTTTTAAAAGTGTACTTGTTTGTTGTGTATCTTACAACTGCCAATTTTAGCAAAGTGAGTTTAATTTTTCATTTTTTTTAGAAATAATAATAATTACTACTATAATACCATCTGAAAAAGCAACTATAGAATAGAATGGTAGAATTTTGTTACGAAGGAAATAATTCTGGAAGTAAAATAAGTAAGAGAAGTTGAAGAAAACTTCAATATAAGTGAGATTCTGTATAGTAATGTTGGTAAGTAACTGATTATCAAAAAACAATTCTCGAAAATACTTGGTTGACGTACAAAAAATCTTCACTAAATATGTCATGAGCTTTTGTGCTATAACTATTCGTATTTATTGTAATTGAGTCCTGCGTTCCTATATCTTAATGCAATGTAGAATACATGGGTCTTTTTATAGTATCATAGACCATCATAAAATCTGTGAAAAATTCGTGTAACATTTTAGTTTAATTCTGGAAACTTTCCTTAGTTTACGATATTACTTCTCTAGTTTTTCCAAGCTATATGGTAATTTTTTTACATTCTGAGTACACTTTATTAAGTCACATCGAAAATAGAAATTTCTTTAAAACTGTAGTTTTCTCACTATTTACAGTGATCTTATTCTGCTTTTATCTAAATTAGCTTCGTAAGTCCATGCAGCTGCAAGCTCTGCTAAAAATATTATATAATATTCCACCATTAGGACTCTCCAGTGCACAAAAGGCCAGACTTTTCATGCGCAATATTTTGAATATATTCGAAAAAATGAAGAGCGTTTGAGGCATGGACCTTTTTTTGTTGAATAATTCAATCCCTTTCATCCTGAAAGAAATAATACATGAACAGAAGTAGGAAGACAATAAATCATCAAATGTTTAATAACTGAAATGCAAAAAAGACATATTATCTCATGATCTACCAATTTATAAAATTAAATACTATATTTAATTTACATTACCATATGTTTCCCTTATACTTACTTTAAATACCCAATGTTGACTCCTTTAATTCGAAGCTGTCACTCTTATTATAAAAGCGGCAAGTTTTTAATTTTTGTAATGGTTTTTATGCAAATAAAATCTGCAACGAGTCAACAATTTTTTTGAAGGACGTAATTATACGTCTGAAGTATAGAACAATTAACATAATAAAGACAGTCTTTAGTCCACCATGTATCTACCATGAACCGGTTACAGGAGCGTCCACAGATGGGTTAATGAAAAGCAAATTTTCAAATGTTATAAAATTGTAATAGTAATAATATATCACTCGGTAATTCCGTATAAGAGGAACTGATAAAGGTTTTAATTTTTTGAAACATTATTGGACTTAATAAAAGTAAAAAAACTACACATGCATTTTGTAAATAAGAGAAAAATATTTGGTGATTAAAGATACCTCAACTGAGCATACAAATAATATTTTATTACAATTGTTGCATAATTTTTTATTAAAATTTATATGGACGCCACTGAAAACAAGATATATATTCCAAAACATGCCAAGGAAAACATTATTTAGGTACGTACACCTGTTGCTTGAACAAATAATAATTAAAATAATAAGATAAACGGCCATTAATAATGACTTTGGCATGCAGATTTTTAGTTTATTTATATTATCGGGAAAAAAGAAAAAAAAACTAATGAAATCTTATTATAGTTAATAATAGTTATTTTTTGGTTTAATTACATAAGATTTTTTTAATTTTAGTATATGAAAAGGATGAGTATCAATATTACTTTGCCAAACATATGCAGTATTTTTGATCATACTCTGAGAAAATTATAAAAAAATGACGGTACGGAAAAACTACTGTAGAAATAATGGGAAAAATATTAGGGTATTTTTATAAAACTTAAAAATAAGTATAATTTGACTACGATGATAGTTGTTTTACAAGTTTGGAATATTAAGTGTACTACTGGTTAATATTTTTGCATCATTTATGGTGTCGATTAACATCCAGTATGCCGGAAAGCTCCTTTCTAGTTCTATTTTTTTTACTGAATCCTAAAACTAAAACTTCCAATCACTGAAAAGTAGTTGAAACTACTAGAAACGCAGCATAGCATCTTATGTAACTGCATTCTGATTGGGATTTTCGAAAGGAAGTTACTTAGAATCGAGGAGAAATCTAATGATCGTCAATTTTCAATTTCTAAACTAATAATCAATATCACAGATTGATTAACCGGCAATTTTAGCAGTAACGGCTCGTATGTTAGTACTGTGGATCTGCATTGTCTACAATTTCTACTTGATATTATCAATAACATTTTATAAAATGAGTCCCTTTTACTGTAATTATTTTTATACGTATACAATGCATAATCCTTAAGCTTAATATTTAATGAAAAAGTTACAAAATAGTATATTGTACAAGTGGGAAAAGTCAGACTTTCCTTACGAGCGTGAATGTTTGTTGCACGGGCCCTTATAGGATGAAAGCCACAATCAGAAAAGTGAGAAAAGTATTTTCACTACTTGTTGCACACTATAGTTTTTCTACAAGTGTCAATTAATATGATATAGCTTTAGCCTTTTCCCCCTCTCCATAAACTTTTTATAAGTTATTTCATATTTTTTCGGGGATATTTCAGGTAATAAATGTGGAATAACGGCTTTTAGTACAATTTCTAGTGGTCTACTTCCAAAATCAGTATTTGTTTCCATTTTAAGATTTTTTTAAAAAAATTCATCTTTTAACGTTTGTATAACAGAAGTCCAAAGTTAACTTTGTAAATTTGATATTTTTGTTTATTATTGATAAATGCCATTGGAAACAAAATTACAGTAAAGAATGCTTAGTTTTGTTTTTTTAGAGTTGGATTTTTCCGAATAATTTTTTTTTATATATGTTTGTTTCCACAATTTTAAAACAAATACTAAAAATATTCTGGAACTGCCCACTCACAATGTTAGCTACGAGCCGCCAAGGATTTTTAAAAATATTTTATGGATTTTTATCAGTATTCCTCTAGTGGATTTATAAAATTGACATTGTTCAAAAAGTTGAATGTTAATATTAGTGGATTTCTCATCAACCAGCCCTTTGAATATTTAGCATGTATTATAAAACGGCAAGTGTTATTCAAATAATACGAGGGTTAGTCAAATAAATTTGAGAATAGCTGTGCAAAAAAGTGTATATGCAAAAAGATAATTTTATCATCTTTCGAAGTATTCTCCACTATATATGTATTTTAGATTTTTGTACTTTTTAAAAATGTCACAACATGGTCTTCTTCAAAATCATTTGATACGTAAAATTATCAATATTTTTAACAACAACCGACGAGGGAGGCCCTTTCCTTGGTTAATCCTCAAGCAAAATACGATCAGATTTTAATTCTTGAAACCAGCGATATACTGTTTTGACAGAACGCTAGTAACAAATGCAAAAATTAAACGGTCCCTACATTGTTATTTTTTTTAATTATAATATTCCTTAATTTATATATATACATATGTACATATGTAAAAAGCATATAATTGGAGTCATCATTTTCAGTTTTCCTTAATTATAATATAGCATTTATAGAGCAAGTATATAAAGTATTCAACAAGGTATAAGAAATACATTCATTTATCATCATCATCGTTTCTATAATAAGAAAATTTCTCTATTTTTAAAGATCCGTCCTTTTCGTGTTTAAAAGTGAATTTATTATATCTTATAAAATCACAATCTTTACAATTTATTTCCGTTTCTGTACCCATAACTAATTCATTTTCAACTACTATAAAATCTCTTTTAGCAAACTTTTAAATCGGAAATTCCAAATATTAAAGTTTCTATTTCTACAGTTAAAATTAACGATATTATTTCACGTTCAATTGCTCTTTTCTTGTGATGAACGGCTTGAAATAATCTGAATGGCAAAAGTCATTAATTGAACATATTTGAATTTTCCACTCCATCTAGTAAAAACGACTCCTTATTTCAACGCTCCGGTGTTCAGCTGAAAATTTATATTTCTCAATGAGGGTAGACTTACCGAAGAAACTTTTGTTGAACGGTTTATGAAATTAGCTCATTAAAAGTAAGAATCTTTCGGGATTTATGTTGTACACCTTATCAGATTTCAACTCAATTTTCATATAGGCAAAAGTAAGTTATTGATAATAAACGTAAGTAATTAATATTACAATAATTAAAATATTAATAGCGAAAGATACAACAAAGCTGGTTGGTGTATTGAAAGTGGATTTAAACAATTAAACAGTATTGTATTTTGTGCGGTTTCTCTTTGGATGGGTTTTAAGGATAAAGCCTCCTGTTTCACACTGGCTTAAGCCTTTCCTTAGTGGTCAATCACGTGTTGGTTAACATTTTGGATATTTGAATCAAAGAAATTAGAAAGCCTAATTAACCCTCTAATGTCATAAATTTAAATGTCAATAGAACCAAATAAAAACAAGACATTTTTACATCTGGAAAAATAAATGCAGTCTCTTTTCTTTTAGATAATACAGCCTAATGGTTAATTTGAAAGTTCACTGCAACAGATCTGCTCAAACTACTTAGCGACCCATTTCAAAAATATTAACCGACACGTATCCCTATCCCTGCCTTAAACCTGTTTGTGGTGAGAATGAAGGAGAATCCATTTTTCAATTTGGATTAAACGGGTTCTTGTAATTTATGCGAAAGGCATTTTTAATCTGCTGGTCTCTGAAACGCGTGGATATAACACAATATATACAAATTCAGTGTAAACATAAAAATTAAAAATAAATGCCAAAAAGGACTCGCCAAAGATTTGATCCTGAATACAATTTGTAAATATTTACTGATATGTTTTGTGGCTTATTATTGATGAAATTATTTTGAAGTAAAATTACTTTACATAATTAATAAACAGCAGATGTGTTTACTGTAAACACGGTGAAATTTTTATCAAGTAGGTACATATTATGTAATAACTAATTTACTTATTTATTAATCTGGTTCTTTTAAAAACAATTATGTCAGAGATCTGTTATTTTACACCTGTTGTGTGTTCCCAGATTTCGTTTGCTTTACTTTTACCAGAAACGATTTTAATTAATGGTGATTCTCTGGTGCAGAAGCAGGTGTCTTAGAGATATTTATTATGTATTCCTCGAATGTGAAAATGGTCTTAATGTACTGTGACAGGAAATAAATAATTTTAAAGCAATCTCCTCATATAGAAAGATTGGCGGCAGGTATATTTTCAGATATTGTGATAACTTCACACAGATAATTTAATACAATAAACACGAAAAAAATTATTTTCGTTATGTGAAAAGTATTATTCAATATAACACATTTTGAGCTTGACTTTTATCCTTCTATTTCATTTTTCTCTATTTTTGCCAGTAATTATATCCTACTTCATCATTTTATCTATTTTTTCTTCATTTTTAAGACTGGAACTTCGAGATTCTTGATAACAAATTAATAAATTTGTGAAATAATAACTAGACTTAATAAATTAATAACATTAATAACTTTTTCTTTTCAATAGTTCATTCATTTTAAGTACATAATTAAAACTATAAGTTTAAGAAGGTATATGAACCATAATGGCGACCTTGCTTCTCTATTAAAAAAATTATTGAAGTAATATTTCCTCCCAAATCGTGTCATTAATATAAACTAAATCTCCAGACTAACTAGATGGCACCGTTTTAAATTTCGAGTTAAGCCCGACTTCCGGAATGTGCCGTCTCAAACAAATGAACATATGCAAAAAGCAACCTCCGGCCAATATGGTTTAGTTTAAGTTGAATACAAGAACGTAAGCCTTAGGATTTGGTCTTGACTAAAATAATTCCTTTGAAAAATAGGGCTTCCTTTTGTTTTTAATTATGTTTCAGTTTCGAGAATTAAGATAGTAAATCAAATTATAACGAGAACCGAGGGGAAGATTAAGAAAAGCAATGAACATATACCAAGATGTATGCAATGTATTTAGTTAAATTTAAACTTGTGGAATATTTTTATATATTGTAAATATACTAGTTATGTGAATTTGGAGTTTCCACATTGTGAAAGCATTTATAAAATGAATTACTAATGTAAATATTGAGTGTCCCACGTTAGATGGAGTTTTGCATCTGAGAAATAAAATTTGAATTTAAAGTTAAAATTCAATTTTATAAAAAGAAATGCGAAATTAAATTTGAAATAAGACCAAAAAATTAGAAATGCAAAAGATAAATATATGTACGTAATTGTCACAGTAGGTTTATCCAGGAATTAAATCAATATTGAATGTTTTTATTAAATTATGGGTTCACATTTATGAATTCGATATTTAAATTTGATGCACTTAAACTTGACGTGATTATCAGTGAATTTTCGATAAGAGTTTTTCATTTAGTAAACGTCTATTATGTCTTTAATGAATTTAAAATCCAAGATTATTTGGGTGGTTATAGATCCTTACAACAGAAACATAGTACAGAGTTCTATTCAATGATCAAACTTTGATCAAATGAGAGGCAAATCCTTTGAACAATGGAATGATTCATTTATAAAAAGTTCTAATGTTGAATCTTTTCACAAATTTAAGTGAATTAACAAAGTTTTTAAAACACTTCATTGATCGATGAAAAATTTAAGGTTAGGATTAAAGTTCACATCATTTGAAACCTATGGAAACAAATTTGATTAATGCACTAAAACAAAAATTTTCAATTTAAGGAGATCAAGGTTAATTCAATAAAGAATTTGAAAGTTACGAAGTTCAAAATGAAAAAAAGAGTTACTTATTTTTAATATTTTTGGTTGCAGTGATTTATCACAATATAGCAACATAGATTTTTAGAAGTGATAGAGTGGTGGTGTTGGTTGTTTTGTGAGGATCTCCTTAAACTGCGAAATAATTGACTACTATCCTAATAACATAACTTATGAATTTCTTCTACTTATAGAGCCGACGCGTATTACAACTACCTCAAATACTTTACTTGATCCTATTTTTATCAATGGCAACTCTGGAAATATAATTTGTAAAGTGGTACACAGATGTCACATTTAAGCGACCATAACATAATGCCGTTTTGTATTCTTACAAATAATTTGAGACTAATACTTAAAAAACGCGATAAAACTTAGACTAAATTTAGAACCATAAAAAATATTGATAACTGGAATCATTATAAGCAGTGTCGTAATTTTACATTATCTTCAATCCGTAGAGAAAAAGCAGTATTTTTGAATAAACTCCTACATGATAAAAACGAAATAGTATTATGGCAACACCTGCGTAAAATGAAAATTAGTACGCCTAATGTTAATCCTTATTTACCAATTAATTTATGTGATCTCAATATCATTAATGATTATTTTATTAGTATTTTCTAAAATCTGATATCTATTCAGTAAAAGTACAGTTTTATGATAATAATAATTTCAATAACAATATTTTTAATTTTACTTTCATTGATGAAAATATCATACTTGACGTATTTAATTTTATCAAGTCGAATGCTGCTGGTGCTGAGGATATTTCTCACTATATGCTAAAACTATGTTTGCCCAATATTCTTGACCATATAATTCATATAGTTAATTGTTGCTTACAGTGTGGGTATTTTCCTAAGATCTGGCGGAAGTCGGTGGTTTGTCGTATTTCTAAAGTAACTAATCCTAAAACGGTGCAGGACTTGAGACCAATAAGTCTTCAACCAATATTATCCAAAATTCTGGAACGTGTTGTTTACATTCAGTTATATTAAATATAATTGATAATATTGTTAGAGCTCTTGATAAGAAAATGGGAATTTTATTAGTCGCTTTAGATTTTTCAAAAGCGTTTGATTTAATTGGTCGTGACCTACTGTGTGCTAAACTTAAATAGGTACTATGGTTCCGATGTTACCGTTCTGTCTTTTTGTAAATCTTGTTTGTGAAAACGTCTTCGTATTAATAACTACTTGTCATTACCTAAATTTATAGTATCAGGTATTCCACAAGGATCTATTTAAGGTTCTTTACTGTTTTTACTATATACCTCTGACCTGCCAAATGTGGTAAATAAGTGCGCAGTGCAGCTATATGCAGATGACACACAATTGATTCATTGTTTTGTCCCATCGAATATCCCAGCTGCAAATGAATCTATAAATAGTGATCTAACTCTAATATCTCAGTTCTCTAAATCGCACAATTTAACCATAAATCCATCAAAGACAACTTCTGTTCTATTTTGTAGTAAATATAAAATATTAAATATTCAGAATTCGATACAACTCGAATTAGATGATGTTGAAATAAATTTGTCCAAACAGGCAACAAATTTAGGTCTGATTATAGATCAGTCATTAAGATTTAAGGGTCATATAAGTTCACTGATATTTTAAATGCGTAAAAAACTAAGAGGAACTTTAGTTCTTTCAATTTTAAATTATTGCAATATTGTTTACTAGCCTTTCCTAGCCCAGGAATCCAAAAATCAATTTCATCGTATTCAAAATACATGTTGCAGATTTATTTTTAATCGAAAGAAATATGACCATATTGCACCTTATTTTTCTCAACTTAGATGGTTAAAAATTAATCACGTTTTTGAATTAAATTTCCTTGTATTTATATATCGGTTACTTAAATCTAAAGCTCCCTCTTACTTATATGAAAAAATTATTTTTAGAAAATCTATCCACAACATTAATATCAGACATACAACTATTACTATGCCACAACACTCCTCGGCTTTGTTTGAGCGTTGCTTTACGTATAATTTAGTTAAATATTACAATTCTTTCATTTTCATTATGTCCATTTCATCCCTAGTTAAATATCGGTGTACTATTAAGGACATATTGTTAGCGAAACAACGATATATAAGTATATCTTACTACGTTTCTACGTGTATATCAGAAATATTTTGTATTATATTTTTAATGTATTTTATCTTATTTTTATTCTTTTTTAACTTTTCATGTTAGCCAGGAAAGTTAAGAGTTAAAGAGTATCTCTAAGCTAATCTTCGCCTTCCTGGTGCAAGTGTTGTAAGAGCACACTTGTTAAATAAAGACATATTATTATTATTATTATTATTATTATTATTACTATTGATATCTTAAATGGAAGACAGATTGCTAAATTTCTGATATTCTTTTCATAACTTTTCAACATCAAAGCCAACTTATGAACAAATTTTATGATTTCACAAGAAATACAGTTAATTTTCATTTTAAATTTATTTTTAAAACACCCTGTATTTTATTATAAAAAAAGTTTCCACATTAAATTGTTATATAATATGAAACTTTATACTTCCTTTACAAGTGATTGAAGTTTTCTTGAATTTTATGAACTATAAACATTTAAACCAATCATCGCCAAGCAATACTTTACAGTATGATTTTTGCTTAATATTCTTACCTTAAAATATTTGGTTAATGTTTGATAGGTATTTAGTCCAAAAGGTAATCTAAAATAAATGAACCGCCCAGGTTTAACTGTTCATTCAATATTATATACTGAGGACATTTTAGGATATTTCTTTATTTCATATTCTTCTAAAAAATCAAAATATTTTTTTGTCACTTATATGAAGTATCTCCGCTGTTGTTTCAATTATGTTGTTAAATGTACTATTGTGATTAGTGTCAATGAGGCGTTTTGCGAAATATGATCGTAAGTGCTCACTGTACTTTATTTCAAAATTTCAAAGGGTCTGGCAATGATAGCGTCACAATCTGGACAATTTAGTTTGTAAATACCTGATTTTTTAAATTTATTAATTTTAGATTTCACATGTAATAAAATGAACCTACATTATTTATTACTTTAATATACATTTTAGAAGAAGTTGTACGATATATAATTTTTAATGTTGTTTAAAATATCTCCAAAATGTGTAAGGTCTATATGATTTGTCGCCTGTAGGTTGTTTCGTAAATATAAGGTTAATGGCAACATTTTGCTCCTTTTTATTAATTAACCTATTTATTAGATGTAATGGATCATTATTAGAGGTAACTATTTGTTTTATTATATTAATTTCCCTTTTAAAATCATCCCCACTCATTGGTACTGAAAAAGTTTATTAAATAAAATTTACACACAAATTACTTTTAGTTTCACATATCTGAACCCATGAACGTTAAGTTCCTTAGGAAAATATTCGGATTAAAAAATATATAAATTTGTTATAATTCAAGCACGTACAACTTATAATTAAAGTGGGACTCTGTTTCTTAATATCATATTTGTTAATTTAATACTAGGAATTATATACTTATTTTCTCAACTTTTATCAAATGTGATATAAATTCCATTACAATATTTATTAGATTTATAAAGCAAATTCACACTGTTTATTTTCAGTTCCAAACATAAATCATATTATAAATAAAAACAATAGGAAATTACTATACGAGTGTAACAAAGTTCATGTTAGTCTAGTGCCAAAAAAAGTTACTTTAAAACACTTGAGATGTAAAGTAAGCAGGTCATCAGGATATTCAAATCGTTCTATTTCTATGGTAGATATAACTTATATTATGTCATACAATCAAACTTAAAAACCATCCCAACTTCATCACTTGTCAAAATTGTACCGTTAAAAAATTTTGTACATAATTTCCTGTCCTCTTTATGACCAAAAAATCTTCATTCCAACCCACTCATTAAAACAATCCTTAATATTTTTAATCCTACCCCTCATAACTCACTCAAACGTCAGTCGAGACTATGTTGTTCGATGTGGGTTGTTACAGGCTCCCGCCGAGAATTGCTCCACTTGATATCAGAGACGGGAGCCCTCGCCCGTCGTCCTCGCCGAGAAGAGAGGACCCACCCCAAGAAGGAAGATGCTGAAGCCCATGTTCAATCTGAACATGGTCTGCTGATGCATGTCTGACCCACTGCTACAGTAATATCTCGTCATGAAGTTTTCATAAATCAGAAGATGGAGCTATGGGATGGAGTGGGAAAAAATAGTTCTTTTCTGAAGCCGTATCTATATATTTTTTACGTTTTCCATTGCGTAGGTCAAAATGTCAAAAAAAATTGTCTTCATAATTTTAAATTAAATTTATTACTGTTTTAATTATTGTCTTTACTTGTATTTATTATTAATATAAAAGTAAAAAGTTTTATTAAAATATTAAATAAGTTTATTTATTAGGTATTAAAAAAACATAACTTTTGCCAAGTAAAGAATTTTTAACGTTTCCAACTAGCTTAAGTCAAACGAATTAGTATTTGTATTTAACTATCTTATACTTTGACTTACCTATTACAGACTTCTTCTTCTTACAATAATTATCAGTACCCTTTGAGTCAGAGGAAAATATCTCAAATATTTTTTTACTTATTACAACTACATTGCTATGTTGAAACAATTCCTAATAAACAAATGCCCCACTTACCCAATTACTACCGCCCTCTTTATTTCTTAGGCAAGATGATATAATAAATCAATTCAGTGGCGTACAACACGCCATCCACTTCTTACCACTTTTATATTCGCAACATGTTTAGTTGCGTGGCCTAATTTATGTTTCTTTTTTTTCTTGTATGTGATTTTTCGTTTGATGTATATCGTAGCATTTTTCATATATGGGTCGATGCAAACAAAAGAAGTTGAGCATTCATTCAAACGGGGCGGAAATGTGATACGTTTAGGGGAAAGTGACTTTTCATATTTGCTTCAAAAGCTTTAAAGCTTATTTTTTTACGACCAAGGCGACTAAAGCCAAGTCCGGAAATAACAATTTTATTTATTATAAGATTGTCTAATTATTTGGAGAAAATATGTTAGAATAATTAGATTTATCTGTGGAATTGAAATAAATTGTTTTCAGTATCATTTGTCTTGTTAACATTTTTAGCATTTATGCTATAAAAAGATTTCTTACGAAAGTTTAAACAGTTTAGAAGAAACAAAGAAAATTTGGTCACTTAGAAGAAAATGGGCATTGTAAAGGTAAAAGCAAAGTAAGTTAATGAAATCAATTGTTACAACACACAATAAAAAACAAGATGATACAGCAAAGAGATAAAGCCAAAGAAAAAGGAAAAATAAACTTGAAAAAGTTATGTTACGGTGAGATGCTGAAGAAACAGGAATATAATAAAAAATTTTAGCTGCCACAAGGAAAAAGGCATATTAAAATACCATCGGTCAAACAAAAAATATTAAATGTATGGAAATTTATGAAAGTTAGTTTAATAAATAGTGGAAGATCCTGAAGTAGAAAAAGGGGAAGGAAAAGAGGAAACATAATAAATAAAAATTAAAAAGAAGCTAATAATGAAAAAAGAACTATGAATGAGTAAAATAAAATTAAAACAACAACATGTGAATAGAATAAACATAAAATAGGATAACACGAAGATTTAAGAAAAGATGAACAGGTAGACCTAACAAAGTATCTAAACAGAAAATAGTATATAGATATAAAAAAAGCATATCATATCCATTTAGGAAATAAACATAAATACTTTAAAAAATAAAAGAATGGGAAAAATTTTTGATTGAAATACCATTTGGGTTAAGCCAGAAAAACGACTCGGTATTGCAAAGGCGAGAAAAGTAAGAAATAAAATAAAAATTAATTAGAAGTTTCAATTATGCATAGTGTATATAACAACTCTAAATAAATGTTTCCATTTTGACAGTCAAACTAGACTTGGATCAAGTAATAAAACAAGGAATGTTGTGGACATTCCTTCGTGACTAATAATGTAATGGATATTTTATAAAAATTCAATAAAAAACAGCGCACGATCTCATGTTCTACCTATAGAATTAGTTGACCATTATCTTCTTAATGGATCATTATTTTCGGACGTTTTCCTACCTATCCCATTTACGATCTAATTATTTTTATCTATCAGTCAAGTAATTTCGCTATAAACCTCCGCAAGCTCTTGACTAAATGGTGACAGAAAAATATTGAGTAGGTTCATCTAATTAAATTTTATTTGGAGTACTTATTTTAAAATTATAATAATGCAAGAACGCGTGATTAAAATATTTGCTAGAGCTCCTGTTTTTTTTTATTTTAACATTAGGTGACCATTAAATAATATATCATTTTTGAGATGTATATATATATATATTTGATATATGCTGTAGAATTAATTATTTTTATACAAAATACAGGGATATATTTTAAGACAAACAAAATTGAAGCCTGTAATTCTGTAATCCCTTATTTTTTTTTAACTCTTTCACAGTCCAGTAAATACAGTAGCGTATCGAATGGCTCCATCGGTGTGCCTTGAGGAATGCCGTTTACTGATTAATTTTATATAAAATACAGAATACCGTAATATTTAATAGGTTTCCGCACCTAATGACCTAAAACTATAAAGTAGATCTTTTATATAGATTGAAACGAATATGTGTGATCATTTTTATCGATAATATTATTAAATTATAGATAGATTTCACGGAACATGTGTTGTGCAAGATTGTGTTTTATACTTCTAAGAATTAGTTTATTATACAGAGTGGATTCCAAAAATAGTTTTGTAACTGTGTTTTAACGGTATTTTAAGATATGTCAAGCCTTTGTACATATTTATATTTCGGAGTTCTATATGTTGCTAACAAAAAATATAATATTGAAATTGTAAAAGGAGTTACTTTCTACATTCTAAATTATTTTGAAATACAAAGGTCACATTATATTGGAACGAAATTTTCATTAACTAAATCCTGTAAGTTATTTAAAATTTGAGTTTTGTTTCTTATTGCATGTCGGCAAAATAGGGTTTCACTATATATAGAAATGTAAATATCGGTACTTTTATGTGAAATTATAAGTAGATATACTTTTTTCGCATTATCAGCGCCCTTGAAATAGTTACTGATAAATGATGCTTTAGTTGCTACCAGGAAAATAAATCAAAATAGTAATTTATATATTATGTTTATCAAGATTTTATTGGTTCATAAAGTTGAAAATATGTATTTGGAAATGTTTTTCCTCTATTAATTATGATCATAACATCGTTAGCAAAACGCTTGTCGAGTGCAGCATTTTTATTTTATCTTTATATGGTTCAATATTCAGACACTTTCTCATGAATACTTGAA
Source organism: Hermaeophaga mercurialis (assembly GCA_951812935.1). Taxonomy (NCBI): domain Eukaryota; kingdom Metazoa; phylum Arthropoda; class Insecta; order Coleoptera; family Chrysomelidae; genus Hermaeophaga; species Hermaeophaga mercurialis. Next base: position 22,313,586 of record OX638360.1, read on the forward strand.
ATACAGAATAAAAAAATGACAATTTTTGGAATCAGTTTTGACTTCCTTTGTTTTTGAATTAACTACTTTTTCTTTACTAAAGATCTTTATACTCTTTAGAGAGTCGAATTAAAATTTTCAGCGTCTTCATTTATCAACTTTATCCACTTCTGCCAGTTTGCGATATAACACCAGTTATAAAATTATAAAATAAAATAAACTAAAACTGTACTGAAAACCATCATCCTTTGCAGTGCTTTGTTTTAAATAATACAGTATTCTAAATTCAAGAAGAGATTCACAGATCTTTAAGGTATTTTGTACAATCCAGTACGAAACTATACTGCCTAAACGGCAATTTGTGAAATTTAAAAATAAACATGATATTCCATAAAAAACATGTTTTTGATACTAATTAAACAGTTTCCATGTTCCAAAATAATTTTGACAATTTGCACAATGGACGTAATTAGATGAGCCCATATCAAAACGTTTGTTAGGTACTAAAATTTAATAAACTTGTATTTTTTTCTTTCCTTTGCACAAAAGTAATTTACATTATCTATCTAATGTTTTTTTAATGAGTTAAATAAGGTCCAAAAAATTTGTCTAATTTTTCGCTTTTCCATTTTAAAATAATATCTATCCTAACGAAAATGGAATACCGTATTAATATTTTTATTAAACAATATGTGTACGCAAAAAAAGTTTTAGGCCATATAGGCAGGCCTTACTTTAAACGACCCCCTAGCGATTTTAAATCACTAATGAACATAATGAACATCACTCCAGTGTTATGGTTGTTTTTTTTTTAGTTCTGGAGCATGCTGATGGACATTTGTATACATTTTGCAATACGAGAAAATTTAGAGAACAATGAAAATTTGCATTTCTTTGCCAGTCGTTTAAATGATGAAAAGGAATTTTTATATCACTCTACCCGTGCAATTTAATTATTTGATCAAATACCGTTAACAAATCTCAACAAAGGTTTCAAAACGGCCCTGCTCGTGGTCCGCAAAAAACGCGGCTTCACCACAAAGCTCGTCGCAACTTCAAACAGCTCTTCTTTAATTAGCAAGAAGGAAAATAAGAAGCGGACATACCATGCCACATATGAATAATTTTTTTTAATTAGTCCGCACTGCTTTCCATGTTGTGTTATGATATCGAAATGTCTCGTGATAAAATAGCAGAGCTAGAACAATGGGTCATAAAATGTTATGATATCAATGACAGGACTTGCGGTTTGGAAAAGGACAGAGATGGCATTCCCCTTGTCGATGAGAGCTGTCGAGAATTTATAATCAGGTTCTCCAGTAACGGATTAGGAATTTAGCAACTAATCATAAATGCTGATACCATAATAAAGCTCACTCATGAGGAATAATTTAATTAATTAATTATAGTGTATACATATCATTAAATTTTATTCAGGTTTAGTTACCGAAAATCAATTCTTAAAGTTTATGATTAATTTACAAAGAAATAAGCTGTTCTTCTTCCCTTCATCACTCCAGTCAATATAATTTAGATGTAAAACTGTCCTTTCGTGACACGTTATTAAATTTATTATATCCATAATACGTATTGTTTTTAGGTTATTGTTATATTCGATTATTATGGTACAGATCCTGTTATCTCTTAATATTTACAGCTAAAGCTAAAGTGATAATTATTTGGATCCTTATTACAAACATAACATAAAAACCAGTTTAACCTCAAAATTAAAAAAAAAATGCTGTAATTTTTTTCTCTAAATATTCCAAAAAACTTTGTTGAGCTTATTATTGAGGATTTTCCATAGAATAAGAAAATTAAAAAGAAAACCTTTTACTCGAATTTTTCTTTAATGTCTAAACCAAAGGTTATTAATTCACAAAATGTATTTATTAAATATATTATAAGTATTTACCTTTTTGCATATCAAATTATTATTATTACGAAATGATCCACAGTTTATACTGTATCATTATGATGCAAAACCCTACAGGGTTGAGCAAAACTACTCCGTTCAAATCAGAAAAGAAAATGGTTTAAAAAGTTTTTGTTCATTATTCTCCAGTGTTTTTAATAATTATTCACAAATAAATAGAAACTATAAAATAACTTATCATTTCGATTAAATTTACAAAGAAATTAGATAGATTTTTATTGAATTCTGTATATCCTAAAAATTATGCAAAAAGAAATATATGCTAAGTATAAAACAAACAAACATAGAACTTCTATTCAAAATAAGGACTCGTTTAAATGTAAACAAAAGCGTGTTTTGATATTCTTTAAAAATCCGATATTTTTATTTATTAACGATTCTTTTGTAACTGGAACTACTCTAAAATTTTCTTGTACTATAAGTAATCTAAATAGAGTTTTACTTGATAAAACCTAGTTGAAATAGGTTTATACGTTATATCGTTTTCTTTTGTTTTTATCCTTTACAGCAACATTATTTGTTATAATAACAGTTATTATTGTCATTAATTTTAAAGAGTTAATTGAAAGCGTATTGCTTATTAATTTCCGATAGCTATCATCTACAATAAAAAATGTCTGTTTGCTCTTCTTGTCTATGGAGGAATGTGTCGAAGAAGGAGGAAACTGTAATTTAGAGACTACAATTCTAGTTATGATACCGTTGGAAATGTGATTTAAGAACACCTGTATATATGTAACGAATGCATGGGAAGTAAATGGGCAATGGGCATAATTTCTTTATGAGTGTTATTATGGGAGTTGCACTCTGATATAGAAATGTTAACTACGTTCTTCAAGCACTAGTGAATTCATTTTGATTAGTAATTAATGTTGAATATCATAAATAAAGATGTCCCAATTAAAGGTAACGGATCTCTTTCTAAATGAACTTAATAAAAAATTGTGATTTTTAGTTGTCCGCATAAAAAAAGAAGCCTGACGATAGAGCAATGGGCGACTTACGAGAAAAATAAATAATAAGAAGTCTGTTTTTTCAATACCCATGTTTCGGTCTATATAAAACCATCTTTAGGGAACAAAATTTTTTGTTTACTAATAAAAGTAGTAAACTAATGAAAGATGTAATGTATTATAATAAAAGTATTGGAAACTTACCAAGAAATTCCTTTTATTAACTTAATTCTATTTACACCTAGTTTTGCTTGCTTTGTCATATTTTATGGGAGAATTTTCACTTCTTTTAAAGGTAATATTTGTAATTATATTATTATACCTCATATCAATAAAAATGAAAAATCTTTGATGGTTTGGTGCGAATTACTGGGTACTTTTCTATATGGATTTTTTTATTTATTTGCATTATCTCGTCTCATGCAAATATTTTGTATACTGGATACGATGTGGTGGGGAAGGGTTGGTAATAAATAATAACTTAATTAGACATAAGGATACGGTTTAACATAAATAACTAAAAAACGAGTGGTATAAATTATGTACTTTTTCCCTACGACCACAACATAATTTTACATAACAAATATAAAATCAGGCACATGTGAAAAAAAATGTATTCCTAAAAATTGCAAAAGTACTTACACATGGGTTTGTTAAAATATGTACATGAGAGTTTATAAACATCCGTATTTTCGCGTGAAAAGTACTTTTCATCACGCGATTGATACTGAGCACTATCGACAGTACTAAATCATGCATATGTCAAATTCCTATATTGTCGAAGGAAAAATATTTTTGATATTTTTAAAATAATTATGAAATTCATCATTGTGTCTACGTGGTTATTTTATCAAAAATATCTGAATTTGAAAATACTGCTTGAGATATATCAAAAACGTTAAATATTCATGCTTAACCAAACCCATTCCTCATGACTCATTTATTTGTACTTATCTATTAAGTTTATTGTTTCACTAATACAAACGCATTATTACGTGAAGATATTTTTAATCGTAATATATATAAATACTAATATTGCCTGAGTAATAGAAAAGGCCAATATTAGATATTAATGGTTTTGGTGACACGACCGGATAATTTTAATAGTTATTACAATTTAGTATCAAAACTTAGTTCAGCAATAATCGAATTTAATCTTTAAAAAATGCTGCAATTGTCAGGTAGTTACTAAATTATTGACAAGCTTTGACGTCAAAATATTCATTAGTAATTTTTTTTGTCACGATTTATTACCGTGTGTCTATCTATGTATTAATTAATAAATAGCACTATGCAATTAATGATGTATTTTCTTAATTAGAAATGAGAAAAATGTTTATCATTATATATCCCATTTTAGTCATTCTAGAAATACTGTAAAAGGTCAAGAAGAACAAAATCTAATTAACACCTTCTCTCTAATTTTGATGAGGAACAACAAAACAACTGTCTACTTGAATGATCTATGATTGTTCAATTCTCAATTTTCGTTATATCAAAGCCCTTTTTATTTATTCTAATAATCTTATTATCGATGTTTTTCGTCCATCTTTTGCCTCGTGTTTGGTATTCTTTTTATCACTTTCTGTTTCTTTCATCTTCGTATGCTCACATATGATTTTATTATGTTCTTACATACTATATTTGTATAGTATTCTTTGTACTTAATATTATTTTTTCCATAGATTAAGAATTTTTTAGTTACATACGAGTTGAGAGCATATTAAAAATTCTCAACTGCCGTACGTCTCGCGAAGCTCAAAATTTACAACCTAATTGTTAAGTACCGCGAATTAAGTGATATTTTTTTATGTTTTGGTCGTAAACAACTCACATAAAGCTATCATCGTCGAAGAGTGATTAGCAATAAAGATGGAGGTGTTAAAAATGTCGGAGTCTTTTGTTATGAAATTGTCAGGGGTCGTAAACTTGTGCGTTTATTGCGAGTTTTGGTATTGGCTTTTAATTAAATGTATGAAAGTATTGTTATTTTCAGTTGAAATTAAAATTATTTACCGTCTTTCATGCAAAGAACTGCATCTGTTTAGATGAAGTACGAGGATGGGTTGATTAATTCGCGGCCTAACAAAGAAAACAACAATTTAGAAGAAAAAATTTGTTTTTATTTATCGACATAATTTCCTTTAGATTGAATGCACTTGGTCCATCGATGTTCCAAACTCTTTATCCCATCCCTGTAGGTAAATTCTGGCAACTCTTCAAAATAATTGTTTGTGCTTCAAACACTTCCAAGTTTGAAGCATATTGCTTTCCCGCATGAAATTTCTTCAAGTTGGGGAATAAGCTGAAGTCCGACGGGGCCAAATCAGGCGAGTAAGGTGCGTGAGGTACTACTTCAAAGCCCAGCTCATTAATTTTAGTCATCGCGATAACCGACATGTATCATGGTGCATTGATTTTCTTTTTGGCCAACCCGGGTCTTCCTTCTTGAATTTTTTGGTAGAGCTGTTCTGGTAGATTAGCGTAGTATTCGCTGATTATTGTTTTTCCTTTTTCAAGATAGTCAATCAAAAGAATTACTTTTGCGTCCCAGAAAACGGTCGCCGTCACCTTTACGGCTGAAAGAACTGTTTTCGCCTTTTTTGGAGCTGGTTCACCCTTTGCTGTCTATTATTTGGATTGCTGTTTGGTCTCTGGTGTATAATAGTGTAACCTCTGTTATGAATCGGCGTACAAAATCTATTGCATTTTGCTGAAACAACTCCAAGCATAGCTCAGATGTGATTTTTGGGATGAACTTTTGTTCAGGGGTAAGGAGTTGGCGGCACCCATCTAGCCAATAATTTTCTTATGCCCACAACTTCATGAAGGATATGATGTACTCGATCTTTTGAAATACCCATAATCTCTGCTATCTCATCCAACTTTAATCTACGATCTTGCAGTACTGTTCTGTCCTTGATCATTTCGGCAGAAGTAGCGGTTTTCGGCTTTCTTGGACGTGGTGCATCTTCAATGCTCGTACGCTCATGTTTACTATGGTAGGCCGCGAATTAATCAACCCATCCTCATATTTACTACAAAGATTTTTCTGAAAAACTATTAATATTATTCCACTAAATATCGATTAAAGAATAAAATTATGGTATTAAATATAAAATTGATTGAGAAATCATTTACTTTTCATATCCACTACTTCATTTTTTATCCATGGTTTTTGAGGTTATTTTATTTTATAATAATATTTATTTATTGGGTTTCTATATATATATATTATTACAATGACTTTAACCAAAGATAAAAACCATTTCGTTGACTTATGAAACCACTTCTTAATCCGGAATTGAATAAACTTTAGTTTCCTGAAATACTAGTTTGTATGGAATCTTGGTACACTTAAGACAATCTCTCCACTAACAATACCCGTATCATACTTGGAAACTAAGCTTTGTTTTGCACTAATAATCTCTCCAACATTTCACACCAAGTGACCCTATTCAAAATATCAGTAACAAACATCTTGAATGGTTGCATGTGCTGATTCACTACTAAGTCAAGTGAAAATTTCGGAAGATGCATTAGAATATCTGTAGATAAAACCTTTCTAGTTAGAGACCTTTGGGAGGTTTATTCAGTGGCGTAAACTCAAGAAAATGATAATAACCAAAAAGTTGAGCATTCGAATCCGTCCCAAGAAGAAAATCACATTCTAATCGTGCATTATTATTATTATTATTATTATAAATTAATTATCAGACATTAGATGTGAATTATCTCGAACTGTAATAGTGCAAAAGAAGCCTTTTAGGAAACAGTAATAAAGCCTCTAGAGAATACGATATTAATGAACTGAGAAATGCATGAGTTTGCTGATGAATTGAAAAAGATTTGGAATTTTATACAATAATAATTAAACTTATGTCTATAATTTCCCCCTTAGAAATGAGACCCCAGAAGCTAAGGCTAATATTATTATCAACCATGGCGCATCATTAATAGTTATGGTGTTTTACTGGATTATTCTAAGAATTAAAACATTTTCATATAATAGTGGTGAAGCACGAGAAAAAAAAAGGCTAATAGAACAATACTTTAATTATTCTAAGAATTAAAATATTTTCATACAGTAAGTAGTATGTATGTAGAAAAAAATGGCTAATAGAAATAATACTTAATATTTTTGAAGCACTAATCATCTGAAATCTATTATTTAAATTGATAACATCTGATCTTTAGATAAGCGGAGGACTACTAGTTGATGTTAATATCCTTTAGTATACTAAGAAAACTATTGAAACTGACTATGACTTTGATGCCTTTTCCTTAGTGTAATCACAGATATTAACGTCAATACTAATTGAAAACTTCACCCATGTAACACTAAAGTAGCTAACACAAGCTTTTCTTCTTTAACAAGTGTTCTGTGATTTCTATTTATAAAAAAAGTTATTATTTTGATTATTATTATACTTTTCCAGGAGCTAGAACGCTGTTTATTTTTTATTGTTAATGAACATAAAGACATCAAAACTTGCTTACTTTTCTTTAACTTTTAAGTTACTTTCTAATATGTATATAAGTAATGCGTAATTCGGAACTAAGGAACACAGAGGAGGGATTTTAACTAATTGTTAGTATACAGTGAGTAAGTAGAGGTTAAAACAAATTCGTTTAAAGCTTTATTTAGCCAGTGAGTCAAGAAAGCTCGGACACGTTGATTTTCTTTTTGAGATACCCATTTTCTGGTATACGCTTATTATTTATGACTTCATCACTGTTCGAGTTATGTTACGTTACATAACAATATTTAAAAAAAATAAACGTTTATCATTCATACAAATGTAATCTAAGAAAATTTAATAAATGAAAAAAATTACAAATTATTAAATTAAATATTCAAAGTGCATGTCATTAGCCTCCTGATAATATGCAAGTCAATTTTGAAATTATTCCAACATATTGGTTAGAGTATCAACATTAATTATATTAATTTTGATCCAAATTCTGCCTTTTATTTCATTATATCTATTATTGTAAACTTTATAATTAAGGAATCCCCACCAAAAAAGTACAATGGGGTTAGATCAGGAGGCTAATGGCATATAATTTGAACATTTAATTAAATATTTTGTAGTTTTTTCATTATTTTTAAAATTGTTTTAGATTTGTTTGAATATAAACGTTTATTTCTTGAAAATATTGTTATGTTACATAACATATTATCTAACGACTATGCGCAAAAATATGTGTTATTTTTAATGGTGCTAACAAAACACGCTATTGTCATTTAAAAAGTGACGTTGACGTCATAACTCGAACAGCGATGACGTTATAAATAATATGCGTATACCCAAAAATGTTTACGTCATAATAAAAATCAAATTTCCCAGATTTTTTTCTCATTGGCTAAATAAAACTTGAATTTGTTCCAATCTTTACGTGCTCACTGTATATAAAATCGCATTATAATTTAAAATGTTTATTTATTGATTTAAAACAATGTTATTTAGATTCTATTCAATAACGAAATATTGTAATTAGAAACATATTATTAATAGTCGTAAGAGTTTATATTTTTATTAATTTTAATTAAATAATCAAACTACTGTTCCTGCCCCTAAAGAGATGTCAATGAAAGGAGCTCTAAGGGCATATTTGGTGCTCTATGAGAATACAGACTATTGTTATTATTATGAAGTAGCATTGTGTTTGGAGTGGCTGCTCTTGTTAGAATATTTACTTGCGGCGATTGCAATATAATACCCTATTAAACTATATTCTTACAACAAGAAAGAGTATTGATTTTTGATTAGATTTTAAGTAAAAGGGTATTATTTTGAAGTATTATTTCGCAGAGGCTTTTTAGAATTGAGCAGAGAATAAAACAAAAAAAAAAGAATTGCTTCATTTAGAATATATTCCCTTTTGGTTACTAGTAAATAGTAAATAAAGAAGTACCTAACTGGATACTTGTGTGTTTAAAATTTATTTATTTAATTATACTACTATTCCATTAAGAAAACAACGATAATTATATTATAAGCAAAATAACATTCATATAAATGTACTAATAATAATTTAAAATAAAAATCTGTTCAAGTAGTTTTATTTAATAATCATTTTTCCGAAATACTTCTTTTATACGTTGCTTTATGTACTATGTACTATGTATATAGGTCCGATATTAGTTAAATTATAGATTGTATTTATGTTATATTATAGATATGTATCTATAGGAGATATTAGTATATTTCATATTTTATTAATGCACTATATTTTGATTCTGTTTACAAACAAATCCTTTTTATTTCATGGACTATTGATAAAAACTGTCTCAGATACGATCTGTGGACACTGTCACCTTATTTGTGGACACGACAATACACAAGGCTATTCCTTTTATTCTAAGTGCAATTTTACTGGTTTGCTACTTCCCTCTTGAGAATACTTTCAATTAACAATAGTCTCTGTCTCGGCTCCCGCAAAACGAAAGAAAGCCACGTAGCTATCCCAACCGCACAAATATAATTTTATTTTCTCTTCCTTCTATAGAGGAGTCCAAAACGGAAATTAATCTTAACGGTAACCTTTGAACACTTTCTTAGTGAAATTCTTATTCATATATTAAAAAACAAAAACATATTAATAGTCATTTACAGAAATAAATATAACAATTTAAAATTATTTCAATTTATAAATTCTTCCTGGGTGATAAAAGTATAAATTAGCAATTTACGAAATTTAATAAAAATACTTTCAATACGTCGAAAATAGAAATTAAATATTTGATTAGATAATAAATCTTAACAAGGAAAAAGAGCTAAAAATTAACAACCAAAAAGCATTGCACATAGTAGTGGAGAGAATGGATGACGAAAAAATTTAATCAGGATTTGATCTTCCAGAAGCACACTGGACACAAGAACTAACTGCATAATGAATATTAAAAATATACTATACTAATATCAATAATAAGAATTAAGAAAAAGAAGAGATAAAAGGCATACTGACAAAAGGAAACAGAAAACGAATTTATGCTGCAAAAAGAGTAGAAGATTCTTGGTTAAGATGATTTATTCAAGTACTATGTTAAGTCTACGTTATCTGCAGGCATAAGGTTAAAAAAAATAAGTTGGTTACTTCGCGGGTTACAAATTAATGATAGCAGAGCACTAAAACATAGAACCGGAATTAGGAAGAAAAGAGGCAGGCTAAAAAATCTATAAGCAGTGGAGGAAAATATAAAGGGGTTAATACATATTATTTAAAAGGCGTAATCTAATAAAATGCGTCCAATTTTCTACTCTAGGAAATGAATTAATGATCAAATAAGAATTAATTCTATTCTATTTTGACACACTTTATTCCTTTCTAACTCCTTACGACTTAACAAAAAAGAAGGGAAATGAGAAACTAGTTTCTTTGAAGAAAAAAATGAGTTTCTTAACAAATTGACAACACAAATACTTAACAGTTATAACAGCACAGACTTAGAGTTGCATAATAAATTAACTACCAAAATCTCCTGTTTTTAATGCCTCGTTAATTGCACTTAAAAGTCTTCATCAAGAACATTCTTAGACCTGTTTACCTCACAAGTTCCAATGTATAACATACAACTCGTTTATACAAATTCCTGTTCTCACAGGACCGGATTAAATTCAGCGGTAACAACTTGTTATGAACTTTAATTTTTTTATTTAAAACAATCATGTAAAGGGTATTTCTAAACTCATGCGGAAAAATGTAGGAGGAGATTACTCGTTGAAAATTATGAGTGGTCTTTCCTATAAAAAAAATGTCTTATCCCATCCTGAAATGAGATATCCCAAAAAGAATAGAATTAAAATTGAGTTTTTAATTTTTTTTCAAAAATTATTCCAAATTCCTTTTTTATTTCTCAACTATTAGTTTTCGAACAAAAAACCAAATATAATAGTAATGTTTTTAATGTTTATTAAGTGGACTAAGTATCAACTCAAAATTAATTGCAGAAAAACTCTTAAGTTGATGTAAATATTATTATAATAAAAGAATAATAAAATATTTATTAGTTATTAGTAATATTCATTAGGTATAATATTAATAACATTTGTACTAAGGAATTCTTCAATTTGCAGTAACCACTATTTAAATTCATATATGTTTTTCAAAATTTATTATCTGTACATTTAATAGTATAGGTATGGTTATTATTTTAAAGTATATGAAAACTCTTACTGCTTAATTTAATATTTATTTACATTAATGCAATTTTCTTTAAAGAAACATGAATTAAACATGTCAAATTTAATTATACTAACCATAAAGAGTGATCTATTATTAACAATTATTAATTTCTTAAAATTTATCCTTTAATGATTTTATTTTGGTTGGTATTCATATTAACCGGTTCATAATATTAATAACTTAATTAATCGTAACATATAGAGTCTGCCAAAAATATTGCGTCTTTTTATTACGTGTAAATGTTTAGTTAGTTCTAAAACAAATAATATTTCATTTCCTGTTAGTTTAATACCAATTCATATTTTTTATTTAGGAAATCATTTCACAACTGTATTTTAATGTATTGTTTCCAGTTATTCAAATGGTTACAAAACCAATTAATCCTTTAATTCTAACTTTATAACATTTCAACAAGAAAATTTTACTATTAACTGTATAAAATACCTTGTAAAGGACTAAAAATAATTAAAATTTCTGGTTATATTGGTGAATATTAATTTAAATTTACTTTTAGCCACTAAAAATTTTTACGATTTAAATAATGTAGAGTGGGAGATACTAAAAATTAAATCTTATTTTCCATTCTACGTTAATTATTTAAAGCTAATTTAATGTAGTGTACCATTAACATTTTGTTTGAATTTTTTATTTAATAAGTTTTTTCATAAAAGATACAACATATATTGAATGTGTCTTTCTTGTTATGAATAAACCTATCGTTGGTCAACTTTAATTGCTGCGACATTTTTTCCATGTATATATATTTCCTTATAGAGGTTTTGTAAATGTCAAATATTTTAAATTATATATATATATATATACATTATGTATATATATCAAATATTTTAAATTCTTCACAATACATTTAAATAATTTATTCCTTAAAGTTTAAAATACGTTTTTCCTTATGGACCATTATGTTATGGATTTATATATTCATATGAAACAAACCTCATAAAATTTTCCATGACGATCAAATAAAAATTATCGAAAGCTCGGATGTACTTTTAAAGAGTATACATTCGTTTTCTTTTGGATTCCGAATAATTATAAACCATTATCCTTTCTGAGTCATTGTTTCAATTAATTCAATAATTTGCTATTTATATTAGTTGACATATTGTTAGCTGTTATAAGTGAATGATTAATATTTTTTTATTATTTAGGAAAAAAAAATTACACTAGTTACACATTTTAACAAGTAACTAAATTAAGCCATATCGTAATTTTTTTAATTGCACACTCCATGCCCTGCCCTGCAGCCTCTTTTCATCACTTTGAATTCTTTTCAGGCCGTCCGTGCGAGCTTTTTAATGTTTCTTCGGAACCGAACTGGACTTGTATGGAACCGCGTGAAAGTGAAAAGCATTGTGAACACAATATTGTTTTCGCGCAATAAAGTGTTTCCTGAATCGGAGACGTTTTTTCAATGGATTTTCCTGGAAGACGACATAAACGTCCCAGTAAAATATTCTGAGGTGGCATTTAATTTTAGATGAATTTCTAAAATAAAAATCTCAAGGAATTGATTTTTTATGATTAAATGAAAACTGCATAAGAGAAATGAAAATACCATGTATTAGTATGAATCGTTTTGTGGACATTATTATTTTATAATTTATGTTCTATGCAATGAGATTTTCGAAAACTGTTTTTCTTGAAAAGTTTTAAAAACAAAGTTTAAATCTGTTTTTTTACAATGTTTTTTAATTGCCAAATTTTTGATGTCCTGAAGATGACAATAAAAATTGACGAAACGAACCATTCTGTTAACTCTACTATTGCGAATAATAATAATTAATTAATTGGTTTTGTATTAACTAGTAACTAAACTTCATTGAACAAACATAAATGTCTAAAAATCGACTTAAACGTTAAATTATTATCATTGCCCCTCTTTGGACACCTCTGCTTTAATGTGAACGGAAGGCATTTTTTTCAATAGAATTTCCTGTAAGGAGCGCACTGGCAAAATTGATATCACAGTTTTATTTTGACAGCCTCAGGAACGGCGGAAAGTGTGTCTATAGTGCCTCTAATGGCCAGCTACGCAAGGTGCAGAATACAATATAAAATGCTCCGCCTTATTCTAAGTAAACAATGATGTTTTTGTAAAGATTTGAGTTTTTCTTGGTGACATAATTGAAATGGAAGTTGGAAGTCTTTAAAATAAGATACTGACAGAATGAAATATTTAGTTTGGTTCGAATTCTATACAATAGCAATCAATTATAAAGAGTGTTTTGACTGTTCGACTTTATTGTTGTTATTTGTTGAAATATTCAAAAATTACTATCTTTCTTTACAATGCGTAAATATTAAATTTATAACTTAAAGTAAAACTATTATCGGAACATCTATATTAAACTTATTGAAAACGAAAAATAATACATTATTTATTTATTAACCTTCGATGCATTATAAAAATTTACTATTTTTAATATTTTTCCTGATTCATTTATAATTGTGTTACCGGGTAATTAGTTAGGTTATGATAGGTAACGTTTTATGAATTGCTGAAAAAATTCTATTTCTACAGTTCTAATACTGGTTATCTTTCACGAAAAATTTTTAAAATTAGCATAACTTTTCAAAGTGCTTCTAACAAAATCGCCAAACAACTATACTCTGATCCCAACTATATAGACAACAAGACTAAAAGCAGAAAATTCTAGTACCGGATATAAAGGCAGCACCTGATTTTAAATTAATTCAAATCTAAAGAAAATTTACTTTACTTTACGTTTAGATTTTTGATTTTTCTCCTAATCCGGAACATTTATTTAAAATAATTTTTAAAGGCACTGTTTATTTCAGAATATTTAGATAGTATCACTTTTTTTCGTGAATCCTTAAAAATCTGATTAGAGCTAAAAAAATACAAAATAAAAAAAAATCTATTAATTTTTAAAAAACCGGGTTTAGCAGCAATCATTAATTTGGATTTCAAATAATATTTTATAATATAAAGGATTCACTAATATTGCGGCCAGGCTTGACATATATTCGCATATTTTTAAAAAGTATCCCATAAATTATATTTTGAAATTCTCTCCATTAACCATATTCCAAACTTAGGTATAAAATAAATAGTTTGTATAGAATACACTATTAAATATTTGCCAAATAAAAATCCATTCAAAAAATATAAAAATGATGTTCTTTTTTAAATTTCCACAGAATATATTATAGCTTATTAATTGTAAGTCAAAGGCTATAAGCTGAAGGTAAATATTAACAAAAGAACTGTAAACTGTTATGTTTTAATATTAAATAACTGTAAGTTTTCTATTTATATATTTTCTGTGTCAATAGTCAAGCTGTAAAGACAATTGAGAAAGAAATCCTTTTAAACTCAATTATTAATTTTATAAAAATATGTTTGCTAGTATAATTAAATCATTTTGTTGCTTTATATGTATAAAACATATCATATAAATGACACCTAAATCAAATATATATTTTACGTGCCGTAAAAAGTAAATAATGTTTTATTATGAGACAAATCCTTTTTAATTATCCAAATAAATAATTTCGCATTGATTGATAATATTAGGGAGTAATAAAAATAGGATTACTAATGTAATCAAAAATGTAAATGTACTTACCTTCGTGTACGTTCTCTTTGACCATTGCAGTCACTTTTAAAATACTAATTATTATACTGTTTTTTATTCTATTATAGGTCGTCACATCGATTATCTATTGCTCGTTTGAAAAATATGTTTTTATACTTTAAAATTCTATTTTCTGTGCTCTTTACATAGATTAATTAATAAGTTGCTAACTAATTGTAAATAGTAATTTTGTAACCAGTCCTAAGTAATTAATAAATAGAATGAAATTCAGTTATTGTATAATTTATCAATAATAATTTAATAATTTGTAAAACGTTATTTGGGGATGATTAATTATTTAAATTTATCCAGTAGAAAAAATTTCTTTATATATACATACTAAGCTAAATTTACTCTATCCTTCATAATGTATTTAATTGTTTTAATGTTCATATACATCCAACCTATTACTAATTTTTTTTTATTTAAATGCATTTTATATAATATATTTAAACTAATGAATAAATATTATTTCAAAACATATTTGAATGTCTATGCTTTTTAGGACCAATAAAAAATATTTAGTAGAATTTGAAATTCTTTTAATTAATATGTATTTAATTTTTATTAACATTTCTCATAAAAACAAAAGTAAGTTTATCGATGTGAATATTATTCGAAAACAAAGTTTGGGATGTAATTAAAAAGATTAAATAAGTATTTCACATCGTATTTATTATATAATTCGTTTGTTGCAATTCGTAAAAAATATACACATAATACAAAAAATCAATAAAAACAAAATAAATATATCTATATACAATAATGTACAAAAATAATAGTTACAAATTAATTATCAATAATTACACATTTTCGACCTTGAAATATTAAGTCTTTGAGTAATATATATGTATATATACCTAATCAGTCATATAAAGTTATCACACAAGATAGGCCTGGCCTCCATTATTTATCCCCGCTGGCATCATCACATGTTGGTGCCGCCATGGGGGTCCTCTTCGCCCTGAACCGCCCCTTTCTAAAGTGCTATAATCTGAGTCAATACTAGAATAAATATGGTCCGAGATAGGCCTGGGCTCCTGGGCTCTCCTCATAGGCCGAGGAGATGGTGTTGCCGTCGTAGCCGAAGAGTAATTTGCATCATCGGCTTCCTGGGGCACCGCTGTGGAATATGATGGTGGTAACATCTGCATACCCGGACTAGGAGGCCCCTGCGTTCGTATTTTTTCAGGGTAAGTATGGTGACTGTGATGCGTGCCATTAGCTACTACTCTGGAGTCAATAGTGTAGTTGTTAATATTTCTTCTGTAATTAGCATTGATTTTTCCTCTGGGTTCAACTGAAGGCATGGCGTACCTTAATTTTTCCCAAAATCGTTTTTCACCCCATCTTACCTTCTCCGCTGTTTTAAGGTATAATCTTAGTTCAGGATCGAGCTCAGCCTCAGGTAGAGGACCTTCTTCTAATATCACCAATTTGAAAACTCGACCTTTGAGAGCTTCATGTAGGGCTTGTCTCAGTTCAAACCGAGACCACTCAGTCTGTAGAAAATTTCTCGTTAAAACTACTATCACTCGTCTACTGGCTTCTGCTGCTTCTAAAACTGCAGGTGCCGTATGCTGAATATACGCGGTATGTGGTAAGTCTCTATAATGTAAACACAATTGAAATTTCGGTTCTAATTCGGCTGCTAAAGCCTGCACAACCCATTCTTCATCTTTAGGGCTATAACACACGAAACCGTCATAAAGTTTATCTCTATCTTCGTACTGTTTGGCTGCTGTAGCACGAAAACTACACAATCTCACGCCGTAACGCGAATAAAGCCATACTCTGACAGGTTCCCGGAAAACGAACCACAACACTAAACTAAGTAGAACGAGTATAACGATGCATAAAGTAACTACGACCATAGGCCAGTAGTCGGAGACTAGCATACTGTCTATTACGGAACTTCCAGCGTAAAAATCACTGCATGCGGTACTGTTAAAGTCTAATTCGCGACGTTGTGGCGGTTTAGAGTCCGGGTTGTAGCACATCATGCCCGCACTGTCCACTATCTTTACTGCATTGTCTGCTACCCACGCTGTAAGTCGTTGCAGAAATTTACATCGACAAGACCACTGGTTGTTACCCAGCATAACTTCGGTTAAGCGAGTGTTCGCCGACAGCTGCCATACTGGAAAAGTGACCAATTTATTACCATCAAGTCGCAGAATTTGTAATGACGTTAAAGGCTCCAATGTATTATTACCAATTATGGAAATTTGATTATTTTGCAGATAAAGTTCCTTTAAATTCGAAAGCTGTTCAAATTCGTACCCCTTCAGTTCTATAATTTTATTATTTTCCAAATGCAAAATTTGTAAATTTTGCAATCCATTAAAAGTACTATTTTGAATAGTTTCTACAGCACTATGATTCACAAACAGTACTCTCATATTTTTTCTTCCAATAAAAACATGATTTTGCAACTCTCTAATATAATTTCCGTCCAAATATAACTCTGTAGCGTCCATCGGAATTTTTTGTGGAATTTCATCAGCATTTTGTCCAGAACAGTCTACTACATTATTATTCCATGTTTGATCATGATAACAAGTACAATTATTTGGACAGGTCATCTCACAATCGCATGCATCAAAATCACAGCAATGACATAAAGCAAAGCAATGTGTTTCGTAAGTACATAAAAAATCACTTTGTTTGGCTTGATTTAAAGGCATATGTGTCATACCTCTAGAATGTGTCATTTTGCATACGATATTTTCTAAATCCATTACTTTAGGGTACTGACGAGAAGCTGACATGTTGTTGATAAGTTGCAACCACTCCATTGAACAATCACAGTGGAAAGGGTTACCTCCAAGATATATTTCAGGCAGAGACCGGTTTAATGGTACTGTAGTAATATGCAAAGAGTTTAAGTCGAGATTTACTAAGTCATTTGCATACATGTCAATCCTGGCAAGATTAACTTTATCTAAAAATGTGTTAGGTTTTACCGTTTTTATAAAATTATTGTTTATAAACAGAAGTTCTATGGAGTTTGGTATAGACATTGGAGATATTTCACTGATACGGTTATGACTAGCATCAAGAGTTTTTACACGGATTTCGTCCTGTATTTTGTAGTAATTAGCTAGATGTTCGATAAAATTGCCGTGAATGTCCAACCACTTGAGGTTACTCGGAATGAACGCATAATCGAACCACACTAAATGATTTTCCGATAAGTTCAACCACAATAAACTCGCCAATGTTGCGAATACACCGTTAATGTCAGTTAAAAAATTTTCATCCAACCGAATCGCTTCTATTTCAGTGTTTCGTTCAAAAGTCCCTCTTTCGATATTTTGCACTTTATTTTTAGCAAGGTTTAACACTTGCAAATTCGTCAGGTCCCAAAACATTCCTTTAGTGAGATTTCCGATATTATTATCGATCAGTCGTAATCCAGTGAGTTGATTCAAATTTTTAAAGGACCCGTTGCGAAAATCTGATATCTGATTTTCGCCTAAATCCAAAGTTTTGAGGAACGACAATTCATGAATCGCTTCAGGAACTTCTAAGAGCGCGTTTGAAGAGAGATCCAATTCTTTCAACGCCGAACAATTGAGAAAAGCACTCAAGTCTATGTTCACAATCAGATTATTATTTAGCGTGAGTTTACTGAGAACAAAAAGTCCGTTAAACAATTGCGCTCCGATCGTGTTCAGTCTGTTTTCCGCGAGATTTAACGTGTGTAAATTGTACAATGGCAAAAAAGCGTTGTCTTCAATAAATCCTATTGAATTATTTCTTAAATCCAATATTTGTAGGAAGTACAAATCTTTGAAAGTTTTGCCATCAATGCGAGTAATAGCATTATGTGACAAATTCAAAATTATAAGACGAATCAATCCCGTGAAAGTTCCCGCATCTATATGAGTACTTGTAAGTTGGTTTCCAGATAAATCTAATACCAGCAGTTGTTCCAATCTGTGAAAAATTCCCTTTGCAAGAGAATACAGCGAGTTGTTCATAATATGAATTTCTTTTAATTCTGGTGTTCCGGCGAATAAACCTTCAGGTAATGTCCCAATTTTATTATTATCTAAATTTAAAACTTTTAATGAATCTAATTCCGCAAAAGTTTCACCTGAAATTTCACTGATGTTATTATTTTGTAAATATAAGTGTTGCAATCGCCTTAGATTTGAAAACCCAGCTTCTTCTGACAAACTTCTTAAATCGTTAAATGACAAGTCTAGCTTTTGTAACTCGCTGTTAGTACACTCTGGAATATTAATACCGATTCTTTCAGGATTTCTGATCCTATTTCTTGTTATGTTTAGTGTCTGAAGATTTGTTAGAGAACAAAACATTCCGTCAGGCAGAGCTCTGATATTGTTATCTGCCAAGTCCAATATTTGTATCTCTTTCAGCCCTAGTAAACTGTCTGATGTCAAATCCAAAACTTTCGTCGGACCCCAATCGGCGTTGAAAGTGTTGACAGAGAGATTTTTGACATTGTAGAGTCCTTCAAAGGAATTTGGGGCGATACTAAGGATTTTGCAGTTATTAATTTGCAATTCTTCGAGTTCATGTAATCGGTGTAAACCTTGTGTTGGAAGCACGCTTTCAAAGAACAAAACATCACTGCAAAGTATCCTTAATCGGGAGGTCACTTCCGTCGGTAGAGTAGTAATGTTGGATCCTTCCTCCAAAGTTCTAACTTTACAAGTAACACTTAACTTGGAGGAAGAACTATCCGTGCTTTCTGATACCCAAGTACACTGTTCCGGACCATCGAAACGGTTAGCTGTCACACTAACTAAAGCTGCTAACGGCAGCACAATTAGTAGTTGGTACATTGTTTAAAAAATTCTTTATTTACACTAAAAGTTCATTTCCGAACAGCCTGAAGCACATTTGACACGAAAAATCGCGTGACTTTCTGCGAATAATTTATTAACATTTTTCGGACTTAAAATTTTTCTGAAGAACGCGCGCGGTCATTGTATTATTTGTATTCAGAGCGCTACAGTATCGTGACTTCACTCTGTACCGCCTGATGTAATACTGACTGCTTTTGATGGCAAACTGCGGTATATACGAAGCGAAGACTACAAGAAACTCACGCAAGCGCTCCCTTAGTTGACGGTGCTGCCGCCTCGGATGAGGGCAGCACGTCCCGGTAGAGTTGAGTTCAACGAATTTGCGAATCTTTTCACTTACCTGTTTTACTTGCACTTTCAGATTTCAAAGAGATATAAAAGGATGGATGAAAATTAGTTCGAGAATCTTAATGTGGTGATAACATCAGAGCAAAAGGGGGTTTTTCAGAAATAAAGAGGGCGTCAGAGGATTTTATAATATCATAAAGTTGAAATGTCGTCTCGTGAAAATGTAAGCGAGGAAAATGTCTTTCGAAATGTTGCTGACGTCTGTTTTGATAAGGGTTGTTAAGTAATTAACATTCCCAGGAAGCAGTATTCTAATTTTGATTTTACATGAATGAAATGTGTTTGAAAATTTTCGGGGTAATAGATGGAGACATTTTACTCTGAATTCTGAGACAAATGACACATAATCCTCAAATCTTTAGGTGAGTGTTCATTTATTTCCAAAGACTTGGATGTCATGTATTATTATTCAATTATCAAATTCCGCTTTGTAGTACTAGTGCCAGTTTGTAAAAGTAAAACAATTATAACACCTAATTGTATACGTTTAGCAACTTTAAGAATTACACTCAAAAATAATAATAATTTTCAAGTGTTCAAACCAAAGGGAAGAAAATATATTTTTAGCGTGTCCAGCATCCATGGACTCTGACCTTGTGTTTAATGCTTACGAGTACTATTTTTCTAAGTTGCGGTAGTAAGACAAACACACCGTGTTTTTCTGAATGGCCAATTCAAGTAATAACCGCACCCTGGGCACTATAAAAACTACAAATACCGAATCCTCTAAGGGTCCCTGATAATCTGAACCTGTGCCATTTTATATATATAATAGAACCAATTTATTAAATATAAATTAAGAAATATAATCATATATTTACTTTTTTCAAATTTTGACAATTTTCAATAATATTTTTTTATAGTTTAATTTTGGTTTAGACTTAAGTTACGATATGATGTATTTTTTTAAAAATTATTTAAAAAATGTGAGAAAAAAACAGCTGTTTTTTGAAATTTAAATTAAATTAAAAAATCGTTAAAAAATTAAATAAAAATGATTCGAAATTCCGTATATATAAAATTTAATTTAAAAATGTTTCAGTAAAATCTGTTTTACAATAAGATTTTTAGTAGTGTAGTGTTCATCGTTTTATTGAAGTTCTAGTCATGCTAAATTTTTTGTTTAAAGATACTTAGATATCAGCAAATCGACATTTTCTCATCGATTTTCTTAAATACGAGCTTCCGAAGACAAGGGGCGCCTTCAAATTTTAATACTTACTAAAGATCTAGAATATGCACATAGAATTAATGATTATAGACTTTTGTAAAACAAGACTATGTTTTAATTTATGATCCATAATTGGGGGGTTTAAGAGATTGTAAAAAATTTCATAAATAATAAAATAATTTAACTAAGTTCCTGAAAATATTTTATGTATTTTTGTAGATTTTTTGAAATCAATTTAAAAAGTAGAGGCTATGTTTTATGTGGATAAATAATACAAAACTAGTATAAAAATTGAATAAACAGTGGAAGTTCTACATATAAGTAACAAGAAACAAAAATTTGATTTTTTGGAAAAATTTGAAATCGAGAAATATCTGCGATATCCTCGATATACAGTAACTAATGAACAATTAAATCTGGGAAGTTCAATTAATTAAGATTATCTTTTATACTAAATATATATTACTCAATGCTTTAGATAATGAAAAAATGTTATTGCTTATAAAATTTATCATATAAAATCAAACTATATATATATATATATATATATATATATATATAACACACCATACCTGTCATTTCTTATATCTTGTCTAATGTTGATTGGTTCTAATATTTATAATAAAAAATGCCAAAAACGGGAAACTTAAGTCATATACGAATTTTTACAAAAGGCTTTGGAAAATTGTGGAAATTTAAGATAAGTATATTTTATTTTTTTTAATTATAATAAATAGATTCCACAAAGTAAGGGTAGAAACAATCATGATATATAGTGTCTGTTTATTGTTATTCATTAATTCAATATTATGTCTGCAAATTATTACTAGATAAGAAAAGTAAATTTAAAATAAATAGAGACACAGGTACACAAATGAGTTAACCAATCTGTGATAAATAAGTACATACATGTTATCCCAAAAACATAATGTTTTCTAAATATTTGGTTTGTAAATGTTATGTCAGTGTGAAATGTGTGAAAAGAGATTAAACTTTATTGTATTTTCCGTGTAATGATAATAACTATTGTATTAAATTAATGAATAGTTAATTTAATTTAGTTTATAAATTTAAGCGGGTTATTTCCTGTTTAGGTTATTAGTGCCCATAAAAAAAATTAAACATTTTTATATTGAGCTTCGTAAATGTAGACTTACTTTCGTTAGAAGCTTTTTGAAAACATTTTTGTATATATTAGATATTAAAAATATATTTTAATTTACTTTATATAAATTATAAAATACCATTTTGACAAACATTTTCTTTACATTTCTTTTTGATATTTAAAATTAAATCTGATCCTTTCATTTATTTGCTCTTTAAAGTATTTTATTAATTTTAGTTTAAATATTTTATACATTTGAAATAGTGGTATTCTACACGAATGGCGTTATAGAAGTAGAAATTTGGAGTCTCAAATCTAAAAATTTGGTAATATGTATTTTTTATTACTATTTAGCTAGAACAGCTGTCTATACATTATGGAAAATAAATAACTGAAATAAAAAGTGTAAGTTTTTAACAGCTGAAGTAGTTAGGAAAGTCGTTTAATATCTCTAGTCTAAGTAGGTTTCAAGACATAAAGTCGGCCAGTTTCATTACTGAAATTATTTTTATTAAACGATTTTCCATTTTGGTGCCCCAAAATTATAGGGTAAATAGATCATAAAGGGGAAACATAATGGACATACGGTATAATTAAATAATACTGAACTATTACTTTACCATTAGGAGAAAATATGATAGGGCTACAAAGGTGTACCGGTTCCTTGTAATTTGGCACAATTTGAGTTTAGGATTTTAAGTAGTAAATTGGTGAGTGGGTACGATTATAGCAGGTAAAAATTTTAGGCTATAAGTTAAACCCATGTCTTCGGATATATACATAAGATATATTTTATTTTTCTGACGGTTAGCATTTTATTAACAAACTTTTAAAATTCTTGTCGTTGTAAACATTGATATTTTGTAAATGCCAAATTATATCTGTTAGGAACGATTAGGTCGTGTATTATTATCACCCACAAACTATAGACTTTGTGTCAACTTAATAATCTAATTAGGTCTCTTGCTTATGGTAGTTTCGAAACAATTCTTGTTTGTTTATGTATTATTATTTTAATTACTTTTGTTCTACTATTTTACCCTATTTATTTAATAGTATTTATTGATATTGCTTTTTACACGCAAAGTAAGTAAAGTATGGCTTGACTTATTGAAAAACTATATATTTTGTAACTCACCAAACATTTATTTTCATTAAAATGCTTTCCCTAAATTATGATGA
This sequence comes from Hermaeophaga mercurialis, assembly GCA_951812935.1. Classification (NCBI taxonomy): domain Eukaryota; kingdom Metazoa; phylum Arthropoda; class Insecta; order Coleoptera; family Chrysomelidae; genus Hermaeophaga; species Hermaeophaga mercurialis. The sequence goes on from OX638360.1 coordinate 22,336,908, forward strand.
AACATTGTAACTTTATCATAATTTACTTAAAATTGGACATTTATTTTTATTGTTTTTATAAATAATGATCTTTGATATCCATTTTAATTAGGAAGAAAAAATATTTTGGTACAAACGAATATCAACAAACTAAAGATATTTAGATAGTTGACGATTATAATATATTTATAAAAGTAGTACTTGTAGAAACTAAATCTTCTCCCAAATACCAAGGATAATCGTTAAAAAAAAATCAATGATTTGTCAGATTAGATTCTTTTGTTTGGCAGTTACAAACGGAGCGTAATTTTCAGTCACATAAATATTAATTTGCCTGAAAATATAGTTCGAATAAGAAATTCTTTGAGACTGCATACTTGGGGTAATTATGAATATTCTTTTTCGAATTCTATACCTAAAATTTAAAAAATGTAAAACATAAAATGTGGTCTTCTTAAGATAACACGATTTTTTATTTCAAAAAATTCTTGCTTCATATTGTATATATATTACTTACTAAATATATAATAATAAAATAATTTTGTTTTAGAAAATTAAGAATGTTATTGGTTGGAATATTTATAATAAAAAACCAGGTATGTGCATGAAATCCGTCATTTTTTTATCTTATCAGACGATGTCACAGGGCGAAATATTTGTTATAAAAATTAATAAAAGTTTTTCGAAAATCGTATGAATTTTAAGTATATTAAATTTTTTACATTTCTAATGGACAGATTCCACAAAGTAAGGATACATACAATCAAAGAAACTAAAATTTTAAATGGTTTCTTAGTTGTTTTGATTTAACACGATTTGGCACTAGTTTTAGACTAGATCAAAGTACAATATTAAAAGAGAAAAGATAGGAATTTACTTTAACTATAAAAATTTTTCTTCTCTTACTAGATTAATTATTAAGAATTTATGGTAAAAATGGGATCAATTGAAGTTTAGAATTTAGATTAAAAAATAAGAGCCAATGTACAATTTCTATTAATTTTCGTCATCTTTATTTGCATTAAATAATTTAGTTTATCAAATCGATGAATCCAAAACACCCGCAATTAGAACTTTCTCTAACAATAAATACATATAAATGTACAATTTTAATTCATATAAATTACAAATATTTAAATTTAGGAATCTTTATTATTTGTCTCATTTAAATTAGATAATTTCGAAAAAACTAACAGAAACGTTAAAACACAATTAGTAATTTATCTTTTCTAACGGCATCTTTTGTGAGTCGTGTATAATAATGCTTTACGTTAATGCAAAGTAAAATAAAAATTAGCCTTAAAACACGAACGATATTACGAAAAATTTCGGCACTTTATGTCGCATTTATTATTATAAAAATTGTTTAACCCAATAAAAATTAATACTAATCTGTTGTGTTGCCTATCTCTGACCAGTTTGGTGATTTTAAAAATAATGGTTTGGCCACACTCTCAATGACATTATTCTTCTTTTCTAATTGTTGTAACGATTTCAGAATAAAATAAATTTTAAATAAATAAAAATATTACAATATATTTATTAAATATGCAGTTTTGTAAAGTGGAAAAATACTCAACACTAAATATCAGTTCTAATAAATCAAGGCTAGATAAATCTCTTTTGTTTAATCCGTTACTATGCTTACTTTTTTATACTACTATAAAATGAATAATTTTTTGTACTAGTAATAAAATGAATAATTTTTTGTACTAGTAATAAAATGAAAAATAATTTTTTGTATTAGTACAATAATAGGCTATTTCTACAAACCGTGTTACGTGATATAATGTACCGTAGTATTATACGCTTGAAGAAAAATATCTTTATATATCCACTATTCTAATTCTTCTCTAAATGGATACTTTATTTATATTCATTATTTAATGAATATAAGGATTCTTCAGTTAGTCTAATTCCCCTTATTTCTGAAACACCCTCTATATACCTTTCGCACACATTACATCCATCATAATAAATTTGATATAGAAGATTTTAAAACTCTAACCCGAAATAATATTTTTCGATAAAAGATCGTAAATCATTCAAAGCAAAAAGTTAAACATAGTTCTTTCTCTAGAAATTCAAAAACCTTTAATAATAATCCTTATGAGCTTTACATTGACACCAACCACAGTGATAATCTACCTCTTTGTGGTTGACTGTGTGACGCATACACAGCTTTTGAAGTTTATGTGACACTTGTTTCAGATTTGAGAGAAAATAATCTGTTACCTGAGGAATTTGGATTTAATATTTATTCTAATCGAAATTTTGGCCCATGCTAAGATCTTGATTATGTTCTTAGAAACGATGATCTAACTATTTTCATAAAGAAGAAGGGTTGGATGGAAACAAAGGATTATTTCTGGTTCAGTTTTGGATTGTAGATAACGAATAGCTTATAGAACCTAGGTACAAACATTTGAAAAATGTTTATAACTGGTTAGAAATTTGTAAGTACGTACATATTTGCACTAAACTTTCTATTTTCTGTATTTTATAGGTAGTAAAGTAAAAGATTTTTAATCTAGTCATCTACATTGTCAAAGTATTCTTAACCTCTGGGACTTAACATTTTCAGAAAAAATATATTTTACATTTTCAATAGGTACACAAAACAGTTTACATTTATTTATTTTTTAAAACATTTCTTCATTTTAATTCTGCATTAAGCGTTAATAAAAAATAAAACTGTTTTAATTTATATTGCTTAGAAATGTCGTATATTTATACAGTCACGCTCCCCTCCCCCCTACACACCTCTATTATTTTTTGACTTAGATGAGTTAAACAAAAATACTATCAAGACAGTCGGAATATTAAAGATATTCTATATATAATTCTCTAAAACCAAATAGATAAGTTAACTACAATTATGGATTTTTTAAATGATTCTAAATTCTTCAAGTATTTATTAAATATAATTAACGTCTGTTTTTGTAAAAAACTGGTTGTTTTAAATAAAATTCCCGAAATAATTTAATCTAATATTCAAATAAGGTAAATGATAACATATTCTAATTACAAAACTTTATACGTACCTATGGCGCCATCTGCTTACCGAATGCCATATCTAATATTAACCTTAGTTTAAGCTACATATTTTTCAATTCAACTCTGGGTATATTAATTGAACATGGTTACCAATAATTCATACCACTAAATATTAAAATATATTAAATTGTAATTGTATGAATGTCTCTTTAAAATATCGGCAACCAAAAAGAACCCTCCCCAGCTTGCAAATATTATTCTAAAGTCAATAATGATTAAATAATATGTGGAAATTCTATTATGTTGATGACATTTACATATTATCCCTGTTTCTATATGTATACGGGTAAAACATTATTTTTGGGAATTTGGCAATCAGGTTAGTCATTTGTACTTAATTAATACTATCAGCGCCATCTATCAGTTAGTAGTCACAGAAAGTACCGCCAACTGGTTAAAATGGAGAATTGGTAGTACTATAGCTATACCGGGTGTGTATGATAATAACTAATCATTGGAGTACAGTAAATACAGCTTTAAAGCAATTTGAATGGATCGACATTAAAAATATAGATACCTGTGAGTAATAATAATTGCGTAGAGTGCAAAGTTTGAACTATTAAATGAATTACTTATCATCTTAGTAGTATTAGATATTGGTTTCTTGTTGTTGTCATTATTTGTCAATTAAAATAATGTAAGTGGTTAAATAAGCTAAGTATAGAATTTTGTGATTTAAATTTGTACTTCGAGTATTTTTTACAAAGATACTTTAATCTCAAGAAAGGAGCTCAAAGTGATTAAAATAGATCGGCTTTTCTCTGAAAAGCTCAAAACTGGAACTTTAGCCCCCCCTTCACTTTAGTTAAAAATGACAATTTCCCAACAATCTACAATATTACATTCTACTTTACTAAAAACCGCTAAAGATCAAAGGCCAGTCAACACTATAATATTAAACGCATGGCCCCGGCTATCTCATTCTATGTAACAGGACAAAAGAGATTCATCTGTGTCCATCCTTGCAATTTAATCCTTATCAATCCTCAGAGGCGTAGATAAAGATTTTTAATAGAAGTGTTCTTTGGAAAACAGAAAAAACTACGAACTATAGGGCCACACAAAAAGGCGTACTCGGATATCTTTTACTATTTTTTTTCTGGAGTGCTATCTTTTAATTGCCCTTTGTCTCGTTCCTGTTTAAAATCATAATCAACAAAATTCCGAAGAGTTAATAAGAAACTCTAGATTTTGTATGATTTTATATATTTACTTGTATTATGTGGAAAATGTACAGCAACTTTCAAGTTTCCAATATTTCATACAGAGAAAATTTTCAGATATACGATCCTATTAAATATTTTATTAAGATTAATGAACTATGGGGCAAAATGAATAATTTTAACCTAACGTGGAGAAATCGCTTGTATTTTCTTAAACGAACTATTTTATTGTAATTATAGCTTAAATAGGTTCTAAATTAATAGAAACGAATATAAAATCCACTGCTGACAATCCCTGAAATGTTTTGTGTTATTTAATTTGAGAGATTTGGAAAAGTTTAACTGTAGACCATCCAATCTGATTGACTGTCTAATGCAAGTTATTTCATTTAAGAATACAGAATAGATTTGCACTAAAATATTTATAAAAATGTCCTTTTTACATATTTTGTGTAAAATTCAAAAAAATTATTTGTATCATATACCCTTTGGTGTCGCTCCAGCCGCGCCATGTAGCACCGGTTTCCATCCAATTGATCAACCTGTATATTCCGTAAATCAATATTCCGAACATGTTGTTTATAAATTATTGCTTGTAGACTAAAGGGACATTGGAATCGTACATTGTATGAATCAAATTTGTGAAGGTATGTGCATTTGATATTCATTATGGCGCATGGAGGTGCCCCTCGGACATATATTCATTACTGAATAGAGCCCAACTCCATTTATGACAATACCAACATGGGAAAGTGAATTTCGTTAGACAGGAGATTTTCTATTCATATAATTCCTGTTTACAGTCGCCGAGGTATTCGACTCGAAACAAAGAAGTCGATTGGACCAGATTTAATTTAAATTTACGTATTGGACGCTTTATTTGCATTAAATTAGAGCTTGGGAGGGTGCCATTCAAGCCTAAATATTGCGTCAAGTCCCGTTTCCTAATTTATTATTAGAACTTTTGAGGTAATACATTTTGGATTTGGGATAGGTTTTGAATAAGTGTTTCACATAATTAGTAATTATGTAAATATGTTTTACATTAATCTACTCATTCGTATTAGATTTTTATTTTAAAACAAAAATCAAACAATAGAGTACCGTATTTTAACAATGCGTGGTTACTAAACTGAATCTATTATTATTATGGAAAATCTCTTGAGTTAGAAAAAAGCCACAAATTTTACCAAAGTTGTCAGTTTACTTTAACTAACACTTTCGCACCAATGTTGCTGCTTTGTTACGGAATAGATTATTATTATAAATCCTCTGTACAGCTTCACAAAGCTATTACCTCTACATAGCAGATAGTACTGTATTAAATTTGGCTCAATTCAATTTCTGTTCTCTGTTGGACCTCAAAAATTTTATATTATTTTAGATAGAAGCTATGATAATTGATTTGCAATGCCTAGAAGAATAATTTACATGACATTTTGACTTTAAAATCAATTTTTAGTAGACTAGAAGGATTTGAAAAAAAAATGACGTGTGTCCTTTATGTAAGTCTCCATATTTATTAAATAGTGAAAATGCTATATTACTTCAAATACAAAAACACCAACTTGGGTTAATTTAAAGGTAGGCTAACTAGCAGTAGTTAACTAAAATACCAACAAAAAACATTATATCTAGCAATATTTATTCCATTTCGGTGGTATTGGTAGTCGACCTCTGAAGATTTTCTTCAAATTAAGATGTGTGTTCTAGTGAAACAAAGTCGTATATACTCCAATTTTTTAGCCTTTACAGGATCTTTTTCAACAGAATACTCCATATTGGTTGGAAAAGTTGGACAGGTTGTTCTGGGTTGTGATAAATGAAAAGTATGGGAGACCAATCCGTCATAAATAGATAAGCTTAAGCAGAACACTTTAGGTGAGAGCTGCATTTATAACAAAGAAAGGTACTTCTCTTATAAACTCTGCCCCACCAATTTTTACAATCCACAATGTCACTTGTTTTCACTTCTTTGATCGAAAATTTACCATTCTGTTTAGTCCTGGTAATAATAATCTCAGAGATATGATGCACTATACAGATTCTGTCCTGTTTGTGCAAATTTTTTGCAACAAACGCAAAATCCCTATCACGAGGGAGAAAAGAATGCCTTTTAATAGAAAAAAAGTGCAAAAATTGTGGCAAATTTATCAGAATCTCTGAGACCTAAAGGCATTTGTAGCATAATCTGGGTGTAATTTGGGCCCCAGTAGCTATCACTATGTAGATGAAATTCTGAGTGATTTGTTTGGAATTTTTCGTGGTAATCCATGACAAACATGCATATTTCGTCTTTGTTTTCTTTGTCTGTCCTTCGGGATAAACGTACATCCTGAACATCTTTTCTTTTAGATTATGGTTGCAAAATACCGATACCGTAAGCTGCTGTTAATAAAATACTTTATTAATAGGAGTACTGGGAAGTTCAACATTTTGCATAAAATCGAGGGCTAAAGCTAAAACTTCTTCTTTATTTTCCTTTTCGTTAACGTCCTGGGATGTTCTTGAATAATTTTTTTTTATTATTTGTTTGTGAAAAAATAATACTACAATTGATACAAAAGTTCTCCATACTGCTCAAATGTGGTAACATGGAATGATCAAACTCAAAATCCTACCACAAATATTTATTAATAAACAAAGACAACTAGTTTCTACTTTTTTTAAAAAATTGTACAATTGCTGTCCGTTTTTCTGTTTCATCCAGGTTTCGGTCTTTTATTTTGTTATTTAGTAATTCTCAAGTAGGTACAACATATATCAACTTGCGATCGTCCAAATAACGAGTTAAAATTATCGCAAAAAAACGACCGACAAAAACAGGAAATGATTGTGACGGATATGTCTCTAACACACTTCTCGACTTCTTCAGAAAACGTATTAATGCTTGTCATTTTCTAGAGTAAATCATGTGGCGACTTACGGAAGAATAATAGGTTTTTATCCTTCTGAGCAATAGTAATAGTAATAGTAATAGCCATATAATGAGGAAAATGCTTTAAGGCACATTTTTATTGTGGTGGATCAGCGAAATGTATAGTACTTCTAGCTTTTTGCTTTGGGTTTTCTGTTATCACCAGGCAGTTGCTACTTTACGTTTAGACTCTACCAAGAAAAATATCTTTCCCATTCTTTGAAGTCAAAAAATAAAATCGTTGAACAATCGCCAATTTGTCTTCATTGGAGAACTTCTAAAAACATTAAGACAACTAAAAACAAAAAAAATATATAACCGACTGCCGGGAATTCCTTTTATGTTCTTTTCAGGAATATTTCTTATTTTGCTAACTTATGCTATTTCTGGACCATTTCTTCTTTTGCTAACTTTATAGCGTTTTTTCCTTCCAGTTTAGATTTTTTCTTTATATTCCTAGGGTACTTCGACAGATCTGCCTTTCGTTTCTTGCAAACTGGAATTTCATTATTCTGTTCGATTACACTACTTGTAAATTAATACAACGTGCTAGTCACTACATCAAACAAACAACTAACACAAAACAAAATGCGCATAAGTAGGTGGTGGTGATCTTACCCATGCCCACCAGCGCTAATCCTAGCATTTTTCATAAAAGGTACTTGTCACTGACATGGAGAGAAATCAGACAAGTGCCTTTTATTCGTAATTCGATGCGGTTATCTTCAAAGAATACATTTTTGATAAAACACCAATTTGGGAAAATCCCGTTATGTGCACTTTCTGCATATAGCCATTAAACTGAAGGACCAGGTAATATTTGTTTTATAGTAATAAAATGTAAGAATACCTATCATCTATTTTACAAAACCTCCTGTCTAGAAATTTCTACAACCAGTCACTTTTTGATTAATTTGAAGGAATGACGATACATTCTGGATTTAAGCTGGAAAATCTGACAACACGGTTGGAACTCATAGTAGACAACATGAAGTTGTAATCGACGACGGTAGCTGCGGCATTCATGGTTGGCTTGATTAACCAATAAACAATTCATGATATTTGTTAACGTTAGCTGGAGAGAATACTGTTTGTTCTATTCTACCCCAACGACTTACTGCCATAGAAGCTCCTCACTCTAGAAATATTTACACATTCATGAGGTAACAGTTCCTTCTAAAACAGATATTTGTCGTAAAGGAATGGAGCAAAAACATTTGATTTTAAATATAAGCTGGATTAAACTTGGTTATAGTCACTTATATTTAATATTTATTTATTTAATTTATTCCAAAATTAAACAAGATAAGAAGAAAAAAATAAAATGTATGTCACAATAACAATAACAATATTAAATAAAAATAATAGAGCTCGAGCTTACTCTATGTGAGCCCTCCAGGACATATACATTAGTTAAAAAATAATAATTTTACATTAAAAACTATAAAAAAACATACAAGAAAGAAGAAGTAGAAGATATATAACGAATCACTTAGCTTATTGTTTATTATTCACTGCTTTTAAAGAAATCTGCAAATATCAATTTCTTTAATTATAACATATATGATAAATTTAATTAATATCTATTCTCTTGTTTGGCAAATATAAGTTTGATGATGATTGTACACGTGGTAAATTCAAGATGTTTTTGACTGCCTTGTTTTGCAATACAAGAAGTGGTTAAAATTTTATTAAAAGTACATCTCCAAATAAGTGTCAATTATTTTATATGACAGCGGATAAGACATATAAATAATTTTTTTTTGTAGTTTATAGATAGGTATAATAAAGCCAATAACCGGTGCAATCATTTTACAAACATGGTTGATGTGTTGATCCCAAGATGACTTTTCATCTATTAATAGGGCAAGATATTTTATACAATTTATACAGTTTTCTTTAATAATTCTTTACCAATTGATAGGCTTATTTTATGCCGTTCACTATTGTTAGAAATATGACCATACAGTTTGACTTAGGGATAGTTTGTGATAAGTAAGCCAGTTTTTTATAAGGATTAGATCGTGTTCTATATAAATTTTAATATGTTCTTTATTTTTGTTGAAGTGGATCTTACAAGTATCGTCTACACACAACTGAATATTGCTTATTAGTGGTAGTTTAGAAATGAAATTGATATAAATTAAGAACAAGGTAGGTCCGAGTATTGATCCTTGTGGCACTTCACATACAATATGCAACATACTGCTATCCACATCGTTTGCATGTACATATTGGACGCGGCCTTCAAAGTAGTCGTTAAACCAGTCAAGTCACTTGTTACCATCTCCAATATTTTCCAGTATTCTAAGTGAAATACTATGGTTTACGGATCAAAAGTATTTTTTAGATCCAATGATACAAAAATATATCCCAATCCCTTGTCTCTTTTATCCAGAATACTAGTAATCATATCGGCAACAGCATTGGATATACTGGACCTTGTCGAAACAAATATTGTACGGAAAACGAAAAATTATGTTGAACAAAGAACTCACACAGTCTTATATTCATTCCATTACTTTAGATATTATAGATTATAAAGTTATGGGTCTGTAATTAGTGCATTTGGAACAATTTCCACATTTAAATATTGCAATAATTTTTGCTACTTTAAGTGCATTCGGTACTGTGCGAGATGTAAAGGTTAAGTTAATGAGAATACTTAGAATTTGAGAGATGTTATTATTAAACTCTTTTAGCATTTCAGCCGTGAGATTATTTCTTCCAGGGCCTTAGTTTTTCTCAGTGATAATATTATATTGTTAATTTCTTCAATCGTAGTTGGATGTAAATGGAAATTAATCACATTAAATGACTAGGGTGGTGCATTCCCAATTGGTTCACATATCTGGGCCAGTTCAGGTCCTACATAACAATAAAGTATCAATAAAGATAAATGTTTTACATAAAATGTCAACATGCATAGTTAAGTATTACTTTAAGTAACATAACTCTAATAAAAAATATATATATATGAAGAAACAATAAAAAAGTCAGTATGTATTATGTAAAATTATTTTGATATATAAAATTAAATGTCAATTATTTAAAAAAACTTTATTCCAAATATATGAATTTGATGAAGAGGTGGATCGCCAGACCTCTCGAGTCGAATTTTTTCTGAAAATAGTATCAGCATTTAAACCAACAAGTACTGATGATCCTAAAGAAAGGATAACGTTAGAAACAAGGAATATTTCAACTCAAACATTAAATAAAGTTAGGGAGGAATTTTATAAATATAATAAATATATGAGATTATTGCCAATAATTAGATTGGGAAATGTAATATAATAATGTAATATAGTCAACTAAATGAATTGTTTCATGTATTAATTTTCTTAAAATAAATGGTACGAAATCTCAAAATTTCATTCTGTATTAATTCATTTAGACCAAGTACTATAGTCTGTTAAAGTAAGCTTACAGAGGAGCTTTCAAGAGTATACGATTCTATTAAAAACTAGTTACTAGCTATGCTTACATGAATCACCCTGTATGTTTCGATTTTTGATCGAAAAACATTTAAATAAGTTTAGAAGTAGACGTCCCTCAGCATGTTTCATAAATTTCTCAAACAACAGCAAAATTAATTTTATTCCATAATTACTTTCGATACATACTTGCATATAGGTATGGAAGCATTTATGCAGTAATATTTATTTAAATATTACTTACAACGGGCAATACTAAAGCATAACAAAACAGTTTTTTTGGTTTCATATTTCCTGTTCGCTTACATAATAAGTTACCAAGTAGCTTCTTAATAACCATAGATACAAAGGTAAATTGGGAAGTGAATCTATAATAATGAGTATACGGTAGTTAAAAAGCAGGAGAGACTGGAACATTTTACATGAAACAATCTCTATGTGATTATACAAAATGTGAAGTCAAAAAAAGATAAATTTATTAATATTATATAAATTTGTTTTAGAAATAATGATTCTATTAGAATATATTGTTTAAAAAAGTCAAACTGCAGCAAGATATAAGCATGGAAAAGTAATAGAAATACTTATCAAAGCATAACCTCTAAACTGGGATTAAACGAGTTTCAATTAAGTATTTAAATTTTCAAAAATATTTTACTCAATTATTTATTCTGCCGTATTCATGAATGTTTTAACTGATTTCTTAATTTTTCTGATTGGCTTATTTACGAATCATCTGATTAATTAAAATATTTTCGATTTTCACTGACCCGAGCACATTTAATTTTCTAGTATACTTAAAAAAACAAGAAAAAACATATTAGCAAGCTAACTAATGGAATTAAAAAGTTCTAGATCGATTAAACCGCCTTTAACAAGTAGTGAAAAAGTCCGAAACGGGAAAAAGAAGGAGAACAGACAACCCTCCGAGCAAGTTTCCGTCTTTAATATAGTCGAGGAGTTTTAGCTCTAAAACAGATGTTAAGAAATAAGAAGAAATCTATCGAGTATACAGAATTTTGTTCGGTACATCTGTTAATTGAAAAGTTGGATAACGAAATATCAAAGAATTTCTGCCAAGGAGGAAAACTTTATCCAAAGGGATAGTTTGTAAACTAGGCCAATATTCAGAAAGGGTATTACATTTACTGCTTATTCGCATTCATGTTTTATTTATTTTGTTTGCAGCTTGGAGTATTTTAAAAGTAAAATTTAGTATAAAATGTGCGCTTTAGTCTTGAACCTACTTTTCATTAACAATATGTTTCGATGAATATTATTTTAGTACTTTCACACATTTCTCAGCCTATTATGCCAAGAATACATTCGCAAGAAGTATTCAGGATTCACTAATCTCCGAACAAAAAGTGCTCACATTCTACATGCAATTTAAACATCTCAATCCTTGATCAGTGTTGAACCCGGTGATGGATTGTGCAATCCAGAACGTGCTTATCACCGAAGATCTCCTTTTTGGAAAAATCTTTCTGGAGATGGCCTCGAGACGTACGTCTGTTATCTGAAAACGAAAAAGTCGGCCGTAAGTGTTTTTGCCCTGGGGACAAATTCAGTTTGAGAAGTCTGAATGGATTTTTCTTTTTGATCGAAATGAGCGAAACGATAGAAATACGGGTTTATATAATGGAATTAATGGAGGATTATTGTAATTAGGTTTTTGCCCGTCTCGCCTTTGAAATACATTCGACAATACGGTGATTTGGGAGAATAATATTCTGAAGGATCTGCTTTTTTCTTTGATTTTTACTTTTGGTTAATTTTTTATTCCATTTAACTTTTTAAATATTTAAACGGCGCCATTAAAAAAAGGATATACGTTCAACGATTTTTAACATATCTAGCAAAATAACGCCCATTTAATATGTAAACTATATGTTTTTTCCTATTAATGATCCAAAAGTAGCGTTTTCTACCAAAATTCCTACATAGTAATTATTATTCAGAGCTACATTTAATCAATAAGAGCGAGTAATTTGTATGAATTTGGTTGTATGCGAGTCTACTGATAAGGGCATGTTAGACAAAAACTTTTATTTTACCTCTAAATATTAACAAAAAAAGGTGCATTTCTTAGATATATCTACGATTTAATGTAAAATGAAATAAAATAATTACATTTAACTATATTTCATATATATGATATACATGTAAATTATTTTAAAAGACTATTCTGTTCTAAGCTGAAGGAAGATGAAAATAGTAATAAATGCTATTAAAAAAACCATATATAAATATGTACCATTATTTTTGTCGAATTTTTATATTTTTAAGTTAAATGTGGCTGTGTCAATCTGTTCGAGCCAGTTAAAAATGTTGGTCAAGAAATATATTTCAAGTTTTCATCATAGTTATGAATAAACTGCTTCTTATTACCTTTTGTTAATGGAAAGTACTTGTACCTGAAAATATAGAAAGATACTTATATTTTTTGTACAGCTGAAGATTCTTTGATCCTCTCATTTTATGTGGTCATTTGTTGCCCTGAGAAGAAAAGATTCAGATTTAGTCGTATTAACTAATACCCGGGATTTTTCAAAAAGAATGTCACAGAGTACGAAAATCTCTCTTTTGAAAAACTAAAGTCAATATTTGTTTTGTATATTTTTGGAAAAAATCTAGGATTATAACAAATAGAAAGTGATTATTGCAGATAATAAGGGACTCGAGCAGGTACGTGTACTCTTAGGGTGACTGACATATTGAGAAATACTCAGGTAAATGAAATAGAAGAAATAGCTAAATGAAGCAATTGTAAAAGTACAGTTTAGCTTTACTTTAATTAAAAACGAATACTTTCCTAATATTTATATTTGTTTAGATTAAAATTAACCTACTTTTATAGATAAATATTGTAATTAATGATATTTTAATATTTTTTGTCAAAAAGTTCATTTTTGTTAGAAAAAAATGTATTTACTATACTCCCGTCGACCGAAAATTTAAATTAGAAGCTGAAACTGTCTTAAAATTGAACTAAGTTGAAAGTCCAAAATTTAAATATTGGGACGCTAAAATATTTTAAAGTAATGTTTGAAAAATTATATTAAACAAGCTTGGTTATTGACAAAAACTTAAAACTACCTGTGTTCATTTATTTAAATATGAAATTTTTTATTTAGTGGGAGAAATATTTTGTAAATATTAATAAAATTAATTGTAAACACCAAACACAATACCAGCTTAAGAAATTCGTTTTCTTCACTATTTATCAATACAAAATAAATATGTCGTGTGGGAATGAGTTAATTACATTTCTATTTAAATTCTTTTATCAAAATATTTCTTAAGAACAAATTTTCTAGCAGCTTTGAGATTATATTCATTATGGGTGTCCATGCTATGTTTTACTTGCTCAATGAATTTTTCTAATATTTACAGTTGGAATTTCATTTCGAAAAAAAATCTCCTTAATTTTTCTTCGTATTTTACATTTTGTTTCATCATCGATATTATCTAAAAAGCTCTTTTATTTCTGTACTTTTTAGGAGGAAGGAAAGAAGGAGCGATCCTCTTCATATTCAACAAAATATTTCAAACACTTCTCTCTGTAATTCCTATAATAGCTTTAAACAATAGTAAAATAAACGACTTTAGAACTAGCTCAACATTTCCTGCAGCTTGTGCCGTAAATGCAACGGTTCTTTATTAATTAAAGAATCGGCCTGTTTCTGGGTTTAAATATATTGAGAATGCGAACTTTATCCTCCAAAGCGTTATTGGCCCTTTTTTTCGGCGGAGAGTTCATCTTGTTAAGGAAAACTAATTGAAAATTAGAAAAAATGCAATACAGTCTTCTGTACTACTGAATGACAGATTTAAATTTAAGCAGTGTGAAATAAGCAACGGGCCGCAAAAGAAACGCAGTTTTTTGGTGATCAGGCGCCAAGCATGCGTTCGGCGATTTAATTATAACATCTAATGTTTGAACTGAACTCACAGTTATCTACAGAGCACTGCATTATTACTTTAAGTACCTTCCACATTATAGAAGATATCATTATTCCTGTCATTAGGTTGTAATTCCAGAAATATTTAATAAATTGTCTTTACCAGTTTTGACATTTCTAATTTTATGCTTTTGGACATCAATACCTTCTCGAGTTCGAGTTCTCAACTTTGGTGTGTAATTTTATTCCGTTTATAGAAATAACCTACTAGGCACAATTAGGCAACGTTTCGCGTTTCTTTGATACACACTAAATATGAGATTCTCATCTGAACCGAAATTCGAATCTCAGATCTCGAGGTAGCAATATTGCAATGTTGCCAAATAATACGTTAGGCAGTAAAACATCTGAATTCATAACATGTCCGTAATAAAATTATACAGTCTGTTTATTCGCTTTATTACTACTTGGAAGCTCCTTTTTCCTTTCACTTTATAAGCAATTTTATCGGGAGTATTCACTTTGATTTTCTCATTTAATATTTTTAGGGAAAATTTATCTTTCGCCTGCTCACAGTCATTCAAAATCCTCGTGGAGTTTTATAATTCCTGCCAAAAAGATATGGGGACGTTTAGCTTTGGTGGTGTGCATTTTGTATTATCTTCTTTCTTCGGATATATTTTCCAATTATTTTAATTTATTATTAAATTATTATCGATAATTTTTATTTAGCTAATTTAGTAAATTGCCGATCCCGGTGATCGAGTGAGCTGCGAACCGACATTCGGTCCCCGGTGTCCCGGGTTCGAGTCCCGGTTTTGGCATGGTTGTAGTATGAATGTGTGGAATGTGTGTGGATGTCTTTTATGAATGTATATAAATGTGTGTGCATATTAGTGGTTACTAAATAATAGTGACTGGTGGAAAATGATTAAATTCCGAGTGCCAATAAAAAAAAAGTTTAGCAAATTGTAATGCACGCCTCTGTGCAGAGAAGTTGGTTAATCAGTTTTTACACTACTTTTACGCCGTTGAAAATAAAACGAATGAACAATAAATAAAAATGACAAAAATAAAACAGATAAATCTTGGGCAACCATATTCTGACACCAACGTTGAAAGATTAATATTGACTGTATTAATCCGTGGGATACTGCTTTTCATAGAAATCTCTAGATTCAAGATAAGCATTTCCTTTCATCCTACAATATCCAGAATATCCTGAAACGGGAGTACCATTAACATCCGAACTTATTGGGGTTATTAGATCAAACTAAGGACCTTGCTATCTGCATTACTTATATGATCAAAGGATTTCCAGCGATCCTTCTTGGTATGGAGTCTAGACGCCCATATATACAGGATTGCACTATGATTTATAGGATCGTATAATACAGAAATGTGACATCGGTATTGAAAAATATAAATGACATTAAGGCAAATATTCAATTCAAACTAAATAAAAACTAATCCGAAAACAGTAAAAGAATATCTATATAATTCTTTAAATTTTTTCACATGGATATTCTTTATTTTTTTAATATGCAATTAGACTGAATTATATACGCTTTTTTACTACATATACCGTACATGTGATAAAGCACATAGTTAAGTTTTTCCGCCACAACCATATAACGTTATCTAATCGAATTAATGAAAGAGAAAATCGCGGAAATCGTAGAAAAATATAAGGTAATCATATTTTGAATTGTACTGGTATCCAATGTTTGCGTATTACTAAATGTCCTTTTTGTTTTGGTGGTGATTTTAAAATTTCAACATTTTTTACTGGTTGAGAAAGAGCACTGACAGTTGAAATATTATAACTAACTTAAGTAAATATGTATATATCATTATAAATTTCGATATGACAGTGGCAACTTTGGTCTTAGTTTGACCAACAGTACAATTTTAGTTTAGTCAATAGCAAATTTTGTCCATAAAGTATAGTAAAGATGTAAAGATGTGCAAATGTCAGTATTACTGCAATAGTTATATATGTATATATATATATATATATAATTACTTCTATATTTTTTATCGTGAGCATTCGTGTAAGTTTTGAATAGGTTGGGTCCATTAGTTTATTTCAGAACGTTTCAAATAGTTGGTAGTACCTACTATCACTATAAAAATACCGCGTATGACATGCCTCGATTTTTGTGATAAGTCGATTATAGAAAATAATACGAAATTATCCTTTATGTCGAATGAATTCTTTTAGGGGCCTTATACGATCATACTTGAAAGAGGGTTGTATAACTATAGGCTGTCACTTGCAGCCAAATGTATTGTGCATTATAATGAAATATTTACTTCCATGATGGATATTTATTATGTAAGCAATGTCCATATTCGAACAGCAACTTAATTAACACATGAATGTATCCTATTTTTTTCACCAGTTGACATAAACAATGATTATTTTGTTAAAACGTTTTTTTGTCTGATTAAAATTTTTATTTCAGTTTAGTTTGAATTAGTTAGTTATTCCGAACACTAGTTATAACATTTAAAAAAAAATAATGAAATGTATCCCTGATAAGTGAGGAAGGAGCTTAAATAAAATTTATTTACAAAAAATTATGCTTTAAGAAAACTTGAATTAGAAATTAACGTGAATACAATACGAGCGATTATGATTCATATATGTCAAACTTTTCAATTTACTACTATTTTCCGGTTAACTGTGTAGTTGATTTCTTCCGGGCTATTATGCTGTGGTCGGTGGATTTTTCTTCTGGGATGACTGAAACCCATGACATAGACGGCTAATAGATAAGCCTGCATGATAAGGCCATTCATAGAGCAATGAGGAAGAAACTTTTGGTACACCCTAATATAAATAAAAAAAAATATTTTTGCAAATATAAAAGGGAAACAAGCAAACAAAAATAAATACTGCTAGTTTGGATAATACATAAAGCATGAAGATATTATGACATATAACGTATATTTAATGAATTTTTACCATAGTAAAGGTATAGCCACATAAATTTAGGTAAGTTCCAGAGGTGTACATATTCAATGGGTTCAATAAAGAAAGTATTTTTAGTCAGTTTTATTGTATGGATTGTTTTTGTTAATTTTGTACTCGTGTTTTTATCTATCTGATTTTTATCGATGTAATTTTATAAACGTCTTTTATGTTTTCATTTTTAAAATCATGGACATGAATTTTCAGTGAATATTTACGATGGATATTATTGTGTTATTGTTATTCAAAAAGCTAATGTTTTCATTTAAATTTTAAAATTATTTAACCTGAAATCTCAAAAAGTGATAGTAGATCAAATCTAGAAATGACTGATATTTCAGGACGTAATATTATACCATCGATTGATTTATTTTATCTAAGCTTTATTCTTTCAGTTTTGTTGGTAACACTTTCCTCTAAAAGCCTTCTTTAAGACATAATAAATAAGATGCTTAAAAGCATTTCATTATTCTCGTATAATTAGTTGTATCCTTGTAACAATCTAAAGTTATAGCACTGCAGAAGATACTTGCGAAAACTATATTAATAAAATGCATCTATCGACAGTTCAGACCTTTGCCAAGTTATTTGGTTTTAAAATAACACCACTAGCTTTATTCTGGTTGTATTCCAAAAGTGGGTAAACATTATTTTAGTACAAGTACTTCTTAAATATTATCTTATTACAAACCTATATAATGCTAGAACTGTAATTCATAATCAAATAAAATATTTTACCTAAAAGAAAGATTATTTATTGAAAATAAAAGTTTTAATTTTTAATATGTTCGATACATATTTTAGCATTGCCAATTAAAAAGTTGTCTAGGGCAGAAACAGAATATATCGGGCCATCAAAATGTAGACGACTAAAAGATTGACATTCATTTATAACAAAATATTTTCAGAAACAACAGAAGTTACCACTAGGTCTACCAAACGATTTTTTTTTAATATCTGGAGCAAATATTGCTTAGAGTTATCTGATGAGTACAAATCAGAGATCAGTTCCGAAGTCAGCCAATGGCGAAAAATATAATAATTATCATTTAGCAAATTTTGTAGATTTTTATAATTGTGAAAATTGTTGGTGCAAACCTAAATATTTTAAGATCAATAATAATATTATTATTGTTATACATTATTTTATTATTTATTTCAGTATTGAATATAAAAGAACAACCAAAAATTCCTTGTTTTCTAAAATTTCAAAAATTAGGTGTTTATCAATGTGTATAATATCATACAGTTTTAATGATACAATGTAAGATTTTACACTTATCTCAGGGTCCTTGGTTTGTACATATTATGCCACTCTTATTTTACTCTAAATCATTTGTCTTTTGCTTTTGAATCTGCTTTAATAATATTTTATTGATCAAGGAATAGCAGATCTCTTATATTAGTCTGTTGATATAATCTAGGGTGCAACAATATGATCTAGTAACTAGTAACTTAAATCTGTGTCATAGATAACTTTATTTTAGAACATTTTCCTACAGTTACAATGTAACGTATTACCTTGATAAATGAAGTACATAAATATATTTTTTGTCGATTCACACTGTTTTTTGCAAAGTTTAGGTTTGGGACAACCTCACAAATAGATGTCTAAAGGGATAAGATCTGGTGATCTAGGAACACATTTCACAGGTCCTTTGCGTTCTATCCATCTTTCTTAAATAGTATTTACATATTTTTTACTTTTATTGTGAAATGAGCAGAAGCTTATAATTTAGCTAAAAAATTACATCAATAGTAAATTATTCTGGATTATAGGTTGGACTGCTACAATTTTTCGAGATATGAATCGTTGGTTAGGGTGATTTTCGGTCAGTTCTTGTACCATCTTCAATTTATATGATTGAAATTTGAACTCGCTCTGACAGAAAAAAGAATTTATGTATCATAATTTACGTTATTATTAAATATATTAGCATTTTAATTTTTGTTCCCGTTTAAGTTTTATTTCATTTATAGTTATGTATACTTTTATTTTATGCGCGATTTTTAAGAGTCAATTACTAAGTATTTAGTAGGTATTTTGTGTAAATTCGAAATGCATTGTTTATTAGATATTTCCATGTGTTTCATACAAACTATTTTTTTTGCGTAAATAATAAATCCAGATTTTCAAATAATGATTCTCATAATTTTACAATTGAGGCATACATTTTTAAAACATTTGAACATCTATTTTTTTGGTAGTAGGGTTAAATAAACCTTAAATACAATATTGTGAGTTCTCAAGTTTACCATTTCAGCATTTATTGTAATAGATGTCGCCATCGTACAAACCTGGATTGTCTTTTATGTTTTTGCTTCTATTACACTTATGATAAAATATTTATATGTTATTTGCAAAACTATTAACGATTAAAATTTCTCTATTTAACTAAGCCCCATTTGTTAAAGAAGTCCAATGTCTTGAAGTAGTCTTTATGCAAATCAAGTTAATATCACCAAATAGAATAACTTATAGATAAGACCAGCATTATCAGGCAAATGTGTGACAAAATTTGAGAGGGAGAAAAAGGAATCTGTTTATTAAAAATAGTTATTTATTTATTCTTAACTAATCTTAAAAACTGTAAAAAACACTTTTATTTAAAAATAATAAAATTATTTAATTATTGCCAATCTTAAAGATATGATCTGATGAATAAAAAATTGAAGAAGTCCCCAATAATAAATTTTTGAACCTAATTTTTTTGATGAATGAGGTTGTTGTACATTTTGTCATCTTTTATATATAATATTTTCAGTTGTATTAAATTAGTGGAGCTTCTTTATTATACGAGAAACAGAGGAAATATGTCTCTTTTATTTGATACATTACATCGCCGAATTACCAAACGTAATATGAAGGAAGCTGAAGTTAATATTTGATGTTAGAAATCAGCGTCCCTTCTCTTTCGGGGTCGATATTTTCTGCAATACTATTTGTTCAGGCTTCGGGAAAGACGAAAAAGATAAAATTAACGTGAATCCCTTCTTAGTCACATTTTTGATACCACACAGGACCGGTACGTTTAAATATTCTTTTTAGTCTCTTAAAACTATTTTAGAATTAATTCGAAAATAGCTGGACTCTAGTTTTTTCTTTTATAAATAAAATCCAAAGAAGGAGAAGAAATCGCAAATACAATGTATATATTAACAATATGGTTCTTTTCCATTCCTTTACTCTGTTAGTAATAAATTTACTAATAGATGAATTATACGGTCATTGTACTGAGATTATGTAGTGTTATATTACATTACTTAAAACTTAAAATAACTGAAAAATAATGCAAATATAATTAATAATTTACCCAGAAATATGTAAAAATATTTTAATAAAGTTAAATTTTGTTTGTAAAATGTATAGAAGAAAACTGAAAAGATATAGGCTTTGCTTTACGTACCTACTTCAAAAATTTTATGGTTTTAGTGTATATTAATAAAAACCTGCCCTGGTATCATACTAAGGGTTAGAGTTTGGATTCGAAATGGAAAGTCTTCAACAAAGTTTCTCGAATGATCCCTTTTTTGTTAGTTAACGTTGATACTAGTCTGATATTTTTATTGTTTCTTGAGAAAGTTTAATGCGAAAAAAAAATAAGTTAGACGAGTATTAAGTCAGACTTATTTTTGATCTATTTATTATAGCCAATAAAACCGCAAGGTTAGATAAAAACTAATATTAAATAACTTCTATTTGCTTTGTTTTATAACGTAATTTAATTGGAAATTAAATTTCTATTAATAAAATGTATGCTATAAATAAGGTGAAATTGAATAATTTCTAAGGGTATAGTTAAAAATGTAACTGTACATAGAAACCTGTTTTCACAAGTATATATTACTTTGAGTTACAAATCAACGAAATGAATTACAAACAAATATAGAAACCGTATTAAATGATGGAAGAATATATTTAAGAAAAACTGCTCAAGATTATTTGTAAATTATTGTGCACACTGATATTATTGTTAGTATTATTATTATTATTTTATTTAAGTAAGCTTCCTTTATTATTTGCCCCATTTAAAATTATTTTTCAATTCTTTCCAGACGATTCCAATTTATATAAATCAAAAATAACTCAGCGGTATGTATAATACGCTTAAATTTGAATTAATTTATAGAACCTATTTACAAATTCTCATATAAAAGACATTTCCTAATTAACGAAATCAAAGTAATCTAATTGAAATTAAGATTTTGACGTTTGCAATTCAAACGTCTGCACCGTAGTAGCTGAAAAGCGATTTAGGTTTGCTTGCCAATTTCTAAAAGCTTTGATAAACTTAATTTAAAATGTCCTTTATTTATTTTCTATTGAAAGAATTTATCCATTTCATTATTTATCGCTTGCTTCAGAAAAATGTAATTATTATAAAACTAGTATTTTGTTAAAATGATACTAAGTAATTCTATGACAACAGAGTTCGTACATAGTTTCTATTAAATCTATCAGAATTTCTAAATCCTAGTTATTTAAATAAATTATTTTCTCTACGTTAAATAAAATAAAAAAGTATTTTATTACTATTGTGTGGAAAACTTCATTAATATTTCATAATTTTCAGTGTACTTGTTCTACACCAAATAAGTAGAAAAATGAAAGAAAATTTTAAACTTTCCTTATTTAAAACACTTCTCAACACTGGGAACTTTCCAGAATTCTCCGACTATTGAAATGTTTCTGAATCGTTAATTCTATCAAACGAGCATTTAAAGAGTTTAGACAAAATATTCCGTCGCGAATTTCAGTTTTTCTTTGTTAGAAAAATGTAGGAAACGTTTTTATGGAAACGAAATGACTAATAATTTTTTGTGATATTTACAGTGTGATCGTAAATTTTCCTTTGTTCGCCACAAATGATTCCGTCTATATAGCTTCGATAAACTATCTATCCTGTAACTTCGAACTTTCAAGAAAGTATTATTATGCTTTAAAATAATAATGAACAAATTGCTGGTTAAATTTGCTGAAAATGACCTAATTCGTCTACCAAAACAAAAGAAATTTCCTTGTTTCCATCCATTACGTAATATATTTTTTGTCGGGCACATTTTTACAAGCCGAAGAAAGAAAAGATAAAAGACAAAAAAAATCGTGCGTCCTGCCCGGTGTTTTCTATTTCGCTGATAAACGTGATTACATTCGGTTGATCGGTCAAAGGTCTTTCTAGTTTCGTCTGATGGTATATTACCCAACGGTTTATTGATTCCTACAGGAAGTTGCAGGATATAGAAGGATACGGTGAAAGGATATCTATGTGTCTTTGTATGTTTTTGTACGATGTTCAAAGTTTTTACTTTGCGATGCAACTCATCTTTGAATTTTATATAAAAGCTATAAATCAAGCATCCATCGATTATTTCGAAATTACATTTTCGCTATGGACGACTTTAATTAATGGTGGATTCTCCAAATCAATTTTTGTACGCCATTTTTTACAATTATTCGAAATTTTGGTTGTTAACATTTTAATTACCGTGTTTCAAAAGTAAAAGTTCAATATTTTTTTCTATAAATTAGATATACAGAGTTGGGCTAAAGTATGGAACCAAGTAAATATCTTTAAAACTAAACGGACGATTTATGAAATATAGTAGGTAACTGCAATGGGCGAAAATGCATCTGATGTACATTTTTTGTTAATAAGATACTTCCGGTTTAATCGGAAGTAGCCCAACTTTTTTAATTTAAATGGGGCACCCTATATATTTTTGCAGATTTTGAAAGAACTTGTTATTTCTCGAATTTGTACATACTGGGTTTAGTGGAAATAATTTGTAAAAACGAGAAATAACTCACTATTGGTGTCGAGCAAAACTTCTAGGCCTGATAGTTCACCTAAATATAAACTTTTTTCGTAAACTCAATAATAAGGGAGTTACAGACTTCTAAAAATTTTTTTAAATATCTTGAAAATGATCGGGTAAAAAATTTCAAATTTTAGACATAGAAGCTTTGAATAAAGATACTTAATTTTACGTTATTAACGTTATTAGTCTTTTCATCCCTTCTGATTAAGGAGTAGTTTTTAGGAGTAAGTACTACTGATTACGTCATATTTTTTAAATAACTAAGTATTAAAAAAGAAATTTGGTAATTAAGATTCCTTGGCCCATTTTATGCCAAAAACTACTATTGATAAGTTTCCGTAAATATCACTACTTTCGAGTAATTTAAACTTAAAATGCAATATGTTAATAATAACAAAAAAGTGCCTTAAAAGGCAAGTAGGCTTTGAAAACGGCATTAATATTAAATCAGAATTCCTTTTAATTTAAATATAAAAATTAATTTAACTGCGATTCTTAAAGCTTTTAACGCTTTTAATTGTAACATATAATTTTACTCAATTTAGATAAATAATTAATTTATCAAATAATAAAACGAGTTACAAAAATTTTATTAGCCACGTAAAAAGTATAACTACAACTGGCCTCTAACATATCAAAAAGATGATCCCAAAATTAATTTATGTTTATAACAAACAAAAAAGCTTCCTCTTTGCCAAGTTTCAAAACGAGCTATTATTCCCGAGCTTAAATGTCTGAAATTATTATCCCTAGGCGCCTTATGTGAAATACTACCCCAAAGATAACATAAGATGATTCCTTCTCGCGAGTTTGCCAGTGGCAGCTTATCTTATTTTTGATTAACCTGTCTTCCTCTTCTTTAATATAAACCACTTAAAATGCTTGTTACAGTATTATTAGGTATATCCATATTAACTTATAGGATTTTTAGTACAAATACCGTTGCACGTCAGGAGTGACGTACCTCTTTCGTCATATTACTGCCAACTAATTAAAATTTCCCTAACTAAGATAAATCATACGAAACATCACGAAAATTCACGAGGACTCATGAACGTAGTCACAGTACTAAAAAACCGAAAAAGTAATCGTAATTATTTTGATAATTTTAGAATTATTTCAATTATATTGGCTTATATACGTCTTATTCTTTATAATATAAAGTTTATAAATCATTATTATATGTTTAGTACTCAAAAAACCATAATTTACATTGAAATTTTCTACGCCCATGAGACTCGTATTTATGATGAAGAAATGACATTGTAGCGATTGGCATGCCTTGATGCGACGTTGTCGAGTATTTAGATTGAAATATTTCAACGATTTCTGACGTCCGGCCGTCAACCAGTTGTGTGTTTTCACCACGTTTTCGGTAATTTTATAATATTGTCTTTATTTTTTTGCTTTGCTAGATAGTTAACTTATAAAAAAACTGTTTTTTTCAAAACAAACATAGTGTGAATAAGCTGATTATTGACGTTTATTTCTACAAAATGCCAAAAAAACTAAATAGTCGTTGTAAAGAGCTTGTATATTCATTAATACAGTACTTTGAACGGGAGCGTGATAATAATGGGCCACTATTACCCTTAACTGCCGTCAGAAAGGTAAGTTAAAGATTATACAAATGTCTAGAAATATGAAATTGTTTTCTTGTCTATTTTAGCGTGTTGCAAGATTCTTTAAATATGTGGTCTGAAGCTCTTAGAACAATTACTCCTGAAGTATGGAAAAATTCTATTAAACATACAGAAAAAGAAATACAAAAATGGTATGAAAGAGAGAGAGTTTTTGATAGACTAGAAATTAATCCCATTATTATTAATCCTAACAGCCATGACAGTGATTCAAGTGATTCAGATTTGAATTAGGAGAAAGGATTTACCTTTTGTAGGAATTCGAATATTGTAGTTGAATTGTTTCTTATAAGAAAAATATATATTTTTTTAAACAAAACATTGTCTTATTTTAATAACAATAAATAGTTTGCTATCTTTTTTATATGTTTCTATTTTATTTATTTAATAAAAATATAGTACAAATAAACAACATAATATAACGATTTTTATAACAGATTATTGAATATTAAAAGTAGATAATACAGCAAGAAGAAGAAGAATATCACAGTTGTAGATTGCTAATGAATCAACTGAGAAAAACATTTTTCAAATGTACTTTAAAACTGGCAGGATGAAGTGTCTTGAGTGTGAGGATCATATATTGTTCATATACGCTTCAATAAATTAATTTTTCATAATAATAAAGCTAAACAACATAACCTAACCTTACATTTTTGAAACTTCCTACATTCCTCAACAATTTAGACAAGCCGACAACACTGCAGGGTCGTGATCTCATAATTGATATATGACGTGCAACGGGATTTGTATTAAAAATCCTATATTTGGGCTTACGATTAAGTTTAAATAAATTGCAAACGCGATAGCATTTTTTGTAAAGAATCAAGACTGAATTTTATTTTAACAACACAATGTTAATTAAAATTAATTAAATAAAAGAGTAATGCAACAAAAATTTTACTGTTTCGAGCACGTGATACACATTTCTCAAATATTAATTTTAGATAGTATTCTATTTCTGAACTAAAATAGTAATAATTTGTCTTGCACACTTTACTTACAAATTGTGGTGTTGCACATTACTTGGCAAGAGTAGTCAGAGAAATTGTAATTGAAAATATTAAAATACAAATAATAAATAGGTTGGAACATAGAGAAAGAAAATAAATATGATAAGTTTATTGTGTATAAGGTATTGTGCTGTGGGAGGATTAAAACATAGCTGTAAAAAAATATTTGACGAGGTAAAAAGTAACAAATGAGGTGAATATAGGGAAGAATTGAACTCTATAATTACATCTATAGAGCTCAACAATAATCTGTCTGCATGAGAGGTATTAGTCACTTTATATACTGGGTGTTTTAAAATAACGTTTACAGGTAATATCTCTCTTATGTGTAGTTTTTAATGACATGCTTCTAATGACACCTGAAAAAATTCTTTTGCTTTTACAACCCGTTAGAAACCACTCCCTTACATTTATTACTAAATTGAACCCTCTGTATATTTTCATCGAAAGCGGACTGAAAATTTATTTTGAATATAGCAACATATTTAACTTTTCATTTATTAACACAAAAATGAACGTTTTCTGATTTCTACATATACAGTATG
The DNA here is from genome assembly GCA_951812935.1 of Hermaeophaga mercurialis. NCBI lineage: Eukaryota > Metazoa > Arthropoda > Insecta > Coleoptera > Chrysomelidae > Hermaeophaga > Hermaeophaga mercurialis. Next base: position 22,363,361 of record OX638360.1, read on the forward strand.
TCCAGTTAGTCGTAGTCGAGATTTGTCAAAAAATATAAACTTCGCTTTAATTTTAACTATATCGAAAATTGTAAAAAACTGAAAATTATATTCTAATATGCAATCATATCCACTAGGTTAAAAATCTAATTTATTTTTACAAAATTAAATTAAATTAAATTTCAAAATAACTTGATATTTCCGCGTTTTCCATTTATTGTTATTTTAAATATATTTCGCAGATAATTAAGAAATAATTTTTGTCCGAACGAGCCTCCACTGTTTCAAAGATACCAGTAGAAGGTTCCTTCTCGCGCATTTACGAGTCTTAGCGGAGGCTCGGTTTTTGTAATTGAACTGGAAGTCATATTACATAAGAAATTGCCTCTCTATTGTATTTGGTTTTATAACGTTTTTTGTTGCAAGAAAAGGTTTATTAGATCTATGAGTTTTTTAATGAGTCTTTTAATAGGATCATTAAACTCACTTTCTAAGCAATAAGAAAGAAGGAACTTTGTTTTGCTTCTCTTGGTTTATCCCTTTGCTTTCTTTTCGTTGATTTACAGTATTAAATTTTAATAAGAAGTCTAATAAAAGTTGGTTGTGATATTATCGAAGTTGGCTTCTTCAGAATAAACAATTTTAAAACATATTTAATACACATTTTTATAAGACGAAAAACAATAAATGTTTTACAAAATTGTACATATTGTAAATACACAGATGTTTATAAGTTATAGGGGCAAACTGTTAAAAGTTTGTCTTTTTATAAAGTAGAACACAGTGTACATAGAAACCTGAATCAAAATCTATACTTATTTTATATTCATTAATATGCTTATTTTGAAAGCAGTTCTAAGATTCTAGCTTTAGCCAATGTCGTACAACAAGTTCGAAATTAAACTTTTTAGCTCCATTTCTTCACGTCCTTGATCCAAAATTAATCATTTTATTGTATAAAAAGTTCGTTCTAAAACAATTATATACGGTTATATTGAAACCTATAATTTTCAACAAAAATGTATTTTTTATTTTCCTTTTATGAATACCAAATTTTTAATATTATCATCAGTTTAGAATATTAGTCTTCTATTTAAGATACATTTTTGTGAAATGGCAATGCAAATCGTTTTTTACTTTTTTAAGACCAAATTATTAACATTAAGGCATTTCACCTATGAGGAAGTAGATTTTACACATTTTTAAATATTTTTGAAAAAAATATATTGAAGTTACAGCATACTTTTGTTTAATATTTCTAAGTAAAGCAGTAAGCAAGCCTTTAGAATAAATTATATGTTTATTGGGTCAAAATTTTAAACAGTTTTTTTAGTTATTTTATTTTGTTTATATCAGCAAAGCCAAACTTTATGTATTCTTAATGTTAAACTATTATTCAAATATAATGAAAATAAATAAATAATAATAAATATAAGAAGTGTTAATTCGGCCCTGCTGCAGGATAATGACAATATCGTACCAAGTTCGTAAGTACCAAAATAAAAATATTATTTTTAAGTTATCCAAATATAACTTGGGTTTTAAAAATAAAACTAATATATGCTGATGAAATTTAACAATTATTTGATTTGAAATTTTTAGCAATTATATTTATCTAACATTCGCTAAATAATAACATACCACATACGTGTCTTCCATTCTATTAGGAATAATATTATTTCAGGCGTTTGACACTGGCATTTCATTAGCCATTTCATGCTCTAAGGGTTGTAAGGACTACAACTGGCAGCTGAAATGCCATCCTTTATTATTGTTTTGATTGAGCGTTTGTCCAATTTTTCAGAAAAATAAACGTGATAAAAACAAAGGATCTCTCTATGACATTTAACAGTAATGTCTTTAGAATGCAAAGTTTTTTAAGTAAAACTTTTCAGGAGTGATTGTATGTAAATTGATGCAGCCAAATTTAGAAAACACACCTATACTATTTTATAATTTTTAAAATTTTTTAGTACCTAGTATTAAAAAATTAAATAATATTTTCAATAATTTTAAATATTTGAAATATTCTATAATGGATTATATTAAAACAATTAAATTAAAACAATAGATTTTTTAGCTTGGCGTTTATTGGACATTAAAAATGAGAATTGCCAACAATTTTCAAATATATAAAAATATAAAACAATGTTTTATATATGACACTGGTTGGTACAAGAACTATGCACAAATAATTAGTTATTTATCCGTTGGTATTTGACGGAGCCCTTTTCTGTTTTGTGCGCTGAAAGAGAAAATGTTATTGTAGGTGAAAAATTTGTTACTTAACTTAAAATTCAAGTTTTCTTAAAAAAATGAATAATAATCACATTAAATTGATTTATATTACCTGATAGTATATAACTGAAGTATTCAGTTAATTGGTTTGTCATTAAAAAGACAGTTTTTGAACATGACCATAAAAATGTTTGTCCTAAAAAAGATAAATCACAAGAAAAAGACAATAGTGTTACTAATAAAATTAAATAAATCGTACCTGTTGTGGATGGATTTTAATTGCAAAGTGAAACTTGAAAATATTTGGACAGTTGGAGTGTGAAAATCTTTATTTGGGTCAACGGCCATGCAATGTCCACCATTTTGAATTGACACATGGAAAGTTAGAAGATTTGGACTGTTATTTCAAACACTAAGAACTACAAGTAGTAATTGTTAACGATTTAGTTTTTATATTACTTGCTTTTCCTTTGTTTCAAAATAAATCTAAATAATTATATTGTTTAAACTATATTCTTTATTTGATCTCCATCTGAGATTAAGGAGTCATTTATACCGGGCATAATTATAAAACAGCACAACAACATAATTAGGATTAAAAAAATGTTAAATTCCCCACAACAATATATATATATTTTCATTTCAGTTTTGAACAAAATATTTATGGTTTTTAAACTTTGAAACAGAAAATTAAACACTAATTCTACGAGTTCATGAAAGTAGGGTTAAACAAATCTACAACACTTGTTTAATGTATACCCTTTAAAATTACATAACAAAGATTCAAAAAACGTACGCACTTCAAAACTGATGGACGTAGGATGAACGAACATTCGTTAACATCCTAAAAAACCATTTTTTGGAACTTTCGCTAATGCGGCTCATCTTGTCAATTTAGACAATATATGGGAAGCTAAATGTGCTACACATCACATGAAACGAATTTCCTGTTTTTAAATGTCCATCGAACATATACATTTCGAATGAAAAACACGCTGTAAAATGAGCTTTCTCTTGATTTATTACGTGGAAGGTATTTGAGTTTTGGGTTTGGCTGGTCTCACGTCGTCGGCTACACACTGTTTTGACTTTTGACATTTTATTATTTACTGTTAAAGGCTTAGCAATACGCTATAAATAAAGTTTAACCTAGTTAGCAAAATCACTTTTTAATGTATAGATACTAGATGGCTAATTTTTGTTTATGTATTTTGTAAATCTTTAGAGTAACATTGTTGATTAAATAGGAATATAGTTAAAAAAAATCATTTCCTTAAGCTTACAACTTTGCCCAATTTTTGAGAAATGTTTAATAGGTATAACATTCCTGTACTTGTATAACTAAGCATGTATCTTTGCCAACATTCTTAAAACTTCAATACAAAACTACAAAACTATATATATTCACCCTTATTGATATTCGAAATCAAAAGAAGCAATGTACATAACTATGTAATATACATATAGACACAACTAATATACAGCGTGGAACTAACAAATGGCGTATAGTCATTATTTCAATTATTATGCGTAGTTATAAAAAAAGTTCGAAATACGTCAATTTTAGATTATGGAATGACATCCAGCAACGAAAAAAAAATTCCCTACACTGGACCCCCTTCAGGTGATCAAATTTTTAAAATGGAAGTAAGAGTTAAGTGATACATAATTTTTCTCTCTATTCAAGAATGTAATAGTTTTCTAGTTTTTTACAAAAATGATTATTTTTTTTTATTTATTTTGTAGTTAATTTTGGAAAAAAATTTAACACAATAACATTTTCGAATAGAATATGAATAGACTTTTTAATTATGTATTACAAGCCCCAACCTTCGATTAAAAAATTTGGAGGGCTATAACTGTCTCTCGAAGGGTTCTTCACATTATATAAATTAAATTTAAAGTGATTATATTTTAATAGATTCTGTTGTTCTGTTGTGTCAAAATAAGGATTCATTTCAAAAGGTATATTTAACGTTTTGAATTTCATTTGGGTGCAGAATAATTCTTTTTGTGATTTTAAACACTTCATTAATTTTTATTCACTTAGTAAATTTCAGAGGTATCGCATTTCTCAGTAAAATCAAGTCCTATCGAATGGAAAGGAGAATTACCCTGTCATGTTAAAGGAATCTAAGGCAGCAGAATGGTTATGATCGTTTTCGATTAAACTCAGAGTAGGGAAAAAATACCCATTGTGCATATATCTGGATATTTTGACGTAAGAGTATTGCCACGATAAATTGATTTGAAAAGTAGATATTCTGTTCTGTTCGGTTATCCACGGAACGATTTCAAAGAATGGGGATTGATTTTATATCTTTTAGATTTTATGATCTTTTGTTCTCAAAGCATAAATCCAAGATATTAAAATTGAATTTAATAAAACATAACATTTGAGTCAGTTGACGAAAATTACTTTTATTCTAAAATGCTTGAAAAATATAAAAGAGGTGATAGTAAATTGCATAGGCATACATAACAAATTTTATTATATTTATGAGGTTAAATATTCTTGGATGGATGACAGCTATGTGGACTGGCGCATCCATCATATTTTACACATTTCTTGAAATTACAATATAACAAATTGCCCATACCGTAAAAACATCTTTTTACAAAGTTGATTTTGGGCTTTTGTCATAAATGTCAAATAATCAATTTTTGACAGAATCGGCTATACCTGCAAAAATTTCTCTAAATAATCTTACAATGGAAACAGATGTGATTTTAAAGTACACCATTAGAAATTGTGGAAAAAGCGGCAACCGTCAATCGAGATTTATTACCAGAAATTTTTCAAAAAAAATTTGAAATAGCTTATTGAGAAGCTTATAGACTGGAGGAAAAAGTCTAAAGTTAAATCATTAATTAATTAATTGGCACCTGTAGAAAAAGTATAAGGTACACCCTATACATGTTACATGTAACGAGTGGGAAAAACCTTTTTTTACTCCTGGGATTGCGGCACTCGTCTTAAGGGCTTGTACCAAAAACATTTACACTCGTAAGAAAAGTCTCACTTTTCCCACTTTTTGCACAATATACTGCAAATTGACTAAATTATACATTCATAGCAGTATGAATTTGAGTGAAAATATACATCAAATATTTAAATTTGTGTTGTTTTATTTTTTTGTATGGAATGGATTACTGGTTGATATAGTAAACTAATATTGTGTTTTAATATTTAATGATTTAATAATATTAAAATATTTATAGATTTCCCATTTATTTACACTCTTGATGTCCTAAGTTTAAATCATTGGTTATAAAAACATCGTACATGTATTTGAAAACTTTTATTCCATGCCTACGTGCAAAAATAATTGTAAATGTTTATTTTTATAACCAGGAATCATGATGTCCCGTTTTATTTTAAAATGTATTGCAATATTTGTCAAAAAAATATTTTAGATAAAATGGAGCGTTTAGAGGGTGGTCATTACAAACTTTAATTATAGTAAGTATACAAGTAAGAAAATATAAACAAAGAATTCCACAAATCACTAGAAAAATAGGTATTGACGAGCTAAAAATTAGGAAAAAAAGATGTTTAAAACTACAATGCGGTCCATATGTATGAAATAAATTCATTTTTAACGTTATTGTGAATTTTTGGGGAAACATCTGAGATAAATCGATTTTTATTCTTAATTTTACAAGTTGTGATATAAGAATATTGCACTTCCTGTCACCCCCTCTGAAATATGACATCCCCCAACAGCTTTAATGAGAAAAGGGGTCGTGTGATACCCTTTTCGAAAGGGATTTTAATGCGCTCTGTTCAGCAATATACAGGTTTTTAAATTTGGTGCATTCGTAAGTAAGAAAATTAAGCCCTGAGGTTATATAAAATGTTCTACAAAAAATCCAAGATCGCATTGCTTATTGTCAAGAAGTAGTCACTTTAAACACTTAATATATTTGTAAAATAAATTAGAAAATACATTCTTAAGTATTTGAGATTCAATGCTTCATTCTATGTAAACTTTTGAAGTAGAGTCATTATCAAAATTTTACATTTTTAAAATCAATTTTCTCAGTTATAATTGCACTAAATTTAAAAACCTGTATATTTCTAAACAGAGAATTAAAATCCCTTTCAAAAGAGATATCACACGATCCCTTTTCTTATTAAAAATTTTCAGAGGGGTTGTTATAATTCAGAGATGGTAATATTTTTATACCATAACTTTTAAAATTTTTCCACAAAAGTTCATAATAACGTTAAAAATGAACTTATTATATTATTATATTGTTATATTATTTATGAACCTCACTGTATATAATTTCTTCTTTTGGTAATCATAGTAAAAGCTTCAAATTGAGACGACACTAACAAACAAACAACGCAATTCATAGTAACGTAATTTATACAGGGTGTTACTATATTCGACCGACAACGCTTTACCCCAGAGAGCTCTCGTTAATTGATGAATTTTGATATGGGAACATAAACATAAAACATAAAAAAATTAAAAAAAAATATTTGTTCCAGTGGCGTAAAAGATAGGGGGATAAAAGTTGCCACAAACCCTGATAGCGCGCCACTGGTTAAATTTTTCAAAAGTCAGTTTATGTCAAAATATTACTTTCTTAAAGAGCATATTGGTCACCAAATTTGAAAAAATATTTGGAGGCGTTTCTGATTTATGACAAATTTTTAATTTTGATTTCAAACTTTTAACACCCTGTATCTCGGAAACTAAGCCCTTTAAGGGTTTATGTTCCTATATCAAAATTCATCAATTAACGAGAGCTCTCTGGGGTAAAACGTTGTCGGTCGAATATAGTAACACCCTGTATAATTTGTTTATCAAGAATTTATTATTTTTGTATTTGGCCAAGAGCCAAACTACAATTTAAATAAACTTAAATTCAGATTAATTATCCTATTATTTACAGAAAAGTGATTTATAACTGATTTATCAAAATCAGATAAAAGTTTCCGAATGAAATCGTTTTTTTTATAAATAGTTTACAGAAAATATTATTTACTATATACAAATGCCAGTTACTTATATAGATCTAAACTAAAGTTTACGGATTCAGTTTCAAGATATGGTCCAAAGTTGGATAGAATACATGCAGATGCTGGATGTTAAGGCTTTCAACTAAATTTTGAAACTTACAAAGTTATCTCCAAGCAAACGCACATTCTAGGGACATTATACACATTACACAAGCCACTAAGATAAGATCAAGACTCTCACTACCAACCAGAAATTCAACAAGAAACCAGAAATGCACCATCGTTTATACTGTTATACAAGTTCATAATGAAAACCGAAGAAAAGCCAGAAATCATATTACTCCGAAATATGATAGTTTATCGGAGCATTATCGCGTTGGTTGCCTTGAGGATATTGGGGATAAACGATCCAGAAATACCCGACAAGTTTCAAGAGAGTTACTGACAATGGCGTAAACTCTAAATCTTGAAAAAGGGAATCGGTTTCATTTTTCTTAATCTATTAGAAGAAAGAAGTTGTTTTATATGTACTTCCCTTTTCTCTCCTAACTTGCTTAATTACATACTTTTTCCAATTGGCATATCTTTGTTTTTGTATGATGCCAATATATAGATTATACTTAGCTCAATTTTATTAATTTCACTATGTTGTTTAAGAAAATTTAAAAAGTTTCATGTAATTTTAAGAATTTATTAAAATGCTTTTGGAAACTCCTGGAATTTAAGATAAATATGTTTTATTTTTTAATTTCTTGTGTTTTATATTTATTTATTATATAATTTCTGTTCTGTAAAATACTTCATTTATGTTTAAGAGCTTTCATTAGTCATATCACTTTAAACTCTATACTATTTTATTACCTTTTTTAAATTTTTTCTGTTTAAATACATTTATTTGTCAGTTTCTTCTTTTTTCGTTTGTCTATATTACATTATCCAATGTGTTTTTATATATGTTCCATTTCCATATTATTGCTGGAGAGAGCTAATTACCCAATTGAAATAAATTTCTAGATTTTGATTAAAAAAAAAAGAATACATTTTTAGGCACTCAAAACATCACCTTGAATATAAAAAATTTCAAAATGTATTCACATATTTGGAAAAAGCACAAAATACTAAATTATTTTGCAGATAATTTTTTATTATGATTCTACATATAAATTTACTACTCGAAATTTAAATTTGAAAACAAATTTTTTGAATTTAAACGGTAAAAATGGAATAATACATACCTTTGATAATACATTAAAAAGATTATTTAAAGTAACAATATTTTAGTATAATTAAATATTTATTACATTTACCTATACATATAGCACAAATTTCATATTGCTCATATTTCAAAAGTAGTATTATTTAATAATTTTTTATTGTATTGCAACGCTAGTGTATATTTAATAAACTTTATTTACAAGAAAGCAAAATACAAGTTAAATTACAGATTTAACATAAATTCAATACCAAAAACTTCGTCACTGTCAAATTTGACACATCATAACAACTTTTCAATATAATTTTCTCGTACTTATATATTCTTCTTGACTATTCGAACATTCCTAGTAATCCTTAACGTTTACGAGAAAATTCGAAAAACTATCATGGGTATCAGAACTTAGGTTAAATTATTTTATTTTTCCGGGTTCTAGTCTGGTACATTTATGTAGCCAAATTTTTCTATATATCGATTATAAAGATTATAAAGATAAAGATTCAGAGTTGACACATTGCCACGTTTAATGTTTACGAAGATGTAATTTCGATTATATGGTAAATCTGGTACTTTTTGAATATATTATATATGTATATAAAGTCCAAATTGCAGAAAAATTCTGTCACATTCAAAAGTAAAAAAGGAGATAGACAAAATGAATGTCATCTGATAGAATATTAATACTGGCACAATGTGTAAAGTATAGAAAGCTATAATATTTTTAAAAATCCCAATCTTTTCAGAGCAATTTTCGGGATTTAAACGCTGAATGTGCAGTTCACTGAACCCTTATCGTCAGACAGATTGTTAAATTAGATTTTTTTAATAGAGTTGTCGTCAAAACGTATGAAAATAGGGAATGTCTGTAGCAGTAATATGCTGCCACTAATAGTATTCCAGACTCGGTAAAAAAATATTTGTTCTAAATAAAATGAAAGTTATTTTTACAACGCCGTTTTTATTAAAGGAATAGTACAAGAAAGATTTCTTCTAACCAAGAAGATTTAATACTTTTATTATTAAAATAGACATTGTTTCCGAAATTATGAATGCTTACTTGATTCGATATAAAAGTTCATGCAACATTAATGAAAAAGTGATGCTTATACCAGGATTCGAATACTAAGCTTTTTATAATGAGCCTTTGGAACATCTTACAGTCAATTTAGGTATATTTTAAATAATAATTTCATTTTTATTAATATCATTTATACTTCTATAATTTCAATAAATATTATTCAACTTACAATTGCAATAATACACGGAATGTCTTAGGTAATAAAATATAAGTTTGGTTGGTAATATTTTTAAAACGTAGCTTATATCTTAATGTACATGGGGTCATAAATTATTTTTTAATTATAACGAAATCAAATTATTACAACATAAAAGTGTTTTTCTTCTTCTTTTTATTTTTAAGCTGGTACGCCTTAATGTCTCATGGTGTCGGTTCCAATGCAGTCTCTTGTTAAGTACTTGATTTTTTTTATCTTCCCTATTTTCTGAGATATCTTGTCGGTTGTTTGCTCCAACTTTTCCCTTGACCTTCATATTCACTTTTTTCCTCCTCTCTCTAGCACTACTAATTTCTTAGTTAATGTTAGTTTTTGTCAGATTATGATAATTGAATAACACAAGAGATGTTCACAATACGATCGTTTAATGAAAAGTTAAACATAACAACAAAATATACTGGTTGCTAACAACAAGATTTCTCTGACAACGTTCAATTAGCAGTAAAATCAAATAACAAAATACACATGACGTTGAGAGAGTAACATAATCCAACACCCCCTCTCGAATGAATAAGTCATGTAATAAACAAAATTATGTAACTAGTTGAACACTTGGTAAGTATATCTGCTGGCATTTCGGTTGATGGAATATATTCAATAGTCACCAGTTCATCCTTCACATCTTCTCTAATAAAATGTTGTCTCAGTGCAATGTGCTTAGTCCGGCTATTCGTAATTGGTTCGTTCGCCAAAAATTGAGCCCCTTGATTATCATTTCCAATCACAATAGTATCTGGATTACATTCACCCAGTTCGCCAGAAATTTTCGTAGATATAAAGCTTCTTTCGCTGCTTCTGTTAATCTTATATATTCCGACTCCACTGTAGAAAGCGCATTTGTTTTCTTTTTCTTGCTTCCCAAACAATAGCTGCACTACTCATACAAAATGCATAACCTGTATATGATTTTCGGTCAATTGGACATCCAGCCCAGTCTGCGTCTACATAACCTTTCAATGGTGCTTCATTAGATTCATAAATTATTCCATAATTTTCTGTGCCTTTGAGATATCTTAAGACACGTATTGCTGCTTTCCAATGTTGTTCGTTATGATTAGAATTGAATTGACTCAAACAACTTACAGAATAGGCAATATCAGGCCTGGTAGCAACGGCTAAATAATTGAGAGCTCCAATTAATTCTCTGTATGGTCGTTTTGTGTCTTCGTTCTCTTGAGCTTCATTCAAGAATTTGTTTCCAGGTTCCATTGGGGAAGTTATTGGTTTTGAATCGTTCATTCCAAACCGTTTTAGTATTTCTCGAATGTAGGCTGTTTGTGTCATTGTGATAGTTTTTTCAGCAATTTTCACTTTGATACCTAAAATATAATTTATCTGACCCAAATCTTTGAGTTGAAAATCTTTTCCTAAACCTTCTCGTATGAAATTCAATTCTCCAATATCTTCATAAAGAGCAGCTATATCATCAACATAGACTAAAATGAAAACATTTCTATCATTTATTTTTTGTATATAAACACAAGGATCAGAATTGAGTGAGGTAAATTTCAGGGCCTTTAGTTTTTCACGTAATTTCTTATACCACTGTCGACCTGCTTGTTTCAATCCGTAAATAGACTTGACCAATTTACACACTGTATCATTTTTCTCCAAATCTAGAAGCATTTTCTCAGCTTTCTCAATTATTGGATCTTTTGGCTGCTTCCGGCGAATTATTTCCTCTAAAAATTTCTCTAATTTATCTGGTTTTTCCATATAACATTCTTCTTCCATAATTCCGTACAAATAAGCTGTTGTTACATCGAACTGATGGATTTTCATATTTTTATTTACAGCCAGAGCTAACAAAATTCGGACAGAGCTCATACGAGCAACTGGGGCAAATGTGTCATGATAATCCAAACCATATTGCTGAGAAAAACCCCCTGGCAACGAAACGCGCTTTTCGTCTTTCAACCTCTCCTTTTGCATTTAATTTATTACGCAAAATCATCTTACTTCCAATAATATTTCTGTCACTAGGTCTTGGTACAAGGATCCAGGTGTCATGCCTAAGAAGACTCTCAATTTCAGATAAAATTGCTTCCATCCATTCTCCGTGTTCGGGACTGATTAATGCCTGAGATGTACTAATTTCACAATTACCTGCGTAATCTATACTCAAGTTAACCTCATTATTTTCATCAGAAGTTTCTCTTGCTAATTGTGAATTGGCGTCTGTTGGTTCTATTGGTTCTCGATTTACACAGTTGAAATGTTATTTTCTCGGTCTTCCTCTTTTTCCTGTACGAATAATCTTAGGTCGACCTGATGGTCTTGTTATTGACTTCTGCTTATCTGACTCCTGCTTTTCTGTATCTTAATTTCATTTACATTTGGAAATTTAAAATCTGCATACGTTGTGCCCTTGTCTACATTTTCTAGATTTTTATTATTAATATCAGTATCTTCAATTATCGGTAAATTATATTCGTCAAATTCATCAAGAAATTTCACATCTCTCGAAATTACCACCTTTTATCCTGAAGGAATCCATACACGATATCCCTTCGTGGCTTGATCATAACCCACAAAAATACATTTAATTCCTCTAGGATCAAATTTTCCTTTATTCGGTTCTTTATTCAGCATGTACCCTATTTCTCCGAACGATCTCATGTGCTCAACTTGTGGTGTTTTCTTGTGCCAGAGTTTAAATGGTGTACAATTATTAATTGAAGAACTAATACAAATATTTCGAGTGTAATTTGCTGTTGCTACTGCCTCTGCCCAGAATGATTTTCCAAGACCAGACTCAAGAATCATACATCTTGCCATTTCTACCAGAGTTCGATTTTTCCTCTCGGCAACACCATTCTGTTGTGGCGTATGTGGTGCGGCAAATCTGCGTTTTATACCCTCATTAGCTAAAAAGTCATTGAATTCTCCACTGCAGAACTCCCCACCATTGTCTGATTGGAGATTCTTTATTTTCATACCAGTGTGTTTTTCAGCATAAGCTTTATATTTTTTGAAGCATTCTAAGACATCACTCTTGTTCCTTATGAAATAAATTTCACACCATTTGGAGCAATCATCTATAAAAGTTACAAAATATTTAGCTCTGCCTCTGGATTCAGTACGCAAAGGTCCACATACATCAGTGTGAACAATATCTAATATATTCGTCTCTCTTTCAGAAATTTTCGGAAATGGAGTACTTGTCAATTTTCCTTGTAAGCATATATCACATGAAACTAATGACTCCCGTTTATCAAAATCCATTCCATGAATCATTTTTTCTGTCAACATTTTCTTCATGTCCTTTTCATTCAAATGACCTAAACGTTCATGCCATATTTGTAGGTTGGATTTCTTACAAGTTTCTATTTTCTGAACTGTTTCTACTTTCGGCACTTCTTCTATAAAGTAGAGATTCCCAATTCTCTTAGCTGACATTAAAATTCCACCATCTCTATTAGTGATAATGGCTTTATTTTTATCGAAAATAACCCTATTTCCTCCGTCAGTAATTTTGGATACGGATATCAAATTACTTCTCAATTCTGGAACATGTAAAGCATTATTTAACCGAATATTCTGAGTTGAATCACCATTGTTCGCTATAAATTGAATGGCCCCAATTGCAGTAACTTTTGTCGATGTATGATCCGCAAGATTTACACAGCTATTATTTGAGGTTATCAAATTTTTAAATCGTTTGTCATCATTGCATAAGTGACTCGTTGCACCACTATCAAGACACCATAATTTGTCATTTTCCACAATCCCAAGATTGCATGATTCATCTATTTCAGTTACCATGAATGCTAAATCTTCAACTACTTTCGCGTTTTCATTGTCATTATCTTGCTCTTTTGAGCTCCGACAGTCAATAGCTTTGTGGCCCTTTTTACCACAACGGTAACAGCGGAACACATAAGATTCGTTTTTACTCCTCTCGTCATTTTTCCATTTTGAAAAATTCTTTCCCACTTTCTTGACAAACATAGCGCTCGATTCCCCAGTTAATTTTTGTTTTCTTGCACTATCTACATCAAGTATTTTGACTTTGAGACTTTCTAGAGATGGCAAAACATCTCTAGATTCAATTGCACATCTAAAGTTGTCAAAAGTATCTGGCAAACTCTGGAGTAACATGAGCGCTTGTAGTTCCTCTCCCACCTCTATTTTTAACCCTGATAATTTATTGACTATATCGAAAAAATCATCAATATGTGCTTTAATATCACCATTTTCTCTAAGATTGTGAGTCATTAATTTCTTCCACAAGGATGCTTTTCTCGCTGGTCCTTTTGACTGAAATATGGTTTCAAGTTTATCCCATATGTCCTTTGAAGTATCACAGTTTCTAACCTGCTTCAGTTCAATGTCACTGATTGCCAAAAGTAAATCCGCTTTGGCCTTTTCGTCCTCTTCCTGCCACGTTGCCAGCGCCAAAATGTGTGCTTCATCTCCTGCTGTTGAGACCTCTGGTTTGGGTTTCTTTCCATTCGCATAAGCCCAAGTTTTGTTTTTTATCATGACAGTTTTCATTCGAATTTTCCATGTGTCATAGTTGTCCCGTGAGAGCGTTGCAATGCGAGCGAATCCACTTCCAGAATCCATTTTTAGGATTATTTTCTTTTAACTATTTTTAAATTTGTGGTTCACTTTTAATTGCTTTCTGGGCCCATAACCTGTTAGTTTTTGTCAGATTATGATAATTGAATAACACAAGAGATGTTCACAATACGATCGTTTAATGAAGAGTTAAAACATAACAACAAAATATATTGGTTGCTAACAACAAGATTTCTCTGACAACGTTCAATTATTATAGCAGTAAAATCAAATAACAAAATACACATGACGTTGAGAGAGTAACATAATCCAACAGTTAACAAATCTAGTTACAGTTTCTGCATTTACCCGTACCACTATAGATGAATTTCCTCTATTAATATATAGTGTATATAATAGTGTGATTGATTTTTACCATATGCTTACTTTTACATATTCGATTCTCCATTATGTTTTTTAATGAACAGGCACTTCTGTGACCGTTACTTTACTTTCGTATTTCATTGTTACAGACCATGTTTTACTTGTAACATTGTAGTTAATGTAATTTCACTATAGATTCTTGTTTTAATTTTGAAACTGATTTCTTGGTTCTTAATTCTTGTTTTATTTAATTGATAATATATTTGTGTTGCTTTTCTCGTTCGGTTCAGAATTTCTGTAACCCGTTTTTCATCGCCTGTCTTTATTCCCAGATAATAATAACAAATAATATTACTAATAATATAAAACTAACTCTACATTCCTCATAGAAATTATAGTCGCTTATCGAATATTTCTGACATTGTAGTAGAGTAATTTGTCACTCCTCTACATCTTTTTCTATCTCTCTTAAAGGCTAACGATTTTGATGTACCTTAAATTTAGTCAATAAAGCCAATTTGGGTGAGTTTTATCTTAGTTTTAATTTTATACTATTAAAAATCTCACTGGTCATATTTTACGTTTTTATTATTATTTTCAATTTATTTATTAATATATATAACCTAGTGACATATACAAAACATTTTCCCAAATAGATGGTTCCACCAACCTCAAAATTTGACGGCCTGTACACCTCTTTCGTCATTCTCCACTATTTTCTCTATTATCCTATTTCTCATTTTATCACTTTTATCATTTATTCCCCTACTTTTGATGTTCTAAATTAATTGGTCCTCCTGTCTTATCTTCGGTCTCTCTCTAAGTATAGTATTTTGTGGTCTCCATTTTCTAATCTTCTTTATAATTGCATTGTCCCAATTTCTATTTATATGACCATATCATCTAATTCTGTTTTATTTTACTACTTTAACTATTTCTTCTTCTTACAATTTGTTCAATATTTCTTTCGTCATATATCTCCTTGATCGTTTATCGTTTATTTTCTTTGAGCCAAATATACTTCTTTATATTTTTCTCTAGAGTATCCTGAGTTTTTTTCTTTTTTCTATGAAAGTTTCATAGCCTTAGTTGTGTATGTCACTATTGGGATTACTTGTATACTCTGTTTTCTCTTATTATTTATTTTTTTATCATTCATTATTTCTTATCTGTAATAAGCATTATTTCCTGATTAAATTCTTTGTAGCTTTTTTAAACTGGTGTTCTCCTATCTTTTTGTTCTATTCTTGTTACTTATTTTTATGTGTTTTGTCTTTTTGGCATTAATTTCTAGTACTCTATTTTTCGCTATTTAGTTATTCTAAGATACTCAACATAAAACAGTAGAAAATGATCAAATATAAAACGTAAGCAAATAAATCGAGACAAATTACACGTGAAAATATTGTTACAGATCCTTAAACGCATTTTCTTGTAAGGAAATCGTAAGGCAACCCGATCTTCATCAAACATCCTTGAACTAACGAAAATGTATCTCTGTCAAAGCGGCACTCTCTAGAAAGTTAACTATCGACGTCCTGATGATGTATCACTTGCAACACAAACACAACGTTTATTGTTATAACGCCCTCCCTTTCCATGTGTCTGGTTTATGGACAGAGTAGGCGCTGCACTTGACTCTTTTCTTCATCAATCTTGAGAATCTTAACGGAAAAAACGATGATATGAAACTTGGGCATTTCGGCGGTCATTAGTTCATTTTCATGAAAAAACTTTCAGTTGTAGCATTTTACAGCTTATACTGGACGGAATATACAGTGTGTACATAAAGTGTGGAATAAATTCATTTTGAGCTAAACAAACAATTTTGAGGAAAATCCTGAGACAGGTCGGTTTTTGATTTCAATTAATGTATTTTTACATAACAATGAAATATGCAGGGTAAACCATTTGGGAGTAACGATGTCATCGACAATTTTTTTAAATGGCACACCAAGTATATTTTTTTTAGATTGCAAAATTCAAGACGATTCCAAAAATAATTTTAAAATCTGTATTTTTGAAGACCTTTAATTAAATTAAAATAACAAAATAATTCAACAGTAACAATAAATTACAGAAAGTGTTCGAATTGTCTTCCTTCTTGTGTTTGACAGTGGTCTAATCGTTCAATAAATTTCTGCTGAACTTTATTAATGGTTTCCTGCGAAATGTTTTTTATTTCTTGCCTTATTCTACTTTTTAAATCATTTCTGTCGTCGGGTTTACTTTTATACACAAAATTTTTTAGATAACCCCATAAAAAGAAATCTAATGGCGTGAGATCCGGTGACCTTGGTGGCCACTTTGTCGAGATATTTCCGGGAGTGTTTGCACTAGGGAATGAAATCATTAAAGTTGGAATCAAAAAGTTCATTAAAAATTGCAGAAGAGTTGGCCGTTTTACAGTTCCATCATAAAAATAGGTCCCACTGATTTTATTTCGAACAATTCCTGCCCAAACATTAATTTTCTGTGGATATTGAGTGTGATGTTCTCTCATCCATTTAGGATTTTCCTTTGCCCAATATCTACAACTCTGTATGTTGACTTCACCGTTTAATGTAAATGTGCATTCATCAGAAAAAATAACGTTTTTTGCGAAAAGTGGATCATTACTACACTTATCCATCAAAGTTTCGTAAAATTCCATTCTACGATCCGGGTCTTTATCTAATAGCTCTTGTACAAAGTGCACCTTAAAGGGATTCCACTTTTCATGTTTTAATACTTTATGAATAGAAGTAAAAGGAACAACATGTTCTGAACCTACTTTGAGTGACAGTTATAACTCCCAAATTTTTAAATGGGAAGTAGGGGTTTGTGATAAATATTTTGAAAGGTCTCTTCATTTTCTATTTAAAAATGTTATTGTTTTAGATTTATTGCAAAAATTAATTTTAAAAAAAATTAAATCATCTGATTGACGAAATTCACTACAATATCGACACACAATCTGATTGAGTAGTACCGTTCAATTCTTGAAAATGGAAAACAAAAAAGCATGAACAGTAATATAGAAGATGTTCAAAATACTTGCTTCGAATGTTTTGGCTACATCCAAATCTTGAATAAAAATGTTTTACAACGTTATTTAACATCTCAGACGAGACCTACCTAAGTTTTAAGTCAGCTAAATCGAGTTGTTCGGTTCTGTATACCATACCCACAAGAAAAAGTTCAGTAGCGTAAGATCAGGTGATCGTGCTGACCATTCTATCGATCCTTGCCTCCCTATCCCCTGATTTGGAAATATTAAATTGAGGTACTGCAGGACATTGATTCGGTAATAAGGCGGTGTTCCGTTTTGCAGGAACCATATAATATTTACTAGAACATGTGGTTTTACTGGATTAGGATATAAGTAGGAACGATATAATTTTGTAGCAGTGCTAAATAATTCATAAGAAAGAAACCAATGAGGAGATGTCGAAACATTGACCTTTTCAGGGTACTGCGTATGTTCTTTTCTCTCATCTAGTTACGATTTACAGCAGCCAGTAGCGATAATTCTGACGATTTCCATGACCGTAAAGCTTAAAAGTGTACTTGCCAGAAAACAAAACTTCTAAATACGTTCTTTTATCAAAATCGTCTTCCATGGGGTGCTGAATTGATAATATTTTACAAGGATGCATTTTATTTTCTTTTAATATTCGAAAAATCGATGCAACATTCAATGTTGCGGCTGGTTGTCGACTCGAAGTAGGGGAGGTTTCCATCCAAAATAAGCATTACATCCATCATTAGATATTGGATAAGAATGTGGTTTTATTATCAGCCTTAGATGTCAAAGACCTCGAGACAGCTTTTCTGTTTTGCTCATTGTTCTTGGGATTTATTTTTATGAAATATATCAGCAATTTTTATGTGTGTGCATATGATCTGGAGAACTTACTTTATGCATTTTTGATAAATAAACCATGTTCTGAAATGCAGTTAACGAAATTCAAAAGACAAGTATAACACTAACAACTACTGTACAACTTTTTATTCTTTTTCTTTAATTGATATCATTCAAAAAGAATACTGAAATGGTTTTTGCTTACTTTCTCATTATCAAGAAATAAACAACTGTAATCAACAAAACAGCAAACTTCGGGAAATTCAACCAAGAATATTGCCCAATAAATCCATAGCCTCAGAGTTGATCAGACCCGAGTACGTAACATACAGTACCTCAGGGAAGGCAGTAATCCACCAACTTACCTCATTTGTAATGATCTCTAAAGAGTGAAACATATACCTCCCATTAATGCTTAACAGAGATTTCAGAAACCTAATTGACTATTTAAAACACATCAATTTGTTCTACACATTATAATTATTATCTTTTCTTATTATATTGTATTCTCTTTTGGCATATATCAATGACTTCTGTAATTTAGACACAAATAAAAAAAAGGAACTAATTGGTATTACTTTTTTAGTGATTAGTAACAGTTTTCCTCAATTAGATGATTTTATTCATTTTATTATTAATTTTTAGAATAAATTTTTTTAATAATAACATTTTTGAATAGAGAATAAAGAGACCTTTCAAATGATGTATCACACACCCTTTTTCCTATTTAAAACTGTGACTCGAAGGGGTTCAATGTAGGGATGAAATTGTTTCGTTACAACATGCCATTTCATAGCCTTAAATTGACATGTTTCTAGATTTTTTTTATAAATATGTATAATAATTGAAATAATGAATTTATTTCATTTAGCTGTTTCACACTGTAGATTAAGAATTCACGTTGTTCTTACAATTTTAAAGAATCCATTTAGTTACCGTTGATTAAATTTTAACAAACTTCAATATCAATAATCCAACAGGGCGGCAAGGTACTCCTTGGAAATTGTTAAAATTACTCTCTTTCTTTATCCGCCATTCACCTTGCAAAGATGAATCGACATTTCCATTAGAATATCCGTTTTTTGTCAATTTCTATCTGGAAAGTAGTGAAGTAAGACGATGAGTAACCTGGTATTGATGTTCGTGAAAAGGGCGATAGTGAAAGCTAGAGGAGGAACAAATAAAAAAGTAGAGCTGATTGATGGAAGGGGTTCGTGAGGTCAACTCTTGATGGATGGAGCTGTGGTCAAACTAGGAAGCTGACGTATAGTGGAGGTTGGAGTTTTTCATAAGAAGTAGAGGCGTTCCGCCACCGGTTACTTCGTTGTCGATAATCTGTCTCATACTTGAATATTGTATGTATGCTCGAAACCTGATCAGATTCGCATATTCATACAAATATGTATATAACTGGATATAATTTAGTAAGAAATGATCGCATTGGTGGAGATCTAGGTATACTCTGATAAATATAAATAATGAACAGTTAGAAAATCAAAATATATTGATTGGCATTATCTATCATTCCATAGCATATAATATAATACCTTAGGTAATGACATGAGGAAAAACTGGTAATGTTTTGTATTATACAATTAATAACATATTTATTACAGATAATTTAATTCTCGATCAGCTTGATAAGAGTCCAATTGGTGATTGTTTGGAATGTTATGACTTTTGTCAATTAATAATGGAACCTACTTGTATAATTTGAACATTTTAAATCCTAGTTAATGTTATATTCCCAAATAAAAGTTACTTTTTAATTTATTCTGATACATTCGCCAATAAAACGCAGTTATTGTAAAATTATTCTATCGGTGTATATAATCATATTAAGTTTATGACTTTTAGAAGTTTAAGCAATTATCATATGATAAATTTATTAGAGATCTCTTAGACATTCCCTTTTATAATATTATATATATATATATATATATATATATATATATATGTCAAGATTCCCGTAGACCCTCCTAACCCTCCTATTGATACACCGCTGTCAAGATGTTAGACTTCCCGTCCACACCCTCGTATTTCTACCCCACTGTCAAGAATACAGATACTATAAAATAAAAGAAATGAATAATGTTGTTGATTTTGTCAATTACTTGTCACATAATATTTGTTAATTGTAAAACGTTTCAAAATAAACCAAACAATAGATAAATATTAAGAAATTCTAAACTACTACCGTCCACAAGTTCCTACAATATACGTGAAATGATGAAAATTCGAGGTAAAGCTCTATCTAAATAACATTATTTAAAAATATTCGTCATTATATTTAGATAATAGATATACTGTGACTGATACAGTTAGGAAACTATCAAATCATAAACTATTAATAATAAGTCTGATTGTCATGTAAAAAATGTTGTTGAAATAAACTATTTTTTTGTGTTTACATATCTAGATAAGCGTGTCCGGAGACCTCACAATTTTATAGTTCTGTCTAGTAATGGTTTAACAAGTTGAGCAAATTGTGATTAATTAAAACGGATGCACTAGGAAGAGATATTATTCCTTCAAAAATGTTAAAACTTTGTTTTAATGTGATAGCATCTTTCATGATGAACAAAGTAAGTTGTTTCTTAAAGGACAAATATTTCCCAGATATTTTTAAATTTTACTTATGAAACCACTACCGAATTTTCAGTTTTTTATGATTTACATTTAAAATTTCTAAAGCTTTTGACTCCCTTGACCATCAATTGTTTTGTGCGAAACTTAACTATTACAATTTCCATGATTTTAGTACCAAAGAGTTGCTTTAAATAAAAATTCCTCCGGTTTTTCAGTATGTCATCGGTATCAGTTTTAGGCCCCTTACTATTTTTAATTATTTAATTATAAGTGGTTATAACATGTTCAATTACAATCATTTGCTGAAAAATGATGATTAATAGTTATATTTTTTCATCAATCCAAAATTGAAACATGAGGTTATTATTCTTATAAATAGCGAACTCTAACAGTTATCAAAATATTCAGAGTCAGATAAACGAAATAGTAAAAAGTATAGTACGAAGTATTTCTTTCCAAAAAGCTACACTTTCCGATTGCAAACTTCATTTACAAAGACATTGTCGTTGTTAGTTGAAAATTCCTACCCGTGTCAATCACACAGACATTGTCATATTTTTAATTTGTTTTTAGGGAAAAGCTTATGTGAATCTTTAGTATCCTTGATTATAATTACATTTTTTCTACCCATGCTTAGTTCAAGTAACTAACACATAAGAAACAAACTATTCAAAATCTTGTTGTTCATTCGTTTTTGGTATAAGATTATACGATATATAGGTATCTACAAAAATAAATGAGCTTATATGTCTTTTAATTAATGAAATTATAAACCTATTTAATTTATATATCAATTAAAATTGCTTAGTTTTTGGTGATACATTTTATATTCATAATGAAGGACTACCAATGTGTTGTCCAATATCACTAATTTTAGCAAATATTTTATGGATAATTTGGAACAAAACATTTTTGATTAAATATTTCCAAAAATGTATTGTTTTGGTATAGATATTTTGATGATATTTTGGTTAGTTTTACTGGTTTTGATAGACACTTAGATATATTCTTTAATTTTATTAATTTACATCTAAAAATAAAATTTACTGTTGAAATTGAAAAGAACAGTTCTATAAATTTCTTAGACATAAATATCAATAGAATAAAGTGTATTTCATAGAAAATGTCAAAAATTATATCTCTTACAATATCTTTTAAAGTAAGAAATAATGTAGTTTCATTTTTATTAAATGTAAAACCTAAAATTAATAAATTAAAAAAATCAGGTATTGACAAACTAAATTGTCTTGATTGAACGCCATCTATCTTGGCCAGACCCTTAGAAATCTTGAAATAAGGTACAGTGAACACGATCTTATATATTAAAGCAACCAGATAAGTCACATTAGTCAAAACACCTAATTGAAACTAAACACAAACCTACACAATTGAATCAACAGTAGAAGTACTTCATACAAGTGACAAGAAAGAAGAACTTGATATTTTGGAGGAATATGAAATAAAGAAGTACCTAAAATGTCCTCAGTAAATAGGATTGAATGAATGAATTAAATTAACAATTAAACCTTGGAAGTTCAATTATCTTAGATTACCTGTTGGAAATACCTATATAATAATAACCAAAAATATTTTTTAATTATTGTTCATATTGATAATTATTGGTTAAAGTGTTTATGATATGAAGTTATTTATGCTTATAAAAAAATCTGTCAATCTTATGTCTATCTTGAGAATGCTATAAATAAGTAGCGAAACCTTGGTCGATAAAATATAATTTAAAGAGATTTGTAATAATATGGAAAATCAGATAAGTATAATTTACCTTTGACATTTATTATGGACAGATTCCACAAAGTAAGAGTTGAAGTAATTAATTTTATATTATTAATATACGTTCTAGTATACCTCTTAAAAATTCGACCGCTGGCGCAATAAGGATCTGCTTGTTTTCCGGGTTGAGTGAATGCGTTATACGGACGCGTAATCCTGATATGTGTTCTCCAAACTTTTTGAACGGTTAACTGGTTAACAGAAAAACAGAATACCCTCTCGTTTTTATTTGTCAAAGTTTGTTAACTAATAATGACAGAAATAAATTGCTTCGTTTTAGTAAAAAACTCAATAACCTGCTTAAACGGTTAACATGGGAGTCAATTTAGATTAACTGAGAGGCTAAAAATAAAAAAAATAGTAGAAAATGTTGGTGGCAGGTAAAATGGATGTTTGGAGTTTAAGCAGGAAATTTGTTGTTTTACTAAACTGTAGTTAACTGTTTTTATAAGTCTATTTTATTTTTTCAATAATTTACATAAATTTTCGGACAATAATAATAATAATAATAATGTCTCAACTGTTAAAAACTAATCTTCTAGAATACATCAGAATTCCTTGTGGAAGTGATACTTTTGGACTAATAATTTACAGTTCGTTAGTAGCTTACTACTCCCAGTACCCATTAATTGGTCTTTCCAATGTGCTAGAATTTCCCCGACCCTTTTTCTTTTTGATGTGCTTTAATAAATTCTCTTTAAAATACTTTGTTCCTGCTTCCTTCTTTATAAAATATATTATTATACTGTTGTTTTTACTACAATTTTTGTTATTGTTCTATAATTTCTTTGTTATTTATTTCTTCCTATAAACATTCTACCATAAATACAAAAAACGAATTCTATTTTTTTATTATTACATAATGCGTAATTCTTTGTAGTATTCCTATGTTTTTATCAAGTCTATTCTTTCTTACGGTTTTCTCTAAAATACATTTGGCAATAAAATTTTGTTTTTTTTGTTGAATACTCGATTCAATTACAAAATCTTGCTATAAATAGACTGTTTAAATAACAACACTTATTTTAATACCAATTTACTGTAATATATACGTAATTCCTGTACCCCGTTTGAAGGCACTGAAAATTTCGATACTTAAAATCTTTTGTCACGAATGAAGAAACTTACTGAAGATACTAAAGGTATTGAAGATTTTTAAGTGTTACGTTAACCAATATTTTGTCCTTAAGGCATGCTTATAAATTCAGGGCCCTCTTGTACTTAACTTTCAAAAAAAAGAACCTTAAATTAAAGATTTCGCATCCGTTTGGAATGCAAATACATTGATTTGAGAAAAATGTATTAAACATCATGGACAAAGTAACGCAAATAGTTAATAGTATATTCTGTAACAAGGTAAGAATGAAAAAATTAGATACGGGTGGATCCACTAGTATTGAATTTTGTCATTCTAACCGAATAACAGACTATATTGTGTCCACGACCAGCCATTTACTCGAATTTCACTGATTATTTTATTTAAATTAAAATTTGTTTGAAAATAAATTATTACGACGCTGCTTGCCATTTACATCTGACATTGATAGTTTTGACATATCCTTGGCTATCGATATTGTTTAGAACAATTACGGAATATTCATTCTGTAATTTATTATAGAATGGAAACATATGCAAAACTCAAGAAGCAAGTGTTTCAGAATAAATATTCTAACTCAAGACTGAGAATTTTTACATTCTATTATTAAAAATTATTTCGGAATTAATACATTTACTAATGGTCATGGAGAAATTACATTTAGTGAATGACCCAACACAAAAAGACCAAGTGATTTAAAATGAAATAATAATAGTAATAAAGAGGTACCTTCGAATAAAATCCAAAAATAATAATAATGACATTAACCCCCCTTCTCCAAAGCTAAATAAGGGATCTAAGTTGCTGTTTCCGCCTAACTAAATAGAGACAATATTTTTCAAAGGGAGGAACACTGTATTTAAGTAAAAATTATACACTGAACGTGTTCCTAAAATAATTAAAAAAATATATATATTGACAGAACTCCAAAAAATAAGTTTTTCTTAAAAAAAACGTAAAGATAAGATCGAGAAGAATTAGTAGTTAACGATTAATAATTTCTTCAAACCTGACGTCAATTTCTTTTAAGTCCGCACTATATATGTTTGTTTTCAAATTCGAAAGTGTCTATAATTTATATATTCTTTGTTTATAAAATATGTTTATCATTTAGTTACAATTTTATACATTACTTCGTTAAACTTTAATTATTACATTAGTTATGTCGATAAACGTATAACATGAAATTACTTCTCCTGACTACAATAGTAGAAAAATACAGATTTTTCATTACTTACTTCCAAGTTTATGTATACGGTAAAAATAAAGTCTCTAAATTAGTTCAATTTCTGGATAAAAGTCTTTAATAACTCCTTCATTTACTTATGAGTTTCCCTTAATTCAAAGACTTTTAAATCCCTGTGCATTTACTTTAGTAAGCGTCTGATAAATTTTAACTACAAAGTTAATTTCTAACGATTGAAATTTCGTTATTAATATTGTAAAAGTTGCTCAGCTTTTTTATGAGTTGGTTTTATTTTCTTTATTAACCCAGTCAACATAGTTGAAATTAATTTTCGATTTGCCCAAGCAATTTCTTTTTTTATACAAAACTTCGTTATATAATTTTTTAATGACTCGGAAAGTTTTCAGACTGAATCCAATTAATCATTTCTAACCGGTATTAAATAAAAGACTTTGAATTACAAAATGGACGCCCACCTTCATGTCGACAAGTTGTGCGTGCCAAAATTTGACCAACTAATTCAGACTATTGATTAAATTCCTCTTACTTAACTTTTGAATTCTTTCTAACACAATGTTTTAAAAGTTAAACACGATTTCTGGATCCGAAAGGGTAGAATAATTTGATCGCTTTTAAATCTGTTTTCTTAATGAACTTGAAAACGATATTGAAGAACATTTGATTTTAAAAATAATACGCATTTTCAACCAGAGACAATACGACTATTAAGAAATTATTAATTCTGTTTTATACAGGGGGAGCTATGACTTCGGTATTTTATAGTATCCCATTAACCCTTTGATTGTTCTGCTGTAACAGTCATATGTTGCAGGTGCCTAATACTTAATTTCGTCCTGCATTGTACCCAATGGAAGCATAAAATGTTTGGCTTTTTACGGGAAGACTAAATGACCGGCAATTTTATTTCCACCTGTAAATAAATCAGTCCTTCATCTTATATTTATACGTGCTTCTAGTTCCGTGCCAATTTAATTGGCGAAAAGGCAATAAAAACTTTTTTATGTGTCAGTATAAACAAGTTAACTGGCCTTTCCTGTATGACTGCCATTCTGCAGGATGTTTCGTTTATTGCTTATTTTCAAAAAAGAATCGATAAAGGGAATGTCTGTGTCAGTAATACAATGAGAACACTAATTAAACTAAAATAGAACGTATAAGTAACGTATTACATTACATCACAATTATATCACCCTTCTTAAAAAATGGATTTCATAATCAATCTAAAAAAATTTGGTTCATTACAAATAGCGATTTTGTTTATTTTTAGTGCAATTTTGAGAATTAAAATGATTTATTAATGTAATGTAATATTTTTATTATGTAATTTTGGATGAAGTAGTAGTTAAGTTTGTTTAGAGGATTATCAGATTTAAAATGTGAAGTAGAAATATTTTTTAAAATTAATAAATTTATATTATTACTAAAATTTGTCGCCTGTAATGCCCCACATTATAAAGAAAAAAGACTAAAGATTCCAGTAACAATATTTACAATTAATATGGCATCATATGAAACTGAGAAAGCCTCATAAAAGACAAAAGGCTGGTGATGAGGATGAGAGCACCAGAACAGCAAGATATAGTAGAGATGAAGGAAGGAAGTGATGAAAAAAAGGGAATGTAACAATGGTTATTATGGAAGATCAAAATGATAACAATTTACAATGAAGTGTCAGAAAACACAGAACAACAGACACAGGAAAGAAACCAACAAAAAAATAATATTGAGAATATAGCACCTATGTTAAGAAGCCTATATAGAAAACAATAATAATATGTAAGAAAATTTAATTAATAAACTCCAAGAATATAATAATAAATTCCATGAATATAATAATAAATTCCATGAACATAATAATAAAATGGACGAAAATTTGAATAATTAATTTCAAGAATATAATAATAAAATTAAAACTTTAGAGAAAACTTTAAAACAAAACAACAGAGAAAATTAGAAAAAAATTGATAACTTAAGAAGATACATTGAAAAGAAAATAGAGACAAAATTGGAAGAAACAAAACGTGGACAAAAAGTTAGAAGTAAAGATAGGTAGCAGATCAATTTTACAATAATCGAGTTAAGGTTTGCAGGGGTAGAAAAGAAGTTGGAAGAAAATGATGTCAAAGCAGAAGAAAAATTAATAGAAAAGAATAAAAAAATAGAACAAAATGTAATAGACGTAGAAGAAATTAATAAAATGCTGAAAGAAAATAGTAATAGAATCTTGCATGAATTGGAAAAGAACACTAATGATGTAGCCAATAACAGAAGCGAAATAAAGAAGATAGAAATTGTTGTAAAAGAGAATAAAGTTAATGTACAAGAAGAAAAGAAAAGGTAAATTCAGAATAATGGTTATTTCTGGGGAGAAAATTCATAATCTTGGGTAAGGAAAATCCCTATTTTTGAAAATTTGATTATGAAATTATACAAATATACAAATTTGTGAATAAAAGAAACAATGTTGTATATTATTAATTTCTTAATTTGTATTCAAGTTTCCTAACCAAAATTTTTGTAATCCTTAAATTTCATAAATTGTTTTAATTTACAGTTTCTGTTTAGAGTTTACATGTTTACAAATTTATAAAGTTATGTCAAATGTAATTTTTAAATAATATTGAGTGTTATATTATTTAGAAATTTAAATTCAGGTATTTTGTAATGTAATTTTCATTTTCATTTTGTAGTTTTGGATCAAGTAGTAGTTAAGTTTGTTTAAGTTGTTGATTAGAGTGTCAAGACTGTGAGATTGGAAATGTAAAGTAAAAAGATTTTTAAAAGAGTTAATAAATATAAATTAATTGTTTCAACTCTTATTTTGTGTAAACTATCCATAATATACATATATGAAAAAGATAAATTATTCTTATCTGTGTTTCCACAGGATTCCAACGCTTTTTTAGTTGTAATAAAACGACCATATATAGCATTTTCAAGTTTTAGTAGAAGATTATCATAACATTAAATATATTTTTTTTATCGTGAATACTTATATAGAAAACAATTAACACTTTGCGATTAAATGATTCAACTTTTCTCTTTCTGTACTTCAAAAGTTTGTTTATACTTCCAATATGTACACTTTGTAAAGAAAAATTGTTTAGTTAATAATTCTTTGTTATGAAATTGGGAAGGCAAAACTGTTATAATAATTAATTTAAGTCATCTGAAACTTTAAACCCTAAAGACTGTTTGAGAAAATATATGTCCCTGTGAGTGCAATTGACTTTGATAACAAACGACCCTGCCTCCGGTAGATGGCACGTGCAATGCGGCCACGTAATTCCTGGCTGCACACATGCATGAACGCGGCCGACGTTCACGGCTGGCTTCGATCCCCCTGAGGTAATTTACTCGACCATCATTAGATCCTCAATTAATTACTAACTTTACACGAGACCAAAACTCCATTATATTACTCATCAGAGATGTTAAACTGGTATTAATGGGTGGTATTTAAGAACTCTTTAAATGCTTTCTTAGGAAATCATGAAAGAAAAAAATAGGAATATTAGACTCTGATACAGTTGTAAAAAAAATCTAAAAAGAGTAAATAGATATGCACCAAAGATTAACATAGATGTACAAAAATTACAAAGTGAAACGAAAATTGAACAGTTATGGGAAGACATAAACAAAAGTAAATACATAGTAGTATTAACGAAGTAAGCGAGCAAACAATGAAAGTGGCTCGAATTTCGAGATACCTGATAGAAATTCTTTGGAAGAACAAATACCTTAATGCCGAAAACGAAATCAAGATATTTAAAACGATTGTAAGACCCATCATAACATACGTGGCAGAAACAAGACCAGTTATAAACAGAACCCAACAACTGATAGGAACAGTCGAAATGAAAATATTAAGAAGATAAGATATCAGAAAACAATGCGAAATATAGGACATAGCAAAGTGGGTGAAACAGAGACGAAGATTCTGGAACAAACATATAAAAAGAATGAAAGGCACCAGACTCGTTAAAACACAAAAATGATTAACCCGGTAGGAAAAAGGTCACAGGGAAGGCCGCCAAAACAATGGCGAGAATGCTGGACCTCATCTTCCGGGAAAGACATATTGGGAATGAACAGGCAGTAGCTTACTAATAGGGTTATCCATGTTAGGAAAAAGAAGAAGAAGAAGAAGAGGGAATAGAATAACAACAAACTTACAAATGCAGAAAATGTTGGTTTATAGAGAAGGTGAGTAAAACCAAGAAACAGAAATGACGCTGACAGCAGCTCAAAACTGCTAGACATTAACACAAACAGGAAAACACTACAACTTTGAAAAGATCAATAGAGTTACTTAATTTGAAGTTACAGAAGAAAAAGAAGCGTATGAGAAAAAATAAATATAAATAAAAATCAATAAAAACATAAAAGCATGTAACAAAAATAGAAAAGACAAGCATATACTATTACCTGAGATGCTAAAACAAACAGATCGGAAAAAATTAGTGAGCTGGGATAGAACAATACTGAGAGCTGGGTAGGCATTAAAGAATAAAGTAGAAAGATGGAAAAAAATTCGATACAAGGAACTGAGTAAAATGACCATCCATTGGATGATTAAACAGCATTTAAGAACATTTTCTCCTTCTTTTGTCTTGAATAGATAAGAATAAATTTGTGAATATTTTTAAATATTTCAAATTTATTTCACTGGTCGAACAGATCTCCTCAAGACCTTAATTACAAGCTGCAAAAAATCAGAACGAAGTTAAGACCCTTGTATAATTATATCAACATTTTTTCAGCCAACTGAAATGAAATTATAATTTGAAATTAAAGAAGTATGCAAATCCTTCAAAATTAGAAGCAGACCTACAGCTGTTACAATCCCCGAATCTGATAATTTAATAACAAAGAAAAATTGCAAACTAATATTCCACCGGTCTGTTATTTCCTGAATTCAGCGGTCGAAATGAAGTTTCTTCTTCATTGGTGGAGAAAAAGGTTTTTGAAATAAAAACAAGAGTTTTCACTGTTTAGTAAGTTTAGTTCGTTAGCTCACCTAAAAGCTCCTTTAAGACTAGTCTAAGGAACTGAGTCAATAATAGAATATAAATCCTTAACTAAATAATAAGGTTCTGTCAATAAGAAATAGGATCGAGTAAATTTCGCTATATAATCAGTAAATAATCTGTACAGATTGGTACTATACTACTAAACGCTATATATTAAATCACAAATGAATATTACGCAATAATCCGTCGAGATTAAAGGAACTATGTTGATGAGAGCTGTCTTCCTAGATGAATTTCATGAATTTTGTTGAGGCATCATGTAGAATTATTCATCTATTATTGAATATTTGACTAGATCTTTTAGCTGTAACTTCATTTTAAAATCAAAATTTCTATTAGATATATACCCAAGAAAATTGTATAATATGTTGCTCTCACAAAAATGTAATAAATGTTTAAGAGTGGTGCAAAATTTAAAAAAATAAAGACCAAGAATTATACGTAAACAAATTTGTCTCTTGAATGTTACATTCGGCTAAATATTTGTTTTTTAATTTTACTTTAAAATTTAGTAAAATTTCAAAAGTTGCAGCTGTTAATTTTAAAGTAAGTCATGAAAAATCATCAGTATTCTTAATTAGCTTAATTATCGATAGGACAAGAATTATTTCGACCTATGAATAAAATAAAAAGAGCGGAAACTAAAAAATGATAATTATGCTTAAGTATCTTAGAATCTTATTTGAATGACTCCCCAGGATATTATCAATTAACAAATATAAAAAAGAATTAACAAAGGATAATTTTAAATTTTAATTTCTCTCGAGACCGTTGCTCAAAAAAAAAATGAATATATTTAATACCAATCCTCCATATATATATTTATATAGTTTATATATAACCCATAATTAGCAAATCGGTTCAATTAGAAGTAATTTTCAATTTTCCAAAATTTACCAAACGTAGAAATATTGGTTAAAGTGTTATTACAATGTTTCATTTATTGTATATTTATATATGTCCAACTTATAATGACATTCTACAGTGGGGTAATTTCAAATAATTATAATTTGCATATTTATTTCTATGGTATATTCTCTTTAGGGTATATTTTCCAAATTCTCTAGAATTTTTCACGGACTTAAAATAAATCTCCTTCGCAGAACTCAACATCCAAAAGCAATTATTTAGAACTAAGTATAATCCCCTAAAACAATTTCCCGAACATTTCTCTTCCACTCAGGAACAAATGGAAACAATTATTTTCTTTAGTACAATTCGTTCAAAATATTTGACAAAAATTTCGCTCCCTCGACCCAGTACGCTAATGCATCGGTCTTAATTTAAGAGCTGGTAAAGTTTTTTATTCCATTTTCCTCTTCTTTCGATGACAATTTAATAATCGTCTTGGCGGAGGGAATGCACGGGGTAGGTGAATATTCTAATATCAGGGTTAATATCAACCGTAATATACTTAAATATTTTATATAAAAGAGTCAGGGTGGTGTTTTATTTTTGTTATGATATTAGATGAATAAAATAAAATTCTTTAAAAAACTTTTAAATGCGGCCAAATCAACCCTTCTTTTTTATGCGTAGGTTGCAAAAAATTTGATTCAGTATGAACTGACTGGTAATTAAAAAGAATTTTTTTCCATTTTTAATACCAATAACTTTACCAGATTGCATGGGGGGGTTAATTTGATTTATTGACTCTATGAGACCCATTAGGCTAGGCCTCCACTAGCGATTTCTTGTCGCGGCGACAAAAAAATCGCTGTAGCAGAAATTCTGGAAGGTCAACCCACTGCGATAAATAAATCGTTAAATTAAAACAGTTTTACAAATTGTTTCAAGATTTATATGAGCACCCTGAGAAGTTTTTCCAGTATTACAGAATGACAAAAAGTAGTTTTGACGAATAGTTGGGAATAATTGGTCCATCAATAACATATAATAATACGACATGGAGAAAGTCCATACCAACAGAAGAACGTTTGTTTGGTAACAATAAGATAAGTAAAAAATAGTATGGAATACAGTATTTAGTATTTTTTATTCATTATTGGTTTGATAGATCAAATACATCACTCCCACTTTCGGAAGAAGGTGACACAATACTGGTCGAAAAATCATTATAAAAATTCTGCAATGATCCTGTATTCCGCGAATGCAAATTTTCATTATTAGTTTGACCATGCGTGTACTAATTTTGGCCAGGAGCTAGTTGGCGATGTCGAGATGATTCTGGAGAAACTGGTTGGAGTTGCCTTTAGTTTTCTTGTTTTTTTTTGCCAGTTCGTTCCAGTTTTGAATCACTTGTGTACAAACTTCAGCCCACATTTTTTCCTTCATATTACGATCACTATATTCCTTTAATTGTTTGTTATAAAGAGCTGGTCTCCTTTCTATTTCTTTAATAAGTAACTCGGTATCAATCACTGTTAATATACGTTCATCACATCTAGTACATTCGTTGTCAGACATTTTAAAAAGCGGGAAAATTAAGAAAGAAACAGCACAAGCCATCTGCAGAATTGCGACTAAACTCTCGCTAGTGGGTGCATGTCCATGTCTGCTCATGTGATCCATTCCGCAAACCGACAGTCGCGTCGCAGCGAAAATAGGACATGTTGCAATTTTTTGATCGCTGCGATTGTTTAGACGCAAGTGTGTACACTTGTATTGAAAACGATGAGTTCCATTTGTACAATAGAAAAATCGCGCGACAAGAAATCGCTAGTGGAGGCCTAGCCTAACAGTTTTCTTGAGCCAATTGAATGTGATTCTTTCATTTTGAAAGTTAATATCTATATTAGTATTTTAGTATTTACAACTTATATAATAAATTATTAAAATTGTTAAATGTTAAAATAGAGTTTATGAAATTTGTATCCATTAATGCATGTATACGAAGGGAGTTTATAAAACAAAAGTGTAAAAAACATTCTTTCCATTAATTACGCTGATGTGTACGCCCTCGTAACATTATTGTTATATCTAAATATTTCCTAACAATTTAAATGTTTTTTAATAATCTAAATATGTTTAATGATTTATAGCTGTTTTGTCGATTTGAATCGCTTTCGAATAATTTAATTATATAATGAGTTTTTCATAATATTGTTATTATGCTGTGTATCTCAATATTTTGAATATTTAAATCATTTAATTTGACTCAGACTGAAATCATATTAATGTGACAGAACATACGAAATAAAATCTAAAGAAAGGCTATATCCCAAAACTGATTATGTGACGCTATTGCACTATCCTTAATTTTAACTCAGCTCAACTTTTTCGTTCTTTTTTCCTGCACTCTTCTTTGGATGACAGTTTAATATTCTGGAATCGAACCGACGACGGCCTGTCCTTGATTTAATAACTAATCCAATTGGGGTCGCAAAATGGAAAATCCTATGGAATTCCTCAATATCCACCCTCTTTGTATCTGGCCAATCTAATAACGGACTGTTTTAGGAGACACTTCATTAAAAATATTTCGAGTCAGTGGGTTTGAGTCAGGGTGACACCTATCCCGTTTTTTCAGGTCACTGAAGGTGTTACCAAAATGGAAAATTCTAATCAGATTTTAATATCGAATATACAAACAGAATCGAGAGTTCATCTTTTTTCACTATTTGTAATAAAAAAATGAATCTACGATTTTATCAAAAATATATTTTTTATATTTCTGGATTATCAATTTTTGTGTTAGATCTACTTCAGATATGTTCCAAGTTTTAAAGTATTCTTCGTATTTGTGTAAATTTGTATCAAGGTAGCCTACAATAATGTTTCCTGTTTCTATTTTTCATCATCTTAATTTTTGTCAACACTCCATTCACATATATGAACAAGAGTTGTAGAATAATCTACAAGTTTTTATTTTCTAGTTTTTTATGCCAATATTCATTTAGCTCTGTTGAATAATAACCACAATAGTTGTATATTTTTGTATATAACAAAATATATATATATATATATATATATATAATAAATCATTCTAAAATTTATAATATTCGTTAACATTTGTTGTCTCAAAACAATTTCAAATATGTATTTACTTAAGAAAATTGTATGCCTATGGCGAAAAATTCCATTGTTCTCAAAAGATTTCTTATCTTACCCAATATTATCGAAAATATTTGGGGATTGTTCCAAATCTGTATCCCTTCCAGTCAAAAAATTTAATTTAACTTCGAAAATATTCTAATAGGGTCCAAGCCGCATTCTTTGTTTCCGAACCGATCGATTGGTGATTTTGTTTCCTAAAAACACCACACAATTTTGCAAAGCTCTTTTAACTAAATTATAAAAGAATACTTTGATATATAGAGACTGAAATCCGATGCCAGTAAAAAGCAAACCGTTTAAGCCAAGGGTAGCCGTTGTATATAATTAAGAAAGGGTAACTTTTTTGTAGATTTTGGTCGTCTATTGTACAAAAACTATATTCGTTTTCTTCTAATTTAAACCCGGGAAGCTACAGTTCATCTGACTGTATCCTATTCCCGTTAGTATAATTGTTTTTTACTTCTATGATTTAATTCGGTATGTTTCTATTATTCGAGCCACAGAATATTACTGATTTTAAGTGTTTCACCTCCTCCTGTAGAGAGTTTATTTGAAGTAAGCGAAATAATCTAATTTTAGAAACCAATTTAAAAACACCAAAGAGATACAAATTACTTTTAGATCTCGCTGACAATAACTCACTTTGGACAATCGCCAAATGTTCTTAAAATTCCTACAAAAGCACTTTTTTGCTAGAAGTTGCTGTTTCTCTATTCTAAACCCAAAGTGGTTTTAGTCCACGCCACTGATATTAAAAAAGCAGAATGTGATTAAATAGCATCTCGTAACGGGATACCTGTAACTTTTATTACGGGCTTTTGATAAACACTGAGACCTTTTTACTTTTATAAAGTTTACCCCACCGCAAAAATTCCTGTATCAGAGTTAAATATCCTTTAAAAAAGAACCCAAGTATTTAATACCAACAGGACCTTTTTCTTTCTAATATTCGGTACAGGTTTTACTCGCCTTTTATTATAGTTGTAATAATAATCTGTATAAGATATATAAGAAGTACTAGTTATGGGGGATCGAATCGTTTTTTAGAGATCGATCATTCGGTACTCCAGTACATTAAAGGATCAACTACTTAACCGAGTACTAGGATTCTAACAGTAGGTAAAACTAATTACCTAAACAAATTCAAAACATGTGTTTCGGATTGAACTGGTCTCCCCTTAAGTACATGCACTGTTGCCACCACTAATAAAATAACTGGAGTTTTGTGGCAAAATAGTTTTTGCCACTATCAGGTTGATCATATAAATATTGCGAAGTTGTTAAAGCAGGGCTTATTTACATATTTATATATTTTATTATACTTATATTTAAACACAGTTACACCATATCAGAAAAAGTTCTGCCAGGTAATAGGCATAAATAGAGATATTCAGTTTTTTTAATGACATATATGGCAACATTGTGTCAGACTTTATCCCAAAATATTTTCGAAATATAAAAAGTATACAATAAGTCGGTTCCACTAATAACTTCGCAACTCGTTACCCGAGACTGGAGACCCGAGACTGGAGACCCGAGACTGGAGACCTGAGACTGGAGACCCGATTTGATTCGAGCTCGAATGATTCATCTCAGCAGAACAACTGAGATTTTATGTACTCGTTCTCTGGATCGAACCTTGTATTCGAGTACAACGAGTACTTTTAAGGATCGAGTACATTTCGATCCCTTATACTCGAGTACTCCATCACTACTCGGTACTCGGTTAAGTACTCGATCCTTTAATGTACTCGAGTACCGAATGATCGATCTCTAAAAATGGATTCGATCCCCCATCACTAATAATAATAAAATTATGGTTCCTCATATTCTCTTTTAGAAGACTTGTCATCTGATGATACAAATATTAATTATGTTATAAGCTCCCACATTGTTTTCTCTATTTCTATAACATGATTAACAACATATGTTTTCCTAATTTTCGCCAATTTTTAACATCTGATAATTTAAAAGTTGTGTTATTTCTAGCAATGTAACCTTCTATTGGATTAAGTTTGCAATGGTAGGGTATAAGCCAAGAATTTCAATTCCTCGTGTTTTGGTAATTTCCTGAATAATTTTGCTTATGTCTCTTGACAATAGTTAACAAATGTGTTTTCAGCGTTATATCATCTAAGGCTATACGTTTAGAACTTAACCATGTTACAATTTCACTTTTCTTCCATTTAGTTGGTAGGTAAAGTTTTAAGTAATCTGAAGTGGTAACAATTACAATAACCGAATCATTCGACATTACGAGTATATCAGTCATTTGTTCTAAATATTCCTTGCCAAATTTTGTCTACACAATCTCCTGCGATTAAGTCTCTGTTTCGTCTAAATATTATTTTTCTGTCCTAATTTCTTTAATTATTTTAAGGTACTGTTGTCTCCAACATACAATTTCTTCACAATTAATTTTTTTATATTTAAAGTTTAATTCACGTAATATTTTCCACAGTTTATCTCGGATTATTGTAGGTAAATTAGTACAGTCGGTTATAGCTTGTAAAACTGTGAACAAGCTTACAAATTGCATTTTTTTAAAAAAGACGACTTTTAATATTTTGGTTTGCCTTTGGTGAAATTACTCCAGCTGATTTTTCCACCTTTAAAATTGTATGTATCGTAGATTTTCCATATGCTATTGCTGCAGATGACATTTCAACTAGGGTGTCAACATTATTTGAAGGGTTATGTTGTCTAAAATAATTGTAGACATTCAATACAACCCTCTTTTTATTGAGTTACTTTCAATCATTACTAACTAAAAAACTAAAATTTCTCCAAACCTGAATTTTATTTAAATAAAATATCAGCTACTTATGGTGGCCGTTGCCATTAAAATATAATTATCCCTTTCTTTTACGGTTATGGCTATGACCGACGTTAATCCTCTTAGGGAGTCTTCCATAAAAATGAAAAATATTAAAATAATATAATAGTCCCACAAATGTATTAAATTTTATACTTAAGTCCTCGAAAACAATTGAAAATTAGTTACAAATATTGAAGATGTACCGCATGTAACGTACTATGATTTGCAAACCAAATTAGATATTAACATAAAACATTTCTGAGAATTTACTCTTTCTTAATGTTCAAATAAAGTATAGTCTTGATTAATTACCTTTAGGAACCCACTAAAGTACTCAATCCCATAAATATAGAAAAAACGGTCATTATTGCTTTGAATTTTGGTTTTCTCCATGGAGTTTTTAGATGTCGGTGTAGTGACGTAAAGTTTTCAGGTCATACGTGAGAAATCCTTACTCATTCTTTGTCAATTTCTAAATTTTGAGCAAACGCGCGAATGGTTAACTAACGGTCAGATCGGATCAGATTAGTGCTTTTTTAAGATTTTTATTTGCTTTTGATGTGGGAATGTAACCCTAACCTACATTATCTTCAACATCTTCTCGGTCACTCAAAACCTCATGCTCATGATTAACATTCATTGCCATGTACTTCTTTCGATGTACGATATATACGATAGGCAGTATTCTTGCAAGTTTTGTATAAATTTTAACGATATGTGCGTCATTAAAACACTTATTTTTTTGCCAAAAAATAGCTTTTATTCAAACTTTGTCTACAGACAAACTAATAGCTTCATAGACATGGTAAATGTGGCAGACGAAATAGAAGGCGTAGTTCTTCTGTTAAATCATGACTGTCGCTATTTTCTAGCCACACCTCTTATGAGTATTAATTAATATTTACTCCAATATTACTTTTTATCAAACATATTGTAACGTATCCTTGATCTAGAAGTGAACGTGTATGCTTCAACCTAATATGAGTGGATCAGATTTTGGATTTATTAAAGCCCTATAAAAATTTTGCTAGCTTTAATGTATATAGTGAATATTCTATGGTATTCGTGTAATAATATACTCGCACATGGAATTTTGTTATTCTAACCGAGTAACAGACTATATTTTCTCCACAACCAGAAATTTACTCGATTTTTCGCTCATGATTTGATTTAAATTAAAATTTGTTATTATGGTGTCGCGATTTACATCTACCATTGACAGTTTTGACATCCATGGCTATCGATATTGTTTAGAACAATTACGGAATATTCATTCCGTAACTTGTTTATGAAAATGTATGCAAAATACATAGGAAGCAAGTGTTTCAGAATAAATATTCTATCTCAAGAGTGAGAATGTTTACATTTTATTATTAATTTTTTTTTTGGAATTAATGCATTTCGCTAATGGTCGTGGAGAAATAAATATACATATTTCCAAAATACATACAATAAATTGTAAAATGAAATTTTTTGCTCTGGTTAAGTCGAATAACAAGAAACTCTCTTTAATGTTTCAAATTATCTCTTAAAATAGTGAATAGTGAATAATAAACCACTAACTATTCGGTTTATCTTAGTTTTATGCCTGAAAAGAAATACACTACTGTGATCATAGTGGCTCTTTGCTCTAATACATGACTTTTTATCTCTATTGGAGCTATATTTTTAAAATTTATATCTGGCAAAAGGAGAACTAGTAATTATTTTGTACCTCATGCTAATCTTTATTTTCTAAAAAAAAAATTAACATAAAGAAGAATAAATTGGTATGTGTGCGATACAATTTTTTATTTTAAAAGAGCAACCTTGTAAAAATAAATAACTTCACCAAAATAATTCCAAGACAAACAGTTTTAATATTTTTATCATACTCGTACATTAAAAATATATGTTATTCTTAGGATTATAAATCTATATTAAACAAGCGCATTTTAGTAGTGTTAATTTGAAATAATTATATTTTTTGTTAAATAATTTGGGTTACTAAGGCAAAATAAACCAATTATTATTAAGACTAGTTATTTTGATAATATTTGTCTTAAGATAAGATTGTTTAAAATGTATGTAAAAAAATAGATAACCTTAGATATGTTCGTACATAAATCTCTAATTGCCATACACGGCAACAATTTCATACAGCAAAACGCATTTGTATGTACATTTTTTATTAGATAATAAAACATTTTAAGAAAACGGTCAACAATGTCTTCTCGTGAAATAGCTTTATTTTACGATACCGTTTTGAGTATAGTTAAATCTGCTGGACAAGTAAGTATTTTTTTATGCAAATACAAATATGTAGATATTCTCGAATTCTAAATTTAAGTCAGTTCCTGTAAAACAATTTCTATACATTTTTCACATTATTACTCAGGATTAATTAAATAATTAAACAAATTTTTATTTTGAAGCAAAACCCACTTGTATTCTCATTCTCCTTATACCAGTGTAAAATATGTTTTTATACATATTTGTAGCAATTTTTTGAGTGCTGTCTTATTCTGCTTTTTGGTTTGGCAATAATATAATGAATTTGTTTTACAGATAATCAGAGACAAAATTTCAGATCGTAATAAATCTGTAGATTTCAAAACATCAGAAAAAGATCTGGTTACAGAAACCGATAATGAGGTAGAAAATGTCCTTATAGGTAATCTCTCAAAAAAATTTCCAAATCATAAATTTATAGCCGAAGAAGCTACAGCAAAAGGAGCCTCTACTATCTTAACAGATGCTCCAACATGGATTATAGATCCCATAGATGGCACCATCAATTTTGTGCATTCATTTCCTCATTCATGTATTTCTATTGCTTTGTTCATTAATCAGCAACCAGAAATTGGAATTGTTTATAATCCTATGCTTGAACAATTATTTACTGCGGTAAGAGGCAAAGGGGCGTTTCTAAATGGGAAACCCATTAAAGTTTCTGATACAACGTCACTCTCTAATGCATTAATAATTTGCGAAAACTTTGGCAGTTCTCCAACAGGTAAAATTGGGCCAGAAGTTGTCGAAAATAGTGTTTGGCTAGTAAAGGAATGCCACTCGTAAGTATCTGTACAAATAGATGTAATAGTATGTTGAAACAGTAACAATAAACAAACTAATGATGTTTTTAATTTTTTATATTCTACTTTATAACAATATTAACGGTTATTTGCTAATGAACTATTTTTATCTCTCATTATGCTTCTTGTAAGTTCCTCTCTGCTCAAACTGAAGGTAGGTTATAATAATTCTTGATATTAATAATAACACCAAGTTTATTTAATTTCGATTCAATCAAAAAGAAATGTCCCTATTTAACCTATTCGTGTACTATTTTAAGGTTGAGAGCCCTTGGATCAGCTGCGCTAAATTTGTGCATGATTGCCTGTGGAGCAGCAGATGCCTATTTCCAGTATGGTTTAAGTATTTGGGATATTGCTGCAGGTGAACTGATAATAAGAGAGGCAGGTGGTTTGGTCACGAATGCTAATGGTGAACCTTTAGAAAGATTTGGAAAAAGTATTTTGGTTGCTAGCTCAAAAGAGTTACATAAGATTTTGTCGAATAGATTAGCTGAAACTGAAGCTAAGCTTTTAAAATATTAATTTTCATTATTCTTAAATTTTATTCAGTTTATTGCTGTAGAAATATTGCTAGTTACTTATGAATGTAACAGTATAATAAAAGTTTTGAATATATACGTTAATTAATTTTTATATATTTTTTTTAAAGGAACTTGAGTAATTTATATACGGCTAGTTTAAAAAGTAGGTCATTTATGCCATCAGTATATGATATAAAAGTAATGATATAAAACTGTAATTTTGAAATTGAAAAAGATGATGATTATATATTATATCTAAATGGATTTAAATCATGTAAAATTATTTTATGTATGTATATATAAAAGTAATTTGCATGTTGTGTAATGCTCAAAACAAATACAAGCACACTGATAAAATTATATAATTTTTAGTTTTTAAGACTTAAACGGGCTCTATACAATCTAAATTGGAAGTGATTTGATTTAATTTAATTTTTGTGAGGTTAGTGTATATTTATTTTTTCACGTCGCCAAAGCAAGTCGTCTTTTATAACAATTTATTACTATGAGATCATAAATGAAACAGAAATATGTCAAATGTTTGACATCTCTTTTATCATATATTAAAATCAATCCGAAAATATGAACATTTTTTATGATTTGACAATTACTAAAATCAAATTTTAAATATTCTTGAATTTGTCAGAAGTTTCCTTATCACATTGATATATAATATTAAAAGTCATGCTTTTTTCTTTAATCTGCACTATAATAATTTTCCTTCAAACTGTCTAATTTCATCTGTTTTATATTTTTTGGATAGAAACTTTAAATTGCATACAGGTTAAGTCAAAATTGCGAACATACATTTTCTCATATTATTTAAATGGAACACCCTATATTTTATGCAGTATTTAGATAGACTTTAAATAGCTCTTTTATTTTTGTGAACCATTTCATATACCTATTTGTAACAATAATAACCAATTTTGTAAAAACAAATTTATAAATTTTATAGATACCTTCTGAAGTGTCCATTATATCTCCTACTAATGAAATATCACAATTATTCAATAATAAACTTTATTCAAATAAAAGAATATAACAAACAACAGTCAACAATAGGTACTACTTAAAACCTCCAGTATATATCTGACAAACCCTATATTAGGAGATTAAAAAGGTCAGCAGAATTCAAATAAATAATAAAAATTATTTAATTTAAATGTATTTAAAAAAAGTATATGTTTAGGTTGGCTTGCAACTACGAAACACTCTGTATAAGTGGAAATAATTTTAAGTTTAAAGCTTAATGCCTCCGACAATTTTGCTAAGGATATGTTGGACTTTTACACACTATTGGGACACCGTAGATATGTAATTTAACGTGTTTTTTGTTTTTCTTAAATTTATGCAAAATAAAAAGTTATTGTGAAATGAAAGTAAGATATATTCGTTCAAAATCAAGATTAAAATTATACATTCTTATAAGAAAATTCGAGTCTTGCGGTGGTGTGTTTTTTCGATAAAGGCATTAAAAATAACTAAAACAAAATAAGCGAAATAAGTGTATACATTTAAGTAAACTAGCGCTTAGAACTCCTAGTAATTAATAAATTAAAGCTTTTTAATAGGCTATTTAGAAACCTAAAATCTTTATCACAATAGTATTACGGATTAGTAGTGGATTTTGTAATATATTTTTATAGTAACCTTTTTACAACCATCATAAAAACCGTTGAAAAAATCCTTTATATCAAATGTTTCGCACAAAAAACATCAATTCGGGAATATAATGCGCCAGGATAAGATACTTACACATTTACTGCCTCCATTTCTGAAAATGATGTCGCGATTCCTTCAGAAATTACTGAAAATGCTTATGGTGTAAGGCCCGAAGCTTCGAGAAAAGAGAATGATCCAATTCTATCAAAGTCAGAACGAAATTACATTAGAGCTTCTCTCGGCAAGTTCGCCAGTGTGTGCCATTCTACAGCTTTTCTGGATATTTATGCCGGTTAATATGAGAAAATTTATGGAGGGGATTTTTACAGAAGGGGGTCTGCCTGTCTATCTTTCTTATTTACGTCCTGTGGGAGTTTCTATAAAAAAATTGGACCTACATAGAAGATCGTTATGTATCTATCTGGAATAGGATTAGGAGTTATGAAAATTAGCCGGTTGATGAAACTAATGGGGGACAGATATAAAATAGATAGTTGATAAGTGAAATATGTTTTTCATTAAATTGAATTTCATTAAGTCATAAATTAAGCTCAATGTTTTCCGAATTGGTGAAATCACTTGTTAGGCCATCAAACTAACCTGATATTTCTCCTTCTTCCTGATAGAAATTACAAAGACAGCAATCCTATCTTTACTTCATCGATTTTGTGTTAGTTGAATCGTCTGTTTATTTGCCTGATAGACTCTTTCAGAATAAATTCATTTGTCTCTAATGTGGGATTTCTTTTCAAAAACATATTCATTGGATGTTTATCCAATAGTGGATCTACAGCTTGATAGAGTATTTAGCATTATTATTATTATAATTGGTATCCAGAAAACAATTTCCCGAAAGACATTTGCCCAAACTCAATCCCCCGAATGGACAATTCCCCGAGTGAACAATTAATTGCCCGAAGAACAATTACCTGAAAGGA
This sequence comes from Hermaeophaga mercurialis, assembly GCA_951812935.1. Classification (NCBI taxonomy): domain Eukaryota; kingdom Metazoa; phylum Arthropoda; class Insecta; order Coleoptera; family Chrysomelidae; genus Hermaeophaga; species Hermaeophaga mercurialis. The sequence goes on from OX638360.1 coordinate 22,406,544, forward strand.
AAATTGACCGAAGGATATATTTAAATACTTATTGCTGGCTTTAATGTATTCAACCTAACTATCTAAAAATTTATTATTATAGTTAGATATTTATTTTATTTCATATTTCCTTTATCCAGGCTTAGGACTGGCAGCATATTGCTAGCGTGTTTAAAACTTGGATTAAGTAATCCATGAGTCAATTTTTGTTTTATTTTTTACGCATTTCATCTTTTTGTGTATTTTGTTAATACTAATTGACTACATTTTTACTATGCCCCATAAGAAATCATGTATATTTCCAGGATTGTAATTATTTATCAGACTTGTAATCTTTTCCACAGGATCTCTGTATTTTTTACATGTATTCCAAGTTTGAAGTTCGTATAGGCTATGCTCCATCTCACTTCCTTTAATAAATTTTCAAATTCCACAGATTATATGAAACCTCTTTGGGTATGCCCGATCCAGTTATCTTCAAAATAATCGATAATTGACTGAGCTTCTGTAGGTAACACATCTTGCCCACAAATGGTTTCAAATATATTTACTACATTTGGAGTAGGAACAAACGCTAAGTCAGCAATAATAGGAACTTTAATGCAAAATCCGCTTCAGTTTTTATACTTTCTGATTGGATTCAGATGCATTGTGTGAAATGGGATATTGTTTTCTTAGAACAGTTATCACGCCTCTTCCAAAATTAGATTAACAATCGATCATCGCGTAGACCTGAATAAAATAGTAAAATTTTTTCTCCATTTTTGCTAGTTTAGACTCTTCTAGGAAAATAATCTCTCTTCTGTTAAGACGTAAAACCAGAACGGCTAGTTGCTTACTCCGTACACTTTCTTTTAATGCTTCTTACTCTTGAAAAAGTGGCAACTGTTGATTAAGTTGAATAGATGAAGTTGGTAGTATCTTGGGATTGTGTATCATTTTCACTAATATTAAAAAAAATGTTTTTTCCACATGTCTTGCATCCGTTATTTTGTTAGGTACTCACCTTTTTTTACTACTTGATCTCCTAAGCTTGTAACTTGAGCTTTACATTTGAACTTCTTGACGTAATCATGTTTCCAATAAATATTTTTGCCTATTCTGTTAAAGAATTTACGATATGCTTCTGCCAGGTATTGTCTCGTTCAGTACCGTTAGCCTATCGGAGACGATGAGGATTTCCTTTTTATCTTACTTTAGTGAAGCACTGTGTATACATTATCTACAAGACAGTAGGTTAGTTTAAGTACGTAAGTAAATTGTTATTATTTCAGAGTCTCAAAATTCTTAAAACCCAATTGTTGAACAATAATTTTTTACACAGGCACTTTAACAATATCAATAAATTTGTTAGCCACAATAGAAAAATAAACTGCCATTTATCATGATTATTACTGTACTAAAATATCCGGTAATGTACTTAAAAATTCCTCTATATAATTTTTCATTTCCCATAACATCTCATTTTATTGAACATTTCCGTATGTTTTCGTTCATTCTAGCTATTTAAAAGAGATATAATACAGGTGTAATGTCGCTGTTAAAGTAAACATTTTAATCATATAAGCGACAGAAACGTGTCCATTTTGAATATTAAAGCCATTCAGGAGTATAATACACTCATACTGTCATATTAAAATTTTCTTTATCATTTCAAACAGAGCCGGTTCTATGCTAGAACCTCCTAAAATTTTGATCTTTTAATTTTTCTTATTGTTAAGGATAAGTCTTTGTAGTCTTGCAGTTTTAAATTTCATTTCAATTTTTATATTTTTTAGAACAACCATAAATATACCCCTCTTTAAATTATTCGGTTATTTGGTTATATAAGCTAAAATTACCTCTTTGTGTCATGAGAATTAAATTTAAAAAATTTCCAATTAAACTACACTTTTCCTTACGAAAAAAAAGATTCGTGTTCCTTAATTCACTTCTCTATACGTTCTCAGTCGAGAAGTATCTAATACCCAGAAAGAAAAATTTTCCCAAAATCATGTCTTCTGATACGATATTATATTTGGCTTAAGATTATTGCAACCACTGGTTATAAAATTATTGTGATTGAAATAATTCATGTCTTGTGAGAATACTCACGACAGGGTTTACTTGCAACATCTGTTGCATCGCTCTCGTATCATGATTGCAACAGTCTATGAAAGACGAGGTTTAGTTGCTTTCATATGTCGACCAATTTAGTTTTCAGTCACCTGATGCGCCCATATTACATCAGAATCAATTTGTAATCACAAAAGTGTCCCGAAATGAAAGAGAAAATTTCTTAATTGAAGTTGATTTACTAAGATGAAAAGACATTAGTTTGTATTTTTGGTCCTCTGCCGTTTTGTCAACATGTAAGTTCAGAAAACAAAAAGCTGCATTTTAATCAATTTTAGTTTAGTCCTGGGACCAGTCCTGGTTGAAATTTCCTTTATGTGTATTACAAAACTGAACAACATACTTCCAGTGGTCATCATGTTTACATAAGCAGTTTGGAATATATGTTTTAATATTTTTGAATGGAGCATTAAATATATTTTGAAATGCAATTTGGAGTAAATGGTTCACTGGAGACGGCTTTTAGGTAGTGAGTGTATATTGTTTTGAATATTGTGTTAAACCGAATTACTTTATCCAGTATGAGGTGGATATTTTATGTGCCAATATTGTAAGTAGTTTCTTAATAAAAAATGTAATTTTTGAAATCGATATAAAATATTTGATTACTATCGTATAATTCAATTCTTGGTAACTGTAATTTGATTTTTGTTTATAAGATAGTTAGGACTGATAATTTTTGATATAAATTTTAGGTCATCTGAATACTTACAAAATATGATTAGAATTAATTGTTTCAACCCTTACTTTGTGGAAATTATCCATAATAAATATGAAAAGATAAATTGTACTTATCTGCATCTCTGAACCAAGATTTCACTAGTAATATAGCATTTTCAAAGACACCCCTAGTAATTAATACGATGACTAATAAAAAAGAAGAAAAGCTTGCCATTAACCTTAAATTTTCGAAACAACCTAAATATGATGGGTAATACAGAACAATTACATATTTTGGAGATATTTCAAATAAATTATCAAAAATTATATCTCGTACCTCGTATCTTGTACAATACCGTTTAAAGTAAGAAATAATGTAGGTCAATTTTTGTACAATAATACATTTTTAAAATCAAATATTTACAAACTAAATTGTAGGGATCGTAACGCTGTCTCTATCTTAGCCAGACCCTTAAAAATATTATATAAGGTACTGTGGCCACTAACGAGCTTATAGATTAAAACAACCAGATAAGTCGCATTACTCAAAACACCTCATTGACACTAAACACAAACCTACCCTTAACAACAACAATTGAAACAAAAGTGGAGGTACTACATGTAAGTAGCAAGAAAGAATAACTTGATTTTTAGGAAGAATATGATATAAAGAAGTATCTAAAATGTTCTCATTATATTGTATTAAATGACCAATTAAACCTGGGGAGTTCAATTATTTTAGACTATATCTTAGACTAAATACCTATATAATATTAACCAAATTTTTTTAGAAAAGAAGAATATTATCGTACATATTGCTTAATGGTGATTGGTTGAAATGTGATGTGAAGTTGCTTACGCTTATAAAAAAATCTGTCAATATATATAATTATTATTATAATATAATTTAAAAAGCGTTGCAATACGGTGGACATTCAGTTTAGTATAATTTATCTTTTCATGTTTAAATATGAATAGGTTTAAAAGCATCAATTCAGCCAGTTACGAAAAGCTTTTAGTAATAATACATAATTTTAACCAACCTTTGATTATTGGCTTTCAAGGTTTTAACTTAATTTCAAATGCCCTTAACTCTGATATATAAATGTTCCTAGCCAAAGTGGAGATACCTTTTTCAAATAATATTTCAGAAACTTCCTTTTGACAACTACTTCCTGATTCCTGCCATCGGTCGTGACCGGAACTTTTAACTAACTTTTGATGCAGGTCTTGTCAGAATATTATTGCTAAAAACCCTTGTTGGAAGTTTGTATATTAAATTGAAAGTCGAGCTTCGGGAGTTTTTTTGAACATATAATCAATTTTAGAGGAATCAGCTAGCATGGAAGGAACTTTTGTCGAACTAAATGGCAGAAAATTGAGTGCTTGGGTGTTTTTAAAAGGAGTATTTAAAACAGGCCCTGTAATTTGTAATGTTAAAAGCATCTAATGCTTTTAACGAAACCTTATCTTTTTGGAATCCTGTTACAGATTCAAATATGATCACAAGGTGAAAATAAAATTGAAATGCTGGTCCTCATCAAAAATATATTTTGAACAATAGCTAACAAATACAGTAGAAATAATATGAAAAAATAATAATTGAACTCAAATTGAAAAAAAAATCAGACACTTTAATAACTAATACGAACTCAATATTATAAATATCTACTCGGGAGCGAACATTAAGTTTGTACAATGAATTAAATTGGAACAGATTACTACACCATCACAGTGAGTAAAACCTTCACTAATGCCTACCCATTTAGCAACTGTATGCAGAAACTGAAAATTTGATGAAAGTCTTTTGATTTGGAAACTGGAACGGGTGTTGAGTGTGGTAAATATAATTGATTGAATATGGTTTACAATTATCGATTTCAATTTATATTGTAATAAAAATAAAAGTTTTATTTTTGTTAAAAGAAATCTGGTCACGCCCTTCAATGTAGAAGAGAGTTTTTGTAATTATGAGGTGAGAAGCTCAAAAATACTTTAATTTATGCCCATGTGATTATAATTAACTTATTATAAATTAGTAAGGGCATAACTGGTTAACATCGATCAAATAATTATTAATAAATGGATTAGAATAAAATAAACATTAAAGACTAAAATTACAATGTAGTAAACATATTGCTTTGTTTTTGATTATGTTGTAGTTATATGTATATTTATGAAATTATGTATATCGTTGATTTTATTTGTTGCTTAATTTTATTACAGAAGGTATATAGCTTGATTAATCAAATGCTAATTATTCATAAAATTGTGTCTGCAATTAATATTCAGATACCTTAACTTTAAGGAATATTTTTTTTTCTCGATGACGCTTTAAAATAGTTAAAATGCTCAATTTTGATTATTGCTATAGCTAAATAAAAATATTAATTTGTGAGGTACATAGTTAAAAAAATATATACAATGTATTATAAAATAAAGACAATTAGATAAAATGTATTTTATTACAAATATTTCACTATAATTTAAATAGATGTGGAGTAATTTTCGTTTTTTTGCGATGTTTTGGTAGAGTTACGTAAAAGCGTGTGCACAGAAGTATTCAAATCGCTTACAGGGTGGATTGTTTGATATGGTTCATATAACTTTTGAGAAAGCTAATCGAATGCTACGCAATAGTGTACAATTTTATGAGAAAATTAGACTAATCAAATATTCCGCCTAGATATTACTGTCAAATTCAGTTTTCTGCTAAATTCACAAATTACCCTTTATATGAACAAAGAGAGGAAGGTGGAAATGTTTAACGGTGACGTGGTATTCCTCTTGAGAGACTCTATATATTTTGTATGTAAAGTGCCTCATGCCTCACCCTGTATATTATCACAAAGATTGTAATTGAAATTGAAATTGATTTTCAGTTATAAAGAAAAATTTAAATAAAATGTATTATTTATGATTTTAGGAATCATAATTAAATAAACATATAAAAATAAACAAAATAAACGGTAGGCTAATAACCTCCAGAGGTTGATGCCAAACACACACATAAACAATAAAAAACATTAAAATGTCCTCGGCTGGACTCTATCTATTAAAGGAAATTGACTCTGTGATTAAAAAAAATTAAAAATTAAAGTTTAATTAATACACTATAATAATCCCTAAAGATTTTTTTATTTATCCGCTGGTTCTATCAAATTAAAATATCATTACTGTCAACATTTAATTCATTTAACTGAGAAATTTTCTTAAACACTTTGCATAATTGAGTTAAAAGCTTCGTTTCAAACTTTATCGTCACACCGTATGTCTCAAAAAAATGCATTAGTATTATCATTTAATTGCCAGTGTTATCTATGGATATACTATTTTAACCCAATAATTCTAAAAACTCAGACGAACAGTTATATCACGACTCGATATCTACAACTCAAAACTTTAACAATTTGACCTACTTAAACGGTTACAAATTTTGCAAGCCGTCATGTTATAATTAGACGTTTCAATTCCTAACTTAAATTTTCAACTCTAGTTTCGGTTGTCATTCGAGTATAGTTGATAATTTAGCAAGTCCTTTCAATAATTCGGAGCATCTGCTCCGTAAACTTGGGCAAAGATTATGATAATCACAAACCTTATTTGAGAAACTGCTTCATTGAGTTTAAAACTATTGAATTAAATACTTGAAATCATTGGCGTCGCAAGGCTATTTATTAATATATGTATATAGGTCTTTCACGATAAACTTGAAATTACGTCATTTTGAGTTATTTTTATAGTCAACTGAATAACAAATAAACACTAAGAATAAAAGCGATTTACACTTAACGGGCAGGGGAAATTAAATTTTTAAAGTTGGCAATACTTTACAACGTTGCCAAATGGATCCTGCCAAAATATTTGTCATTTATCAATATTTTGATATTCCTTCTTTTATTAAAATGCATAAACATTTAAGTAGTACATCCCAGCAAATGGTAATAAACACTTAACAAACTATTTTGAACGCGAACGACAAAATGGAGGTTCATTAATTCCATTTACTGCTGTAAAAGTCGTAAGTATAGATTTTTAGAGTTTCGATTCAAAATTAATGACATATCTTGAAATTCCAAATTTCAAAATCATTTTCACATTTCTAACATAACATAAATTAACACAAAGCACAATACAATATTCATTAAAAGGAAGCACTGTCACAGTATTATCTTTAAGTAAAGGAAAAAACTGAGACATGACAACGTCGCAATTCTTTTCCTTGTGACGTCATTTCAACTTTCTCGGGAAAATCCTTTATAGAGTTTTACGACAAATAACGATGATGTTATAATATAAAGAATTACGGCGTTGTCAAGACAGAGATTAATTTTATTCACTTAAAGGCAATCTTGCGACTGTTATGCTTCCTTTTAATGAATATTGTTTTGTTTTAGTTTATTTAATAATCACTGTTTTTTATGGATTTTAAAGAAAACTGAATAAAAGACCATCAAAGAAACGAATATCCATAATAAGTATTTTGCTAAGGTTGATTAGGCAATATCGTAAAGAGTTGCCAATTTTTAAAATTGAATTTACCCTACTTGAAGTTAAGCATTTAATCTTAGTATTTTTTGTTAATCTATTGATTAACAAAAATAAACAAGATTGTCGTCATCGTCAATTTTTTGTAAAAGAGCTTTACTTGCTAAAAAACCGGTTGACCATGTAATATTCACGATGTATACATATTAGTAAATAAGACCGAATGGAATTTAAATTCGCTTCAATTCATCAGTAACCGAAAAATGTGATAAAGAAACGAAAGTCTGAGACGAGCTGAAAGCAAACCCAAAATCCTAAATTTGTTGCCGGACTGTCGGTGGTCAACCAGCATGAAATTGAGTTGAGAGGACATTTCTCAACCAGTCCGAAACAAGCCACAACTCCAAACCTGTGACATGCTACGCTGAATTCGTCAAAAACTTTAGATTATTTCTACATTATTCAAAATGTTGAAACTTCGCCTGACGGGTTTTGGACATGGGGTATTGTACGCATTTGTCCTTCAAGTGGAAGAAATAAGCTAGAAATCAGTGTACCAATGTAAGTTTCAAAATGAAAAATTAATTTTTCTTATTGTAGGAACGATTTTTTTACTCGAGCATTCACTGCTTAGTTAACAGAGTTGAACCTAAAGTTACGCTTATTAAGACTTGTAACTGTAGAAGTTAATACTTATGACACCAAGTAAAAAACACATTTTATTTGACAATGTTCTACAGCTATAACCTTCTAATAGAAGAGGAAAAAATATGAAAATATATAAAATATACCTATTATCATTTTAAAAATTGGGGATTGTTAAAATAATTTTATGTGCGTTTTCTTGGAAAGGTAAATTTTATCTGACACAGTTCGTGATACATAAAAATAATATAATGAAGCTTAACAGATGGGTATGTCGTAGTGTATTACCGTCACTAAATTTGTTACAAAAAATAATTAATTCAATAAAATAGATGACAAAATAGATCAGTTTTATTCTGCAAATACAATAGGATATTCAAGAATTATATCGTTTATTAGATAATTGTGGGTTAATTAGGTATTCATTGTTTAACGTATGTTAGAATAAAGAAAGTTGGGAAGAATTCGGAAGGAAAGAAGAGGTGGAATACAGAACGAGTTAATACAGATTTTGGGAAACTGTACGGAGTTTAAAGAGAAATAAATAAGAACAAATATTAAATATCAAAGATAACTGGAAGTATGGAGAGTCAGAATAGAGCTAGAAATAATAGATGAAGAAATGCCAGAATCTCAGAAAAGTTAGATTTAAGAAAAATTGCAAAGGAAACAAGAAGCTACAGACTCAGAAATGAAGATAATATAGGAACAGCTTAAACAAGTCGTTAAGTCAAATAATAGAAGATAAACAATTGAAATGGTTTGGTCAGGTGCAAAGAATGACACAAGAAATGCTGACAAAACAAGTAGCAGAGTTCAATAAATATTTAAAGAGTAAAATAGGAAACCGACAAAGAATATCGAATACAGAATAAACAAAATTGCTCAAAAGAGACAGAAAACAGTGCAGTAATTGAAACAGAAAGCACAGAATAGAAGAAATGGGTTGAGTATCAGGCGACGCTGTAATGTAATATAAGGTATAAAGAAAAGAAGAAGCATTTATGTTAGATATTATCTTGCATTTGTTTGGATTCAGTTATTGTTATTCATTAAATATCAACATCAATCAATCAACATCAACTTCTTTTTAGGATTGTTATTTTAATAGTTTAATTTTTGGATATATAACAAGCAGCCTACATCTGCTGCTTGAACTAATAAAAACAATGTAATTAATAAAATACGGCTAAAATTACTTCATTATGGAACGTCCGCTATTGCTAATTATTCAATGGAATTATGACATATAATAATAATTATAACTCTGATCAATCAATTATTTTATAATAATTTTTTGTCCTGAGATATAGTCATCCTTCTTTTTAAATTTATGTGTATCAATAATCACCAATAAAGCATAAAACAATTTTCTGGAACAATTCCAAGGAGAAATGTGAACCAAAGAGCGGTGGCAACGCCATCAGCGATTAAACAAATAAAGTAAGTACCTCAACCCTCATACAGTCCAGTGACGTTTCACCAAATTAAAAATGTGTGCGCATAAATGTTTTTAGTTAGAAAATCATGTACAGGATATTAATAAAGTATAGAAAATATTTTAAGGGAAGGCTAAATATTTTATTCAAAGTTGAAATGTTTTCTATTTTTTAGCAATATTTAGAGTATATATCTAGATATGCTAATAAACATTAATATTTGTGAAAAATTGAATTGAATAAAATTAAAAACACATCTTTTAATTTCGCGGTTTCTACTAACCTTTAAGCTAAAATTCTCTATTCAGACAACTTATGAACATGTTAGTCCAATTCTTCTTGCTTGTCAGTTAAAATTTTCTGTCAAAACACGTTCGTTGACCAAATAAAGTTTATTAATAACTGAATTGTCTGAAATTTCTGAAGATTCCAAATTTTACCCTCCTATTAGATACTATCCACAGCAGGTAAGGTTAATTCATTTCTATGGTCTTTTTCTTATATTTTTTTTAGGTTATAAACTTTATAGTTTATGTTTATATTTATACAATTGTCATTACAATAATAAATAACACTGAATGCTTTAAGGTTTCAGCCAACAGGTAATATCAGTTACATTGAGTTTGTTTGCTTTTTTAAGAAAATTGAAATTGAGGTTAAGCAATAAATTTCTTACAAATAGGTCAAATAGTTTTTCGAAATCATAACACTCTTTATGTTTTTTCAGTTTTGACAATTAATAATTTTAAACTTCAAATAAATTATGTTTCCAATGATATGAATTATACTTATTTTTGTTATATCCAAAGAATTAACTATTTATAATTAAAATACGATGTTTTTACTCGCATCTTGACATTATAATTTTCATTTGTACATTAAATTTTAGCTTATTATTCAGATATAACAAAGCCCATTTTCTAACAATAAATTACTTTAATTTTGTTATAATTGAAAAATTTTAGATTCTTATTTATTTATTTTATTTATTTTATAATTATTTATTAATTCATTGTTTCAACTCTTACTTTATGGAAATTATTAATTTATGTTTTTAATATGTCAAACTTCTTTCTGTCGTTAGAAACCTACTTAGATTTAAATATATTAAAACGATTTGGAAGACTGTGGAAATTCAAGATAAATATTATTTATCTTTCCCTCTTTATAGCAATAGATGTTATCTATTTTCAGAATTCTCTTTTAATCATTGAAATTATTCTTATATATTGTTTTAACCAATTTACATTATACTAGCCTATATGCTATCTTAAAGTATAATCAATTTTTGTTTAATCCAAAGTTAAATTATTTAATTCCTCTCATTAGACCGTTACGATATATTCTTTCTTGAGCCAATGCCTTCTGTTATCTATTTCCTTCATTTCCATACTTACTCTATATTTATTAGGGAACTTTTTTGTTCCTCTGTTTGTTATTATTTCAGCCATCCTATTAGTTTCCGGTTTTTCCATTCATTTTATTTTAGCTTTCGTTTTGTACTTTTGCATAGATTTCCTCATCTGGAAGCCATTCTATGTTACATTTATTTTTAATCTGTTTTCTTGTATTTCTGGTAATTTATGTTGATCTTTCTGTATCCTACCTGTACTTGTTGTCCTTTTTCTTGTTATGTTTGAGTCAACATATATTTTATATTCCTTATTCTTTAGTATATTTATCTTGTCAGTCATATATTCTAGTTCAATTATTGTTAATTCTCTCAAAATAATTTTTGCGTTTGTTATTAGTTACTTTCAGCGCCTCTTTCAGTCTTCCGCTTTTTTTCTTTAAATATCTTATTTATTTCACATTTTATTATTTCTTTTATTTCAGACAAAATTTCTACATTTTTCTAGATTAATTATTTTTAATTGTTATGAATTTTTCTTCTGCTCCTAGGTCTCCTTTTTGCTTACTTAGGAATTTTCTAAATAATTTCCTCCTTTCAAAGTATTATTTGTTTATCTTTTCTTGCTTTAATCTTCACTACTTTCTGTTTCTTAGTCTGGTCTCATTCCTATAATTTTCTTTATTACATCTTCACTTCTCATTTTGTTGGCTAAATGTTTATCCTATTCATATTTTATTAACAGTATTTATTTTTGTTTATGTTGTTCACGGAATTAACTTACATTCATAGAGTGAGAGGATATTAGAGAGATCTTAGAAAATATGTGGTCTAAGAGAGAGATGGAAACAGAAGGAGAAACAAACCACACACTTTATAAAACCACAGTAACCCCAATATTAACACTACTGATTATTTCCCCTTCTATTGCCCTCTCTATTTCTCTAGTTATGTTCATTACTATTCTCTCTCGCACACATGCGGTCCAGATATTATATACGGTCTAATATTTTTATGCTGTAGTGTAAAATGTGGGCTTTTGGATATGAATGGTTTCAATTGTAATCCATTCTATTTAAGGTGTACATCTTATACCTACATGTAAATGATTTTCATTAACTGGTTTGAATTTGATTTGAAAAATTAACCGTTACACATCAAAATGTTCGGTAGCTTTGAAGTTATTATGGTGCATTAAAATTACCGTTTTTAATTCACATGTAATGACAGGTACTTAAGTGGTTTTTCACGGATAAAATGCCAGTCTTGTAAATAATAGTTTACATTAGATGCTCGTTGAATCGTCTCAACAGGATATTATTTAATCGTTACAGTTGGTGATATCTTTAATTTTTTGCCATCATTATTATTCTAACGTACGCTCATGATTTTTCCTTTCCAATTACTGTGATTGGGACTTCCTCTTTTCCACATGTAGAATACGTATAGCAAGTAATTCAAGTCACTCCGTTGGCTTGTAAAAAAAAGAGTAGGTACAGAGCTTTTGAGCACGGGCAGTTTCCCCCTTTTTCTAACTCGAGGTCTGCTTTAAAAGCTCTTCAGATTTGTATTTTTAATTAAAAAGCTTTCCTTGGATTTGAATAAAATACGTTTATTATCCCAACTTTACTGGGTTAGTATAAATAATTTTAAATATTATTTAAAAGAGCAAAATATTATTGATCTAAATAACTTTGCTCTATTTTCTGAAGTAGATATTTAGTTTCGGTACTATTTCGCTGAAATTTGCAATGATAGTATTGTTAAAAAGTGTTCTTTTCCACCGATAGAATATTGACAAAAATAGAACAATTTTTGAACTAACGTAAATGTTACGACTTTTTGTTGAAATGGTGTTTTTTTATGAAAACATTAATTGAATCATCGTAATGTTGACTTGTTTCAATCCTATCTCAATAAATTGACACCTTTGTAATATGCATGCATTTACAATTAAACCAAACAATGAAATTACTTGGTATCAGAAGTATGTTTAATATATCAAATGCTAGAAATTTAGTATTTAAAAAAAGAGTTATTTTGAACAATACCAATTTCGCAAAGTTTTGGTTTTTACTTCCCCTTAAACATTTATTTGACAAGATAGTGCAACTAATTATATTATAAAGATGAAGAATAATAAATATATTTCAACCGTCTTTCTTTCGTAATATAACTTTTTTCCCAATTTTTCTAGTACTAAACTCTGAAAACAAATCACATTAAACGATACCTTTCATATAGGGAGCGCCTCCTGTCACTCCTAAATTTTTCATAAACATGATATGCGTTATTCAAGTGTTCTATCGATACAATATGTTCGCGCTTTTTCACGGCGCAAAAACAAATAGTGACAGCTTCCATTCCAGGCTTTCAAAATAAAACCCATTCGTTCGCATTTATATTTAAGTGTTGACATAGCCGCTACGCACCAATTTTGAAATGAAAAGATCTCATCAAACTTTTACTATACATACAGTTGCCAAACGGCGTTACATACGTCTAGACGAGTATGGCGAAATAATATATGAGCTATGTAAATGGTAACCCTGATGATGTTTTCAAAACTAATTTCCCGTATATCAGACGATACACATGATTTATAATATTATCAAATCCGAACGATAAAATAAACCCCTGGAACAAAGTGGCACTTTAGGCTCTCTAAGTCCTTCCATATTGTAATTAATCTCCATATCATTATTTTTGAGCCTCCTACTGTATGTAAATATTCTTATACAAGATGTGCACTATTTCGCAGGAACATTATGAGGACCTCGGAAAGTAGAAGAGCCAGAGAAAAGTTTTAATAAATAAAAAGCGGCAATAAAAAGTCATAAAAATATTTACAATTTCTCTTGCGGTTATTAAACATATCCATTATAATAAACTATTGTTAAAAATAAAAGAAAAATGTACAAAACACAATATTTTATAAAGCTATTAATTAATTTAACTATGAGATTCGATATGTTTTGCAATTAATTTATAAATACAATATAAACAAGCGAAATTCTTTTGCTTCAGTCATATGTTATTTGTTAGGTAAAAATAATTTTCTTTAAATAATCTCCATACAAAATAATTTATAAAGGGTTTTAATTCAGATGAAAGTAATGTCTATACGTTATTGTTCCATTAGTATAATTCTAGAAACCTTAAATACCTCTTTAGTTTGATGATCCCATCAGCATTATGGAATTCATATATATAAAAAACCTTAAATCTTATAATATGTAGAAGCAGACCGTTTTTGAGTATTTTAGATACCATAATTAAATAAGATCCTATGATTTCATTTCAAATATCGCCATATCACAAATTTAAAATGGATCGAACTTGTGGACTAGCCCCTTGCGCCATTATTAAATAATAAATAAACATAGAAGTTGCAGTGGTGTATAATTTACTATGTGTTTTCATGATTAAATTTAATTTAAGTTTTATTAGATGTTGTTATTTATTTATTTTTACTTTCGATAAGAGGATAACAATATATATGAGTATGCCTTTAATTTTGTTTTATTTAGTGATCGCTTCGACCACCAGGACCATTATTCTCGTGTTCTATGTAGGCTTTGTTACTGTTTTCCGGTGCCACTTTAAGTCGTATTTAAAAAAAAAGTTAATGGTGAGCCTTAATAAATGATAAGTCGTCTCCAAAAAATACTTTTTCTCAATTTTTTTTTTTTTTTTAATAAATCTAGATGAACAACACATAAATTGCACTTTTTATGGTTCCACGTATAATTTAATAATGGAAAGACAAATTGTAAATAATGTATTTTTATTAAATCTATGAATACTCAATTTCAATATTTCCTCTAATCTGTAACTTTCCTAGATATCAGTATTGAATCCACGAAATAGTGTACCAATTTAATCAATTGACGTATATAATTATTTCTATACTTTAATATCTATGTTCTGTATAAACTTAAATAATATTCAGCACTGTATTTACTAATGTATGAAGAGTGATAGTTTTTGATGCTCTTGAGAAGTTTCTAAAATCAATTTCTCAAGTCTGACAGGTAGAGCGCTTTCGGCAATACAATGCCATCATCAGGACGAAATGTTATACAAACTTGAGGGCAAAAGATTAATTATAAAACTCTTTTTTTTTAAATTTTTTTAGCAGGAACAAAACCATATTAAGTATTTTAAACGACATCAATGAAAAGTATGAGTGTAACATTTAATAATTTTTTAAATTTGTAATTTATAAAGGCCCAGGCCTGAATGTTGTCTTTATCAAAGACAACCTGTGCTTTAAAAGCATGAAAATTAGTTAGAATTAAAATTTATGTGAAAATGTGACCATGCGGTTTTTACAATTTTTGAGAAATATATATATATATTTCTTTAACACTAATCTTCCTATTAAAGAATTTTACACACTTGAAGTACAAAATTTGGCCTTTTCTTTCATCACTAAGTGTGTACGCACCAACACGTAACCTTTGTTACTCATCATTTATTAAAGAAATGATATCTTAGTAGAAAAACTATATATTTTTCCGTTATATCAATGTCTACCTACACATCTAACAAAAATGGAACTACTACAGAAATTAAAAAAATAATAATTTATTTGGTATATTTACTTTTATTACCTAAAACTTCATAGATTGATAATATGTAACATATGAATGAATTATTTGATACATCTGCAAAAATAAGAAATAATCATTTAATAATTTAGGGTTTATGGTATAATTTACCTTAAGAATTACCTCTCTGTTCACTAACACTAATCCATAACAATTGAGGGATAGAGGTTTTTCAACTTGAATTAATAAAATTAAATATATTTGAGAATTACTTTTGTGGTACTGGTACCATTTTAAATTAAGGAGTTCATTGTAAACATTTTCACTCTAAAAAATAAAGTAAATAAACGAATAAATTTTCTTGTATTTCCTGTACATATTTAAAATAAAAAAATATTCTTATATAGAAAATTTCAAACTTTATACAGTGCAAAACTAAGATCTTTAAAGATGGTCTAGATTTTTGACTCTCTTTATCAATTTTTCATTTAATCAAAAAATAATCATTAGCAATGAATAAAATAATGAAGACACTGATCTATTTTTGTTTGAAAAGAAACTGCAAAGAATTTTACAGTAAAATATCAACATTTAATAAGCTAAGCTAAAATAGGTTAAATCTTGCACATCAGTGTTCAAGTAATTTGTATAGAAAAAGAATAGTACAAAATATCAAAAAATGCCGTTTATTACTGAGTAGATTATTATTAGCTTTTATCTGTGAGCAAATCATATAAGGAAACACATTTAAGTGAAGTACACAGGAATATTCACAAATCTGACCTTTAATATGTTTTATACCTTTACTTAACTAAAGAAATTTACAAAAAAATTTAATAAATCTTATTAAAAAAGGTTGAAATTAAATTGTACTTATTAGGAACAGATATATATCGGAAATTTAAAAAAACTCACATAAGTTCTTATTGCCTCTCCAGATTCACTTGAAATTAAAATAAACAAAATGCCCACATGCAACATTCCAATAAATGGAATTGTTTCCTTGGACTTCGTTGACTGAAAATAAACATTTAAATGGATGGAAAGAAAGTAAAACACAACTTAGTACAACAGCAATTTGTGCCGTATACTGAAATGTCGTATATTTAATATTAATATTTAAAAAAATAACGGTGAAAATATAAATGCAAATTACTTCATGCTAATCACCATTAAGAGTGAATGTTCCAGTTTTGCGTTATACTCAATTACAGCTTTGCAATTTGACAAAATATAACACAACTACTGGGAACTAATAACGACTTATGCTTTTAATACATACAAGAAGGTTTATTAGAGGTCTCAACAAGATAATTTTTTATAAAAAGTTTACAATTTTCTAAATATTTTGATATGCTAATTCAGATTAGAGTTATTATTTTAAATGTATTTTATAGTAATACTTTAATTGAAAAGTAAAATATGGCGATGTAGATGTAGAAAGACGTAATTATTGATAGCACATCCTAACAATAACAATAAATATTTTATAATTGCATATGTTTTGAGTCGATAAAAAGGGGGATAGTCAGAGTCACACCTCCTAATCAGTGGCGTGTATATCCGAAATTAGTACATATAGTTTATTTTTGATTTGGAATGAGGTAGTTGGTAACAAACTGAAGAAAATATATCATTTCAATCCTTAATAACAAATAAGTATACCAAAAATTGGTCGGCGGATAAACGTTATTTTTTCTTTCTCTACCTAGAGCCGAAAATATTTCAGTTTCTTTATTACTTTTAGATACATATCTTTATTAATTTTAAAAACATTGTAAGGAATATAATGGTTTGTTTATTCTACAGATACAGTCATTTAATATTTGCAGATTTAGAACTTGGATGTCATATAAGGCATCAAACAAATATTTAAAGGTTTATACAGGGTGATGCATAAAGATTGGGATATAGGCTAAACTATTGGGATATAGGCTAAGGGCAGGTTATTAGGACCAAAATATGGCGATAGGACCAAATATACCGTAATAAAATATTGCTGTGGAATAAAATATAGGGCGTTAAAGTTGAAATTTATTTTTAGTTTTTTTTCTGATAATGACACAGTATATTTATTAATCGGCACAGAGACATAATTTTGGACAAGGAATATTATTTTATGTATTATTTCACATTTTGTTACAAGGGGCGCCTCGTGAATGATTCCTTATGATGAAATTAAGTGGTAGCTTTTTTTCACGAAACTTTTTAGTGAATTTGATTAGAAAATATGATGAAAACATAATTTCTACGTAATATTGATATTTTTGTGTAAACATGATAATTTCACCTGTTTTCGAGAAAAACGCAATTGAACAGTTCAGAGTCACAGAAGGGGTTTTCGAATAAAAGACAATAAAAAAACTTATAACGTAAGGCTTCTATTTCAGAAGTAAAGCAGATTTAAAAATAATTTAACATAAAAAGAGCAAACTTAAATTAAATGTTCTACGTGGCCTCCTCCGACTTCTATGCCTTTTCAAATTCTTTCGTCTCGTTAATTAAGTTCATGGGCATAAACTAATGACTTTATATGTCCCCAAATATAAAAATCAAGTGGGTTATAGTCAGTACTTCTTGGTGGCCATTCAAAATAACTTCCTCTGCCAATCCATGTTGAGGAAATATACCACTTAGATGATTTCTAATAACTAATGAGAAATGAAATGGAGCTCCATCCTGCTTAAACTACAATTTCCTTCTTACATCTAGTGACATATCACCCAAAATATCACTAAAAGTATTTTGCAAAAAGAATAAATAAGAATCTCCATTTAAATTTGAAGAAAGAACATATGGCCCTAGTAGTTGATCGCCTATAATGTCAAACCAAATATTCAATTCAAACTCATGATGCTGAAAATGTCTTTCTTTAACAACATGCGGGTTTTCTTGTTCCCAGTAATGACTGTTTCACCAATTAAAAACCCCTCGTCTGGTAAAAGTCGCTTCATCGGTGGACATAATATTCTTACTAAAATTTCGATCATCATTATGCTTGTTGAAAATACGTTGGCAGAACTGTAACCGTCGTGGAAGATCTCTTGGAAGCAAATTTTGAACAGGAGTGAAATGATACGGGTATAACTTTTCTTTTTTTAGAATTCTAATCATAGACGACTGACTTACTCCTGTTGTTGCTGCCAGTTGAGGTGAATTTACTTCAGGATTTTCATCTACTCGAACCAAAATTACCAAAAATTATCGTGTTTAAACAAAAGTACCAATATTTCGTAGAAATTATGTATCTAATCAAAATCACTAAAAAGTTTCGTCAAAAAAGCTACCATTTAATTTCATCATCAGGAATCATTCACGTGGCGCTCCCTGTAACAATATTAGAAAAAATGCATAAAATAATATTCTTTGTCCAAAGGTATGCCTCTGTACCGATTTCGATAACAATTGATAAATGTACAGTGTCATTATAAAAAAAACGAAATTTTAACGCCCTATATCTTATTCTACATCAATATTTTATTAAGGTATATTTGGTCCTATCGTCATATTTTGGTCCAAATAACATGCCCTTAGGCTATGTCCCAATAGTTATGAATCATCCTGTAGAATATCGTGAAATTTTAAGATAAGTATTTTGTACTTTTCATATTTATAGAGAAGATAGTAAATTAAATGTATCTTTTACTTTTAATGTCATATTGATTCATAGTTGGAATTAATAGAGAAAAAATTTTGAAATAAACTAAATATATTATTAAACATTTTGTGAATGATCTATACCTATAAAGCAAAACAAATTAAAAAATATTCGCCTTCCCCCTGCTTTACACCTCGCACACAGGAGAAACTGTTCGTTGAGGGCCTTTCACTCTAAAAGATATAAAATTAATTAGCTTCTTCAATAAATAATTTTTATTAAATAATTGCATTTGTTCTATATCTTTAGAAGCTTATGTTACGTCCAGATACCAAAGGACAATTTTATATTTATTTTTTAAATGTGTACTACTTTTTAGTAGCTAGGTGTATCAAATTTATGAAGCAATAACAAAAAGACCAAAATAAAATTATACAAAATTTTACTTACCATCAAAAGAACAACAAGAGTACTAACGAGTATTGATCCAACCATATATAATGCAAGTATCTTCCACTTTGAAAATGAAATAAGGTGAGCATTTGCCCTTAAAATTAATAACCATTATAACGGAAATACAACAATATAGTATCTATTTCAAGCATTAGTTTTACTACAGTTTTCCCCATAATAGCTTAATAACCAACTTTTAATAATTACCTCTCTATTCGGCTGAACTCCCAGGAAAAGTACTTTAAATTCCTATTTACAATTTCTTGATAGGCTTCTGAATACACATGATTTAAAATTTTTATCGTCATCCTTAAGATCAGCTTCAAATTGTGCTAAATTTTGAATTTGTTCAATTAATTTTGCAAGACTAAAACCAATCTGTCCCATAAAATACAAATTTAGATAATAAGGAAGAGATGCAAATAACAAACTATGTGGTACGATCAATCCATAAATAAACATTTTTATCAATATGTTATCCAATTTGAAGTTTCTAATAAGGATGAGGGTCACATTATTTTCTTTATTGGCAAATACCATATATAAGAAATACATTACAATTTCAACGCAGCAGCCGATATAAGTTAATACTCTTAGTTTTTTAATAAATATTTTTGTTCTTTGTATAAGTTTTTCACTTGGTATTCTTGAGTAAGCTTGAAGAATTTTAATGCGATTTACATAATTCATAAAAGTGTTATATCTTCTCATTGCCACTTGATAAGACATTAGCAACTAAAAAAATAGTTATTTTTTAAATACTTTCTAAATATAAAATAATTCTACTGATCTTTTAAGACAAAAAAATTGTTGCAAGATAACGGAACCCTTCTCAAAATATGTTTTTTCGGAGTTTTTAAGAAAAGAAAAATTATTTTATAGA
Source organism: Hermaeophaga mercurialis (assembly GCA_951812935.1). Taxonomy (NCBI): domain Eukaryota; kingdom Metazoa; phylum Arthropoda; class Insecta; order Coleoptera; family Chrysomelidae; genus Hermaeophaga; species Hermaeophaga mercurialis. The sequence goes on from OX638360.1 coordinate 22,426,708, forward strand.
AAAAATACTTAAACTAAAAGTGGCATTTTTATTTGAAAATCAGTATTTATCACAAATTTATGTTTATTTCAATATCTTACAAAGGCTCTCAGAAAGCAAACTATTATAAAACCCATTTTATGTACTGTGTAATAATTATTTTCATTTTAAAATGGAAATTTACATTAGGGTTTTTCGATTTTTTGACTATATTTTTATCTCCTCATTATCACAGTAAAACCATTGACCAAAATTCTCAATACAATAAATATAAAATTTTACTCCAATTTCTTCATGCTTTTTTAAAAACTCTAAAACCATCCTCTTGTAATAGAGTTCGCAAAATATTGGAGCTCTTTAAAGTTTTTCCAAGGTCTTATTCTTTTTTTATAAATTTCTAGAATTAATAATAGAGTCCACTTTCTTGTTATTTATTTTTTGAGAGCCAACTTCCTTCCTAACATCTAGCCAAATCAGAAAAATTCTCGCACCTGCCGGGATTCGAACCGGGGGCCATTCGAACACCAGCCCGAGGCTCTACCGCTACTCACCCACTCACCTTTCTTTGCTATTTCTCTTTTTCCTTATTTAATCATTTTCTACAATCATCAGGTACTAAATGCTTTTAATTTTATTAATTAAATATATCATTTCACTTTTATATTCCTCATCTGCTAACTGTTGTACATTTTATCTGCATCTTCCAGAATTAAGTTTCTTGCTAAACTTAAAACATGTCCACACTCTTTAGGAGAAGTGTGTTTGAACGAGTTTGTAAAGGAGAGTGTCGGCAAACTCTCTGAAAATGCATGATATCTTGTACTTGACAGTTATCCTACAATTTTACAAGATATATCAGTGAGAACAATGTATTATACTCTTCTCATATCTGGACCTCTGTTATATATAGACTGCTTCAGGACTCCCTTAAAATATAAACTGGAATATTTGCTGTATTATTTTAGTTACAAGTCTTCACTATCGAATTTCCATCAAAGAAGTTAAGCAATTATTGCCTTGAAACAAGATTGTATCAAAGAGCCGGACTCAGAAGTGACTACCAACTGGATTGACTTGAAATTGGTTTTAGTGTCTAAGATCTTAATTTTCTTAGAGTCCATTTTTATAGGATCCGAGCTTTATTCTGATATTGTCAAGACACTATCAACTTCGATATCACATGAAGGAAATACGTTTCAAATCCAAAGAACAGCAGCCGAAGACAAAGTTGCTCTTTGTGATTAAGAAAAGCTGAAGTGGTTTAAATTATTTCAATTGATTGCACTTGACTGCACAGTCACTTTTTGTCCTTCAGAACCTAATTTTTATTCTACAGTTTATAATATAATAAAAAAGACAATTAATACCTACATATGCTAAAAGACATGCCGTTGTTATATATTCTCCTATTCTCTCACTCTCTATCTTCGTTATAAAAGGAAAAACAATAAACAAAATTACGCCTGTAAGATTCGTCCAGTATGCACATCCTGCTAACATCCTTTGATATGGAGCACGGTATAGCATTGTACCCCAATCTAGCAGCCAATAAAAGTAATCATCTAATTAAAAATAAAATAACAGAATTAATACAATAATATAAATAAATAAAATTATTAATTTTTAGACGTAAACTTTTAAAAATGTCAGAAAAAAAAGTTTAAACTATAAAAAAAATATACTTTTATAATACTAAGTATAAACATATGGTAATACTCCACATACCGTCAAATGTGTGAAATTCTCCAAAACACAATGTAAGAAACCAACTAACTCTATTAATTCGATTCATTTTTCTCTAAAAGTCAGTACAGGAATGGTGCTTTATGAAAATAAATATCCTTATTTTATTTAAGAGAAATCCAATAATATTAAATGTTAATTTTAGGGTAATAATCATCAAGAACACTGAAAAGACGCAGATAATTAAAGCTACGATAATTATGTTAAGTACAATACAAATTAATAAAGATGGTAATTTGTTAATAATGAATAAGAGACATAATACAATACATAAATTTAATAAAAAGACTATGTCATAAATTAAAAGCAACATCAAATGATTAAAATCCGAAGAATACATACATCCAATTAGATCTATAGTTTTGTTAAACTGAACTAATTAAATTAATTGTTTCAACTCTTACTTTGTGGAAACTTTCCATAATAAACATGAAAAGATAAATTATACTTATCTAAATTTCCACTGTATTACAAATTTTTTTAATCGACCTAGGTTTCGCTATTTTGACATAGCCTTTTCTAGATTTAATAGAAGATTGACAGATTTTTTATAAGCGTAAATAATTTCATATCATAAATATTTTAACCAGAATCATTATTAAGCAATATATACAATATTCTCTTTTTCCTAAAAATATTTTTGGTTAGTATTATATAATAATTTAATCCAAAAAGTAATCCAAGGTAATTATCATATGACTATCCCTTATAACTCAAATCATCCTATGTCACATAAATTAGCAATTTATAATTCAGTGATAGATAGTGCTTTTTCAATACCAATGAGTAAGAATAATTTTAAAAAGGAAATTAATATAATAAAACAAATCACTACCTCTAACAATTATACATTACATCTAATAAATAGGTTGATAATAAAAAGAAGAAAGGGTTGCCGTTAACCTGATTTTTCCGAAAGAACCTAAAGATGACGGGTCATACGGAACCATTACATATTTTGTAATATTTTAAACAAAATATCAAAAATTATATTACGTCAACATCTTGTACAATATCTTCTAAATTAAGAAATAATATAGATTCATTTTTATTAAATGTAAAACTTAAAATTTAGATTTTTAATTTCTAAATCAATTTGTAAGGAAATTTATAAATAAATTAATATACTTACATATATATATATATATGTCTAAAGAATGTAATGATAATTATTAAAATAATTTTTTTTAAATTATTAAAATTTGTCAAAATCAAATTATATTTATGAGGATTAAACATATTATCATAAAATTAGTAAAAAAAGTTCTTACTGTTTTTATAAATTCACATACAATTAAAATATAAAAAAGACCTAATATCAACACCCCAATAAATGGAGTTGTTTCCGTTGACTTCATCCAATGAAAAATAAACAAAATTTAAACTGATGCTATAAAAGTATTGCAACAAAACACATGTTAACACACGAATATGGCCACTTTAAGAATTAATAAAAAAAATACATTTAATTATTTATTTTACGCTAGTTACTTTTAAAGATATAAGAGAAACGAGTTTATTAAAAAAAAATACATGAAAATCATTTTTGATTTACGTATTTAAAAATGTGAAAGATCATTAGATAACATTATTGAAACAATTGTTACGAGAAAATTTAAAGAATTTTGAATATCGTGGAAATTTAAGATAAGTACATTGTCTTTCATATTTATAATGGATAGATTCAAGAAAGTAAGGATAGGAACAATCGTTCGTACTTTATTTTTTAAATACTACTTTTTCATCATAAATAATCCACTTTCTAAAAGAAATAAGGTAAGTATTTTTCTCTTAAATAAATAAGTAAATAAAGCAATAGTTTTCACAATAATAAATAGTTTAATGTTGTGCTATTTAGGCAACGTTTTAATAATGACCCCAGAAAATATAAATATGTATAAGGAAATAGGAGTAGATAAGAACAGCATGTTAAGTAACACAATTGATACATAAATAAACATTTTCATTAATACTTTATCTAATATAAAGCTGCTAATAAGGATAAGAGCTACATTATTTTCATTATTAACATATAATATACAGTATGGTTCAAATGAAAGGAATAAATTCATTATTCTCGTAAATCGTTGATTTTAGGGGAAAATCCTGAAACCCCTCGATTTTTATTTTTAAATGGGAGCTTCGTCAGATCACCTTTTTATTTTTGACGCCATCTCTGTGAGCGTGATGACATCATCAATAAAAATTTTAAATAGAAAAATGGGTCTTGTAATACATCACTTCAAAGGTTTTAAATATCTATTCACCCATATCAATTATGTCTAAGTATTATTGTCAAAAGTAGTATTAATGACACTCGAACATATTTCTTAATTTATTAAGTATTGTTGTGATGTATTAATTGATACCCAAAAATAAATTTGGTAAAGGCCGTCACTGGCACTTTTACTTTTTTTAAAAAGAAAACTAGTTACCTTATTATTATTTCTTTTATTGACATTCAACATAATTGTTATTGTCAAGTGGTTAATGATATTGTATTAGACGGAAACAAAAACTTTTTGACTCTTTTATGAACATGAAGCTGACTGAAACGGAAAGAATTGAAATTCTAATATTAATTTGTTGTCGACATAAAACACGTACGCAATAAGAAGTATGTACAAATATCTTATATTTATATTATAAGAGAATGTTAAGTGATCCGTGCCAATTCTGCGTGAACTGCCAAAGATTACAGAAAAAGTAAAATTCAAGATAATTATACTAAAAGTTCCATTCGTGGATGTTGGATGCATAAAAAAATTAAAAGTTCATAGATTGATAATATGTGACATATGAATGAACCACTCGATAAGTCTGCAAAAGTAGGAAATAATCATTTTATATTTACCTTCTGTCATAATTTACCTTAAGCAATAGCTGCCTGTTCATGTTCACTAACACTAATCCATGACAATTGAACGTTAAAGGTTTGTAAACTTGATTTAATATTATCAAAAATAGCTGAGAATTACTTTTATTATACTGGTACCATTTCAAATTAAGAAGTTCATTGTAAATATTTTCGCTCTAAAAAATAAAACAAATCAATGGATAAAAATGTTGTGAATAAAAACAAAATCAGGTCTATTGTACTTAGCAGTAGTCAGCATAAATAATCATTAGGAAATAATCTTGGAATGTCCCTTTTATTATATTATTATTACTATTATTGTTTTTTTTACTATTATTATTATTAGTATTACTAATATTAATTACTGTTATTATTATATATCGCTGAGCAAATTAAATAAGAAAACATTTAGATGAAGTAGATAGGAAATGGAGCGTGTAAAACGTTATAGAAAATTACTTAATATTTTTCATAATCAAAATATACCTATTGGGCTTGAAGACACTATCAGAGCAATGATTAAAATACTTACCTTAACTCTTATTGCCTCACCAATTTCACATGCAATACAAAAATAAACAAATCCCAATTGCAACATTCCCATAAATGGAATTATTACTTTTGACTTCATTGACTAAAATATAAAAATTTAAACACATGCAATGAGAATTTTTTAAAAAAATAGACATATAATTACTTGCTCGAATCATCCACCTAAGACTTATATTTGGGGAAGTGTCATATAGTGAATATTTATCTTTTGAAATAGAATCAATTTAAGAATTAAGGAAGAATAAATGTTTGTTTTTTAAATAACGGTAATCAGCTTAAAATATTTAAAATAATTATATAAAGCAAATTAAGAAATAGTTATGATAGTTTAAATCCATTTCAAATACTAAGTAAGAACTATGACTAAAAACAAAATTATAACTTACTAACAAAAAAATAACAAGAGTAGCAACAACTGCCGTAGCATCTATAAATAATGCAAGTATTATCCACTTTGAAACTGAAATAAAATGTGTATTTGCCCTTAAAAGAAAAAAAATACAATGAAAATACAAGAGAGTAATATCAGGTCCAATCATTAGTTTTTGCTATAATTTTCACAATTATAAATAGCTTAATGTGTGGTATTTCTTACGCATTATTTTAATAATTACCTTTCTATTCTGCTGAATTCCCAGGAAAAATACTTTAAATTTAATTTGTCCATTTCTTGATAGTTGTCTGAATACACATATTTTAAAATATTATCGTCATCAAGTTTAGCTTCAAATTTTGCTAAATTTGAAATTTGTTCACTTAATTTTGCAAAGCTAAAACCAACCTGTTCCTGACAATATAAAAGTAGAGAAATAGGAGTAAATGTAAATAACCAACAATGTGGCACGACTAATCCAAAAATAAAGATTTTTATAAATACTGTATCCAATGAGAAGTGTCTGATAACGACAAGAATCACATTTTCTTTATTGGCGAATATAATAATATATAAGAAATACATAACAATTTCAACGCAGCAGTAGATATAAATTGCTTTTTTCAATTTTTTAATACGTATTTTTATTCTTTCTATAGGTCTTTCACTCGGCTTCTTTGAGTATCCTTGAAGAATTTTAATGCGATTTACAAAATTAGCAATAATGTTATATCTTCTCATTGTAACTTGATAATTCGTTAGTAACTAAAAAAATAATCTTCCTATATATATTTAGATGCATATGAAATCAATAAATTGATTATTTCATAACTTGTTGACTTATGATATATACGCTGAATCCTGTCGATTTTTCTTTTCAAACGCTGGGGGTTCAGATATTCCTTTTACTCGAGACGTCCTTTTTTTATGCTTGGTGAGTTATCGACGATTCTTTTGAATAATTGAAGATTTAGTTCGGATAGCAAGAAATAATGCTGACATTCTAAATGTCGAAAATTTCACTGATAAAGTGCGATCCTATGATCCTGTTATCTAGGTACATTATTCCTGTACATTTAGGATGTTGAGTACGATACTCTTGCATCCAATATAGAATTTCCGTAGTCCAAATAATGTTGCTTCATACTAAAAAAGTTTTTTAATTGGATCTCTATTTTTTATTAGTTCCCAAACTAACGTAATTTTATAAGGATGAGACTACTGCTATTTGTAGCGTTTTAAGAACTGCAGAATGGGCGGCATAGTTATCTTCAAATGCTAGCCCAATATCCAGATTTTTATTTCCAACTACCTTTATTAAGGTCTCTTATACTGTTTGTCTCAGGTTCTTCTGAATTTTGTTTATGGAGAATGATGAAACTAATTCTGAGTTCGGGTATTTAATGTTGAACACAATACTGTCTATTCCATCCTTATAATGTGATTTAACAGGTAATTAAATATCTTTTAAATACTGAATATTATGAGCCATATTTCTATTTAAAAAAATCATAGATGACGTGATCGCACTCATACAAATAACGTAACGAGTAAAAGGAAAATCATAATAAATCACCAAGGACTCTAGGTATTTGAATTTTGCATTTAAGATTACTAAACTTGATAGCCAATGCGTTCCTACCACTATGAAAAATAAAATTGTGCTTCAAAATATTTACACTTTCTTCGAAAACTTAGATATCAACAATGCTAACATTTAACACATTTTAATATATTCTCATAAAGTAGAGCTATTTAGAGGGAAGTCCTAGCGTCTTAAAAACGTGCCACAACATGGGTTTTTTGCAATTTTTGAGAAAAGTACTGAATCAATTTCGTTAATATTTTCCGAGTTTATAGACCATGGTAAGTACATATTAATGTACCATTTCAATCGACACTCGTACACTTCTTAACTTTCAAAAATGACCAATAAAATATTTTTGTGCTTTGAATATATTCAAAAAATTGCGAAATAGTGAGGATATGTCAAAATTTCTGAAATTAGTGATTTTGAAATTCCCGGGCATTATTAGCATATATCTTCTTTTAGTTCAACCTTTTTTCGTTAGTACTCCTGGATAAATTTAAATAAAATATATATTAGACCTTATTTAAACTGCTCAATAGAACAACAAAATAACACCGGCCTAAATAAGGTCATTATTGCAATTATATTTGAATTGTAATAGGTTTCTTTTAAAATCGAATTTATATTTATTAATGAATTATCTCTTTCTAGTTGTTCAAAAGTGAATTTTATACTTTTATTTTCAGATCCAGGTATTACGCTTTAGAGCCATACAGATATTCACGCGGCAGAGTATTCAGAAATACAGAGAAGTAAATAAAAATACAGTAGGTACTCAGGTTAACATATTTTAAAGCATTTCAAAAGTTAGTAAACTCCGTCTCTCCGTTTTTTCTAATGAAATTATATATTTTTTTGTTCGACTCTTAATTACATTCTCTCTTTCTTATTTTGTCTTCTCTTTGGTTTTTCTTTTGTAAATGTAGGTAATTACCGGACTGGAAATCCTTCTCTATTTCTTATTTGTGAATTACATGTTTATTACATTTTTTATTTCATTGGAATAAGGCGTTTTCAAATATTATAAAAAAAATAATCCATGCGCCACCATTCTATTATTTTATTATTTCTCCATGACTAATATTTTTTATATTCTCTTCCATCTTCTTGCTCGTCATCGACGTTCTATAGATATGATCACTATCAAACAAAATCGATAATTTCAAGTACATATTATAAACAAATGTTTAGACGACTCTAGAGGCATGGCCAAATTAAATTATTCGTGAAGGATACTGGTAGAGACATCTAATAGGATAAAACGTTCCTTTTAAAACTGAAACATCCCTATTTAAATTGTGTTTCTAAAATATTATAGCTATCTCAATATTAACTTAGTTCTTATCCTTTTTAAACATTTTGTGGTATTTTTCTTAGTTTCTTGTTTATATAATTACTTGTTATTACTGTTTTCCTTCTTTTCCATTTTCTCTAATTTCAAGGTCCTAAATGCTTTCCTTTTTATAAATTGATAATTTTCGTTGCGTTTTTATTCCTAGTATGCAATTATCGTATATTTTATACTTTTTTAAATTCTTATACTAGATTTGAAACATCTCACTATCTCCGCACTCTTTGGGAGAAGAGAACTGATGAATTTTTAAAGTATCCTGCCGGCAAACGTCCTAGCTAATTCAGTCGGAAAAGTTATGACGTATTTTTTCATGTTTAAAAAGCGTATCTATTTACACGTAGATCAATGATATATTGTACATTTTTCTCCATCTTTCAGTAAGTTTCATAATTCCTTGTTGATAGGAAGGCCAGTCTTTATCAGTGAAAAACTGGACAAGGTGTCGATTCAAAGCCTCATCCGAATGAAACTAATAAAAATCCGATGCAGCAAGGTCCAGCGAGTATGTTGGATACGTGGCAACATATTCCATCCATGAAGTTTTAATAAATAAATAAACTTTATTGATAAAATAATATATATCATTAATATATACCATTTTAGTTCAACCAAAAATGAACAATAATTACTGTTACATAAATATCGGGAGTTTTCCAACAGTCATAGCTGGAACCTAAAACCATCCTTATAAATTCTCTATAAAGAAAAGCCAACACGTCCAATAGCAAAAAATATGCTGATCCTATAATGGAACGGACACGATTTTGACTATTTAACTGTCCTACTCCTAGGACTTTTGACTTTCATACCACATGAAGAACATGAAGGAGATAATTGTCAAACCGAAGTCTAATTGTTGAACCTGAGTTTTTGAAGATGAAGTGCTCTTTGTGACTGAAAAAAGCTAACGTGGTTTAGCTTTACTTTGAGTTTCGGAACCTAACTCATATTTTACAATTTATATTGTAATAAAAAAAATGTGGCCACTAATACCTACATACGCCATCAGAGATACCGTCGTTATATGTTCTCCTATAATTTCACTATCTATCTTTGTTAAAAAAGGAAGGATAGTGAACAAAAGTATTCCCGTGAAAATCGTCCAGTATGAGATTCCTGATAAAAGCCTATGATGCGGAGTACGGTAAAACATGGTGCCCCAATCAAACAACCAATAAAAGTAATCATCTATTTAAAGAAATAATTGAATTAATAAAATACTGTTTAAAATAAGCAACTAATATTATTACATTTTTGATAAAAAAAAATCACATTTTTTTAACTGTAAATCAAAAATCAAAACATATGAAACATACCGGCAAATGTGTGAAATTCTCCAAAACATAATGTAAGCAACCAGCTAGCTTTAATAATTAGATTCATTTTTCTTTAAAAGTCAGTACAGAAATGGTTCTTTATTGGAATAAAAATAATTTTTTATATAATAGGAATCCAATAATACTAAATGTTAATATGAAGGTAATAATACTGAAAGGACGCCAGTAATTAAAGGTAAAGTAAGAATATAATATTTAATACCTAACAATTAATAGGGAACATAATACTGAACATTATATCATTTTTATAAACTAAAATTACAAAGCATTGTGAGGAAAACTAAGTGATTGAACATTAAGAGAGGCCTAATCACCATTACAATCCTTGGAAGTTATAAATAAGGTTGGTATATTTTTACAAACTTGCACAAAATAAGCAGATGTATCGAATCGAATTATTTTCAATACACGAGATACAGGGTGAGGCATTAGTGTGGCAAAGCTCGATTAGTCCGCTAATATTGAAGTTACGAAAAAAAGTTTTTACAAAAAAGTTTAGGCAGTTTTGAGATTCACATTTTAAAATTAGTCCCAAAAAACAAAATTTTTATCTGGCATTGCGTTCCTGAACACACTGTATATTTGGGACTAATTTTAAAATGAGAATCTCAAGATTGTCTACACTTTTTGTAAAAACTTTTTTTCGTAACTTCAATAATAACGGATATATCGTTCTTCGTCGCACTAATGCCGCACCCTGTATGTAAACTTTTAAAAATTTGATTGTTTCATATGTTACTGTCCATTGTATTGCTGTTATTGGTTTTCCGGTTCTTTTTAATGCTGGGTTTTTGATGAGGTCAGAAAATGGATGATAATCTGTCAGTCAGTGCTTTGATTATTGTATTAAATGAGAGGTTATAATTCATTTAAAATTCACTTGCCGTTCCAACTCCTACTGTTCTTGTTTTACGCTTCCGATATTTCCGTGATTATAATCATTCTCAATTACTTCACTCATAGTGTACAATATGTAATTAGATTTGTCGATAATTGTATAAAAAATATATTTAATAAATTTAAATAATGAAAAATTACTAAGAAATTAGTGCTGAGTTGTTTGTTACAAAAGTTCATAGTAAGTGACATTTTAAGGATTAAATTATATTATTTATATGGGATTATTATTGCACTGGTATTTTAAATGTGTCAATGTTTTAGTGTTTACATTATACTAACAATATTTAAATTAAATAAACAAGACAAAAATTCCGTCATATAAATTAAAAATGTTTTATTATTTGTTAAAATATTTTCTCTTCAAACCAAACTTCAATGAATCTATTTCCAGCTTTTTAATATTCTACTTTGATAATTTTTATATTTCAAGAAATAAAAAAATATAATCATTAATACTCAAACCCAATCATTAAGAATAATGGACGAACTAAATACTAGTCTGCTGATTGTAATTCATCATTAGAATTCATTAGGTATATATTATTCATCTCATTTTTTCATATCACAATGTAAGGCCAAAAATCCTAGTGATATTGGTACAAATTTTATAGATGCAGATAAAAATAATTTTCAAAATGAACTTAGAAAATCATCAAACCTCTTCAATAAGGGAATTACATTAATTTTGGCGATGTATGGAGAGCAGCAGTAACAGTAAATGAATGTACCACTTTCTCCCAGAACTTCCCATTTATAAATTTTTATTAAACATATCTTTTCAAAAAATATAATATGTATATACATATTATAAAAAAATATATTAAACAATTAACGTCTCCATTAGCAATTTGTTGCTGTTTTTAAATCACTCGGTATATATACCTCAAAATAATCAATTATAATATGTTCCACCATCAATTCTCTATCTCCCTCGGCTTCCTGTTAAGTAGGGATTATCCACTGTCGGTATTCACTAACATGCTCTTGCATCGTTCCCTTAACAATGCCCTCTATTTGAGCATCAGCTTAACACGAACTTCTTCAGGACATCCATGGCTCCTTTTCAGTGAACCCTTCGCAGTAATGGATTTTGATTCCTTATACAATACCAGGATTGCATTCTGTTTGGTTTCCGACACTGTTTCTTTATTTTACTTATGACGGGGGGCATTATAGTCCTGAGGGTAGACGAAAAAAATTCATCTATCGGTCTCTGGGTCCTTAGGCTAGAATTTCATTATTCTTGGGCAGTAATTATCTTAGTAAAACGTAAAGATTGACAAGTATCAGTTAATGTAATAGTAAATACGAAAAGACAAATTATATTTATCTAAATTTCCACAGTATTCCAAAGATTTTTAAGTTATATTCAACCGACCTAGGTTTCGCTATTTTGACACAGCATTTTCTAGATTTGATAGAAGATTGACAGATTTTATATGAGCGTAAATAATTTCATGTCACAAATTTTATTTCACAATGGAAACAACAGTGGAAGTACTTCATATAAATGACAAGAAAGAAGAACTTGATTTTTTGGAGGAATATGAAATAAAGAAACACCTAAAATATCCTCAATATACAGTATTGAATGAACAACTAAACCTGGGAAGTTCAATTATCTTAGATCACCTTTTGAAGTAAATCATACTAATCAAATATAATTTTAGAAAAATAAGAATATTGCTTAATACTAATTGGTTGTCACGTTTATGACATGATGAAATTTATTTACGTTTTTAAAAAAGATCTGTCAAACTTTTATCTGTCTTGGAAAATACATATTAAAATGCTTTGAAAGACTGTGGAAATTCAAGATAAGTATTATTTATCTTTACATATTTATAATACAATAGTGTTTGAATGCTTAAATATTGAAACTGTTAAAAAAAGTTCTTAACAGTAAATAAAAATGCGTAAAATAAGTTAATAAAGTTGATTAAAAAATCTAGAGCAAAAATAGAAAAATGGGCTGTATGGGTGGTAGAGTCCTTTAAGTTTACCTGAGCATAAATAAAATAAATGGTAAACGGAGTAATTTTTAGAAAATTTCATGAAAATGAAAATATTTACAAAATTAACAAAATTAAATTTCCAGCGTCTCTGTGTAAGTAGTTCCGTTTCACCTTAACAAAATTTTCACTTTGAATTAATGTACACTTAAATTTAGGATTAAATTGATATAATAATGACAAATCGGGCAAAGTCATTCAATGCAATAAAACTTTAACCAGCGTCTTTTAGTACGCCGTGAGCAACAAATTAATTTGAATTTAAAAATATGTGACTTTGAGTTGATAGTGAAGTTGTGAGTTGGAACTTTAAGAAAGCTTCTTGAAGCTGCTTAAGAGTGCTCCCGTCTTTTTGATTATTGTGCGTATGGTGCATTTTTATAGCTAATATTTTGACTGGTTGAAGCCGAAACAGCCGTTATAATTTTGGATAAAAATTTTTAGAAGATTTATACCAAGTAAAACTTATTTCAAAAAAATTCATTGCCAACACAGTGCGTAAAGGAAAAAATTGTTGGTTGCTAAAAGAAGTAAATTTATTTTTCAGAAACAAAAACTGACATATAGCAATATAAAAAATCTACATATAACAACAATCAATATAGGAAAGGTAAATATAAGATAATAAATAATGTGGCGCTACCGCCTGGACTAAAATTGTTTCTTTATTTTACTTAGAAGGGGGGAATTGTGTGAATTATGATGGAGGAATCCTTTCTTTGGTTTCCGCTAGGGGTGTGAAATTGTGTTTTTCTGCAATTATTTCCGAAGGGAACGCAGTGTTAGAGGAATTAAGAAGACTGGGGCGGTAATGGATTTGAGGTAAGTTTTTGCTACTGATGATTGGAAGGAAAGAAGTCTTCCTATTTTCTAAGAATAGAGAGATTATCGGGCTTTAAGGGGGAAATAATATTCTGAAAGTTATTTCCCAAAATAATATCGGCCTTAGAAAGCTTAATATTGATTTTTGTACTTTAATAAAATAAAATAATAAATTTCGCCAAAAAATGTTCCTTAAGAAAAGTAATTTTAGTTTAACGAGAACACCTATGTGATGTGTTTTATTGCATCATTTGTGTAGGTGAGAAAATATTTCTTTTGTAGATTCCAAACTTTGATGACACTGAGATTCGATTCAAGTTTTACTTTTCAATTTCAAATTGATCCCCACAAATGACATCATTTTCTTTCATTTCCTTCCTGGCTTCCGGCTTTATATTTTTTATTGTTTCTTTGTAACATCGACACGAAAAAAAAAGCATATAAGATGAGTATATGCTGAGGCATTTTATTAGAATTTATGGCAAATGGAAGAAGAAGAAGTATGTTGGGGGATCAAAGAGTCTCAGAGCATAAACAGACGTATGAATGAAGATGTTTTTGGAAAGAGAAATATTTAGACAGTGAGCTTGTACCGAATAAGTGCATTTTATTTCATTTGCCCCTAAGCATTGCAAACTGAGTAAACAAATCTTTATCGGCATTTTCTTTTATAGTTACTATACGCTTTATCTTACCCGTTATGACTATTTTAATAAAAGAACTTCCGATTTCATAAAATACGTCAGTTAATTACGATATTCTATGTAACCCAAGAATAATGGATTACTTTTGATTCCATGTTACTCAATTGATTTGTGCAATATAGAAGATATCTTAATACTCTTTGAACAAGTATTTCATGTCCACGAATACCACAGTGTCCTTAGCTTAATATGTTTAATATATTTTTTAGTCTTTTAAAATTTCAATATTCCTAGTAAAAATCCTAAACTAACTTTTATCTTGACTTCTTTCTTATTTTATACATAAGTTGTTTTGTTCTTTATACAATCTAATTATTACCTCTGTCTGTATTGTAATATGTCTCATATGGTTTGTGGTACTGCTGATACTTCTACAACTATGCTTTGGTTAGAGCCTGCTGAACCAACCTATGAGAGTTTTAAATATAAATTAGTTTTAATGCAATTTTTTGGTTTGCCTTTTTGTTCTTCACTAAAAAGTTTTTCCGGAGTCATCACATCATTATGTATCCATTTGGATTCTATTTTACTATAACTAACTCTGGCTGCTAATTGTTACCTTATCTTTCTAATTAGAAATATATATATATATATATATATATATAAAAGCTATGAAAAATCGTGGAAATTTAAAATAAATATAATTTATCTTTTATATTTAAAATAAATATATTCCAGAAAGTAAGGGTTGAAACAGTTATTATGATTTTATTATATTTTTTAGATGCCTGCTTACAAGTAATCCTGAAGTCAAAATTTATATAACCTCCATCAAAATTAGTATATCTAATTTAGTCTTAAAACTATAAGTTTTAGTGAAATAAAGCCACTAATCTTCTTCTTTTCGTAAGAGACACTACTTTGGTTTAAAATATGATGCTTTCGTTCTTTAACTTTATTTTTGTAATATAATGAATAGATGGTCAGCTTTAGAAATATGGTGGTTTTCAATTTTAATAGCTTTTTTAACTTTTTCTTTTATTCTGAGTTTGTTTTTGTAGGGCGATTATAAAAAGAAAAAATTATCTGATGTATAAAAGAAAATATTTTCTTTAATTATACAAAATTAAATATATTCTATTGGGTACACTCAAATTTTGTTTTTAATAGTACGCGAAATATTTCGGCTCCTTTATTAATAAGTGGAGGACCATACGTCACCGCTAAAATACAGGGGGATTAATTTATGGCGTCGTGGTAAGAATTAGAGTGCATCCAACCATGTAAATATATTATTGCCATTCTGCTAACCAAACAAATTACTTGTGATATTTCAACGAGAGGAAACGCTTCAGTCACAAAGCACATTTAACTGATTGAATATTTTTGATTTAAGACAAAAACAAAACTTTTTAAACTTATTTTCTTTATCATAAAACAATACGAAAAATAATCAGTAAATTAAATCAAAATTCGTTTTCTCTCTCTCTATTTTCAACAACCATTCAAAATTTCTTGTTATTTCTTAGCTTCCTTTGTGAATATTTTTGCTAGTTTGTATTATATTCATATATTTTTAAACAAACCTTTTGTAAAATGTAATCTAACCTAACATAACTTCTAAATATTCTTGTAAACGACAAGAATTATCTGGAATATTCGAAAATTTAAGAAGAGTATATAAAAACGGAGAATTGACGTTGAAAGGTGAAGTAAAGTGTCAAGTTTGACAAAGACAAATTAAAATCGCTCGTATTGTATACCCATTAATGTTTAATTCAGTGTTAGCAGAGGCTGTAGATACTTTTCTCGTAAATAAAATTTGTTAAAACCCAACGAATGTTACAATATTATAGAAATTAGAAAAGGTAACGGAAGTTTATGAGTATTTTCTTCTTATTTTGCTTTTGTGAGACATTAAATGCACTTAAGGAAACTCCTCAGAAATATATTAGTTAACTATATGAATAGATAGTAGTAATAGATAATTCGAGAAAAAATATATAAGAAAATAGAATGCAAGTGTACCTAATAGCATTAATATACGGATATCTAAATTCATAGAGTTCACTCATATTTTCATCGTTTAGAATGCTTCAAAACAAATAGTAATATTTAAATAGTACTTAAAATAGATATAACGAAATATCCAGTTATTTCTCTTTCGGTAGAACATTGAACATTTCTGGATAAAGCAAAATTAGATCCGTCGAACTATATAAACATACCGTGAAAATATTTCCGAAACTGACAGAACTAAGTTTACTGCAATTATTTGATGAAAGTCAAACGAGTGTTTTCAAATGATTTAATTTGCATAATGTACCGTTGAAGCGTTTGAAGCAACTAGTTATGCTGCTCGAAAGCTGTAAATATATGGAGAGGTCTTCCAATTTTCAATGACTGTTGAAAAGGTAACGAGTGTTGAGATTTTAACACCTCATACAATCAACCATTCACAACTGTTGCATTATTGTTAACATATTAGAATTTGATTTCATAATTTTTCGAATAAATTTATAGACATTCAAAACATAGTAATTATGAAATAATCAGAAGTTTTATACCAAAACAATTTATCAGTCTAGTAGAAAAACACTTTTATTTTTTAAACTCCCTCGAGTCACTTAATAAATATATCAAGAAGACAAAAGTGAGCTGTCATAATAGCAAAAAAATTCTGAAGTATTCATCAAACAAACGACAAATCTTCCTCCGACACTTCGAATCAATCACTGAGACGATTGCTTCCATGATTTTTCTTATTATTTTTTCGATGACAGTGTCGCCAGATTTAGCCTTTTTTGTTGTCACGAACCGGTTTTCTTCGCGGCGTGATGGATTGACGGTTATAGACCGGGCAACGCAGATAAAACACCTACAAATGCTACAATAAAATGGAAAATAAATATTGGAGGTATTAGGAATATTGTTCTTAAAAAAATACAATATCCATTTTTGTATGAAAGTTATTTTTATATGTTCCACTTTGTGTGTGTTGTTTGGAACATAAATTCTCTCTTTTAAGGTTTGAGGGCCTTTTAGATAGAAAAATCTATCCGTTTATCATTTAGGATTGTTTAATATAATCAGATACTAACTAGAATGTCATACTTCGCGGATGCATTATTCGAAGGAATTGATTATCTAAACTTGCGTCATTTAATCACCAGTTAAACCTTATACTTCAAGCTATTTCTTGCAGTGCTAGATTAATTTCCAGTAGGGCGTATTTTTAAATTAATTGTTTTAACCCTTACGTTGTGGAATTTTTCCATAATAATTATAAAAAGATCATTTATACTTATCTGAATTTCTATATTATTACAAAGCATTTTAAAATATCCTCTCTCTTACCAAGGTTACGCTTTAATAGCATTATCAAAGAGTGACATGAGATTGACAGAATTCTTATAAGCGTAAGTAAATTCATACCATAAACATTTCAACTAATCATTATTAAGCAATATGTACAGGCATATTCTAATTTTCCTAAAAAAATTTGGTTAATATTATATAGGTATTTAGTCCAAAAGCTAATCTAAACTAATTGAACTTCCCAGGCTTAATTGTTCATTAATAAGTATATACTGAGAACATTTTAGATATGTCTTTATTTCATATTCCTCCAAAAAATCAAGTTCTTCTTTCTTGTTACTTATATGAAGTACTTCCACTGTTGTTTCACAATTTTCGTTAAGTGTTTGTTTGTATTTAATGTCAGTGAGTTGTGTAATGTGACTTATCTGGTTGTTTTTATTGTACATATGGCTTGATAATATATGGAAGAAATGTTTATGGTATAGTTATATGGTTAGTTACTACCGTTTACAACAAATCTGTTAATCTTATGTCACACTTTCATAATGCTATTTAAGCGAAACCTTGGTAGGAGAAAGAGATATTAAAAAGCTTTTTAATACTGTGGAAATTCAGATAAGTATAATTTTTCATTTTATATAGGTTGTAGTTTTGCTTACTCTAATTGCCTTATATTTTATAATAATTATAGCATTATGTATCTTGCAACCTTTTTCCTTGAATTTCTTATTCAAACACTGAAACCTGTTCATTAGTAGTCAAATAATTCTACTTCAAACACAAATGTTCATACAAACATCGTCGTTTCTACAAGAAAAAACAATCAAAAAGAAAGTTTGTTTAAAAATGTTAAATATTATCTAAAATCAGTCTACAAGAAAATATGTCTGTTTTAAAAAACTTCTATTCTTTGTATAAAAAAACACTGCAAAGTAAGTACATAGTTAGGTACGACTTCTTGATGGCTTGTAATTTATAAACAAAAATTAAATAAAAAAGATATGATATAAAAGACATATTATTATTTATTAAATTTTCTTCACTAACAAAGATTCACATCACAAGTTCTTTTGAGCAAACTTCAATAATGTAGACAGATAGCATTTCCAATTTTAGTTTGTTGTAAATTAAAAAGTTTAAAACACAATAACATACCATTGAATATTAATAAAACCACAATTTCGTATCCACTACATAGCTAGTATTGCTAACTAGTAATTGTTTTTTTTTGGGAACATTTGAAATAATTCGTCAGTGACAACTAATGAAACAAATACTATTAAAATATTTTCCCTATTTTCTTATTGTTTTTTCTCAGTTTTTTTTTCTGGTAACAAAGCCCGAAATATAATAACATAAATTCCAAAAGAACTGGTCTATAAAAGTGCTTTGAATGAAAATACTTCATAAAATATGCTGTTGTCGAAAACTTCACATTTCAAATGAGACGAAAGATTATTCGAGATGCAATTGCAACTTGGATATGAGGAAAATTCTCTTCATTTTCTCTAGCTCTCGAATGTCGCACCGGATACGTTGACAGACCATTTTGTTTGTGTTGGAAATATTGAACTACTGGATCAGGCTCTCATCTATCATTTTATTTTCTCTTAACGCCATTATTAGAAAATTTGCGTTACCCCTTTTTATTATACCTATTTAACTTCAATCTACTAGAACTGGAACTAACCATTTAGTTAATGTATTATACAGGCTATTTCTTTGGGAATTCCATGAGACGTTTTAGAGAAACTTTAAATAATTAAAATATGAAAACTTGGGGTATGATGTTTTCGGTTGTGCCCAATTGATTTAAAATATTTAGATTATCCAGCTACTTCTGGTTATAACGAAAGTTGACTATGATGTTTTTTTCTTCATTTTACACTAGAAACTTTAGCCTTTACAGACTGTGGCACTAAACTTGATCACCTAAAATATGCTTCCTCTAGACTAAAGTGTGGAAATTTGCTGACGTCCCCAGAATTTTTAGAAGGTTTTTTTTATGAACCAGTTACATTATTTCCTGTAATATTAAACCAGTTCGCTAAACAAAATGATAGAAATTTTAATTAGTACTTTGCATATATCAAGTAAAAGATAATTAGCAATTTTATATTTTCATTTCCGCAATATACTATAGAGATAAAAATTACGTTACAGAGTTTGGAATCGAAGTAATAAATTTGAATCACACAAATTTTATGAACTATGCATTGCTATAAAAAAATAAATATCTCAGGTTAAAGTTATTAATGTCCCAATTAAAACTCTTTTAATTAAAAAATCAGCATAAAAATCTCATAAAAGCGAATGAACAACACAATTTTCTCTCTGCGAAAACGTGAAATAACAATTAGCGTACCGACCAGACGAAGAGAATTAATAATAATAATCTGATTTTAGCTCATTAAAGGCAGATACCGACGTTGCAAAGTATAATCTAGAGAAAACTGAAACTGCGGCATTTCGATTCCCACGTGGGCAATTCCATATTTTAATTAACCTAACAAGAATTAATTACGGCTCTAGGAGATTATTGTTTCACCGATTCGGGCGGTACGTGTTCGAGAAAGTCGAGAAATTTTCTTGATAAACCGAGATATACAGTCGTGCACTGTTTGTTCACATACTCAAGACGGTGCTAAAGTAAATTTTATGATTATATGGAAAATAACTAAATATTAGTAAATAAATATTATCTACAAAACTTTGCTAGTAATTTGAGACGTAAGAATTTAGTCACTATTTTAATTAGGATTTCGTGTGCCAAACCGTGCGATACCTTTTAACACACTTTCTCATAAATATTTTAAATAGGACCCAATCCCGAAAAAAATTATGATTCGTATAGTTAGGTTAATTTAGGTATCGTGAAAATATAAAAAGTGAATTACCAAATTATTTTCTAAAATATAGAAAAAGAAACAAACAAATCCATTTTCCACCAATTCAATTAATTTTTGATTTATTATTATGTTTCGCTAACTATACAGGGTGGCCCAACGAAAAATTGATATGGAGGGGGGGTTTGGACAATATTATCGTAGGAAAAGAAAAACGTTCGGACAGGTCGATTTTCGTTATGAGGGGGACATTTTTTAACGCTACTCGCAGCATCGTCACTTCAACCTTAGACCAGTGGAATGAACAACCCCTAGCATTTAAATAGGGAATAGGGGTCGAGTCGCATATCGTTGAAAGTATATATATGTAGTTTTTTAAATTTGGATAAATTATTTACAAAAAAATGTTTTTTTTCGGAAAATGAACTTTTTTGTAACTTTGACAAATTTTTGTACGCCACTGGACAGTTCTTTTTGCAATTTATTTGCTACGATACTTTAATTTATTTTGTTCATTTTTTTCCTCTTTGCTGATAAGAAGACTAATACAAAAATAAAAAAAATATGCTATTTCTTTTTCTCAGTTGATTGTGAATTTGATTAGTGTTTGGTACAGAACTTAATTTTAAACTAAAAGGAAACAATGATTTACTCAGTAGCAGAGAGGATTGAGTTGATTGAATTTTATTATGAAAACAGACGATACTCAGTCGTGTTTTAGCAGGTGAACTGTCTACATCGACAGTGTTTCTGTGTTCTGTGCAGGCGATATATTAAAACGGATAAGTATTTATTTAATTTGTAATTAATTTTTTAGTTATTAAAAATATCTAACACTTAACTAATAGGAATTATTATTAATTTAAGTATTTTTACGTTATTTTTATTTTGATTGTTAAAGTGATAACAGTAGTTAATTATTGTTCGTGGTAAAAAGGTGCATCCTGTTTCCGGTCTAAAGGTTGATTTTAGACGGAAACAGGATGCACCTTTTTACCACGAACAAAGGTCACACATCCGGCCACGTGTTTTCAAAATAAAAACAAAATGAATTATAACATTATTTATAGAATTAAATCTAAATAAATTTAAAATTTGAATAAAAGTCTAACTTTTGAACATATGCATTACACATCGACTCCCCCCGGTATTTTCAATATTATGAATAAAATTATAAAATCAGTTTTTAGTATTCTTAGATAGCCGAGACGAACCAATCAAATGTATGTATTAAATTAAAAATTGACAAATCAAAAATGACACTCGGAAATTTAAATTGTCCTTTTCATTAAATTTTTATATTATTGGAAGCTACTGAATAATTAACAGCAGCGTAAGTCGGAGAAGGATTATTTTGTTTTCAAATTGTGTCAACGGTCTGATATTGCAGATGTTAATTTTAAAATAGATACTTTCGTCTCGAGAATTAAAAAATTGTTTCCTTTCTCACAGACACTTGTTCAAATAAAAAGTAAACACTATTACGCTAATTTCCTTTGAAAAAATTATTTTTATAAAAATTAGGAATTTCTCATATGATTTCTCACGAACATGAGTTCTGAACATATAGATTACACATCAACTTCGACTAATAATTTTTGAAAATTCCCAGGTATTTCAATATTATGAATAAAATTATAATAGAATATAAAACCATAGTTATTTATAGAATTCAACCTTAATAAATTTAAAAACCTATGCGTAAATTTAAAACTTGAGATAGAACTAATAAGTCTTACTTCTACATATGCATTACACATCGACTCCCCCCGGTATTTTCAATATTATGAATAAAATTATAAAATCAGTTTTTAGTATTCTTAGATAGCCGAGACGAACCAATCACATGTATGTATTAAATTAAAAATTGACAAATCAAAAATGACACTCGGAAATTTAGAATTGTCCTTTTCATTAAATTTTTATATTATTGGAAGCTACTGAATAATTAACAGCAGCGTAAGTCGGAGAAGGATTATTTTGTTTTCAAATTGTGTCAACGGTCTGATATTGCAGATGTTAATTTTAAAATAGATACTTTCGTCTCGAGAATTAAAAAATTGTTTCCTTTCTCACAGACACTTGTTCAAATAAAAAGTAAACACTATTACGCTAATTTCCTTTGAAAAAATTATTTTTATAAAAATTAGGAATTTCTCATATGATTTCTCACGAACATGAGTTCTGAACATATAGATTGCGCATCAACTTCGACTAATAATTTTTGAAAATTCTCAGGTATTTCAATATTATGAATAAAATTATAATAGAATATAAAACCATAGTTATTTATAGAATTCAACCTTAATAAATTTAAAAACCTATGCGTAAATTTAAAACTTGAGATACTTCTAATAAGTCTTACTTCTACATATGCATTACACATCGACTCCCCCCGGTATTTTCAATATTATGAATAAAATTATAAAATCAGTTTTTAGTATTCTTATATAGCCGAGACGAACCAATCACATGTATGTATGAAATTAAAAATTGACAAATCAAAAATGAGCCTCGGAAATTTATAATTGTCCTTTTCATTAAATTTTTATATTATTGGAAGCTACTGAATAATTAACAGCTGCGTAAGTCGGAGAAGGATTATTTTGTTTTCAAATTGTGTCAACGGTCTGATATTGCAGATGTTAATTTTAAAATAGATACTCTCGTCTCGAGAATTAAAAAATTGTTTCCTTTCTCACAGACACTTGTTCAAATAAAAAGAAAACACTATTGCGCTAATTTCCTTTGAAAAAATTATTCTTATAAACATTAAGAATTTCACATATGCTTTCTCACGAACTTTTAGAAAAATCGCCCCTGTTAAATTCTCATTGGTTGGAGACAACTAATACTATACTAATTTTTCTCATTGGTTAGCGTAAAGGGATTCTCATTAATGTTATTGGTGGAAAATTGAAACTACTTTTAATTGGTACTAACCCTACCCTTTAGAGGTAGCTATAAAATAAATTGTTACAGTTCAGAATTTACAGTTTAAAATTTAATTGTAAACAAAATGAAGTGTGTCAAATTTTCAGTACCCTCGAATGGGAAGAAAAGTGTTAAAATCCAAAATTATTTGTCAAATATGACTACCAACTTGGATGAACAAAATATATCGACTGATTCAATAATATGTGTGTCCAGTGATAAGCCAATGCCAATGCCTATTGGTTACAGAAGATTCAAAAATTCCTTAGAGAAAACAAACACCTCCACACCTCTTCACCACGCTGGTAGACATTCTATTAAAATATTAAGTCATTTACAAAGAGTAAAGGGAAGTGCTAATTTTGAAAGTGTACATGAGCCTCTTTTGGACCCAAAGTATGAGGATATATCAGAGTCCGAGCGATTAGAAGATGCAGACAATGGAAATCAAAGTGTCCCAAAGGATGGTATTGACCAAGAAACAGAAGATGCAGACAATCAAAGTGACCAAGAGAATGACATGGGTGAGGAATCTCAAAATGACAGTCAAAGTGACCAAGAGAATGTAATGGGCCAGAAATCAGAAAATGACAGTCAAAGTGACCAAGAGAATGTAATGGGCCAGGAATCACAAAATGACAGTCAAAGTGGTCAAGAAACTAGTGATGAAGAAATGTGTTTAAAATACAAAAAAGACGTTGAAACTTTCTTAATTTTGAATGAACAGTTTTATGCTGAAACTTTTCGGAAAAATAATAATTTGAAGAATAAATTGTTAAAATTAGAAAAAAAAGTTGTTAAACTAAAAAGGGGCATTTCTAAAAATAATAAATTTTTAGAAACTGCCAATAAAATTAAAAATGTTACAATAAAATTTTAAAGTGTCAAATAAATTTTTTAAAACTATAAGGTATTTTATTCTCTTTTAAGACAACGGCTTCTAAATTTTAGGGAATGGTTAATTTTATATAGTATTTATCTATTATTTTACCTATTGCTTAATTTCACTAGTTTTGAGACAATCAAACAAATTTTACTTTTTGTAAAACATTTATATCAATAACTTAAAAAGTTTTATTAAGAATAATATTATCTTATAATCCAAATTAGAACAAGTTAGTATAGTGCATAGAGAAAATTAAATAAAAGTAAAATGAATTAGTGAAATCAAGATTGTACAAGTCTCTTAAACATGTTTCATTTAGAATTAAACTGATAAACTCACAAATAGATGAATAAAATAATGTAATTTGTTTTATTTATAACTATTCTATAACGATATGATAAAAAAAGATTTATTAAAATCACAAATATTTATTTCTTATATAATTTTAGCTAGTTCCAAATAACACATTTACTAGCTAAATCAGTTTAATGAATACTTATCAGGTAAAATTTTAAATTAAACTAACCTGTTTAATAATTCTAATAATTCCACATATACTTATACACACTTAAAAAATATCTTTGAAAATCCACACACTTAAAACTGCAATTAACACAATAACCGCTTAACTTCTAACTAAATTAATAAAATAAATTCTAATTCATTTAAATGAATATTAATATTGAAACTGTGTATTATAATTATGGTAACGGATCACTAAAACGCGTTTATTTAAAAATGTGTATAAAGCCGCGTCTGTTTCAGATACGCTATTAATAGCACAGTCTACATATTCGTATACCAAGTAAGGACATATCATAATAGCACCTAATAGCTATGCAACATGTTTCACTTTTAATTAATTATTACTGATTATTTCAGGGCTAAGATATGCAAGTCACATTATTTGTTGCATTGTATTAAATGGATTATAGTTTTTGGGGACATCAACAGATAATACTGTATGCACTTCCATTTTATGAGCTTTGTTTTATGTAATATTATAAACAAAGCAATAGATTGTTAAATATAACTTTAAAAGAGGTAATAATTAATTTTGCAGATCTTAAAATATTTGACATTTAAAATTATTTATTAGTCAGAAATAATTTTATTGTCATAGAAAAATATTTTTATATCTGTTTATACATTTTTTTACTTTAGATATGATTTATTTTTTATTGAAAATTAGTAATTATATTATTGTCAACAAGTAAAAGTGTACTTCACGGAGATGTTTTATATAACTTTTTTATTAATAGTATTACAATTTTATATTATAATAAAATAATTTCCAATAAACCAGGACATATAATTATTAATTATTTACTTTTTTTCTCTGAACCATAAAAATGATAAAAGAAAACAATAAAACAGTATAATTAATATTTATTCAACTTTAAACACTATTACATAGTATGCAATAATCTACTAAACCATAATGAAATAATTTGTCAGCACAAATCGAACAACTAAAACACTCATCTGCTAAACTGGAGGCTGCGCCAGTAAAATGCTCGGCAATATGATCGACTTCTATGTTAACATTTAAATTACTGATACCATTAAAAAAACAATTGGTACACACTTTGAATTCATTAATCCTGTAATAACTTTGAGTTATACATAATGGGTGGAACGCTATTTTGTTTAACCATGACAGACTGCTAACAGACTTTAATGAAAAAAAATTTTTGTCCATTTCTGAGCCATCGAGTTCCAAAAATTCGCTTTCGTCAAAATCTTGATATTCAAAAACAAACGATGACTCACTCTCAGACATCTTTTTAATTCAACTTGTCTTAAAGACATGAATAAGCTTTTGGATCAAACTCGCTTAAATAAGTTCATATGACGAAAAAAAATATTAGAATGCATGAGAATGTTGTACGATATGTTTTCCCACGAAACATCCGGCCACCTGTTTCCGATTTAAAGGTTGATGACCACATAAGGTCATCTATAGAACATATGGTCATAGTTATTTTTAGAATATGTGGTCACAGTTATTAATAGAATCTGTTCTCCCCACCAATTTGTATACACTATAAAAATGACATCACATGTGTTTTGATTTAGTAAACGCAACAATGAAGTGTACTAATTGTGGTAAAAATTTTGAAAAAGCGTTTTGTTTACGTCTTCACCAGTTAGAAGTTTGTGGGACAACCTCAAACAAACTTGCTTGTGATGATTGTGGAAAACAATTTTCCAGAAATAATAATTTGCAAAAACATAAGTGTGATTCTATTTTTCTACCTAAAAAAAGACTTCGAGTCATTGCTATTCATAATTTGGATGATGGTATTAGTAGGCTAAAAACTGCATTTAAGAACCGTATTGCCACCTATCGTTTTGCTAGTGATAAAAACAATAAGAACAATTACACTGATTTCTTAAACCATGTTAAACCAAAAGTTTTAAATCTTATAAGGGAGTACCTGGAGCTTCACCATGCAGTTAAAGTAAACACAGAAGTTTTTGGAATTTACATTAAACCAGACAAAGAGCTCTCGGACATCAAGTCGATGAACACTGCCAATAAAATAATAACTTATTCAAGCAATTTGGATCAGATTTATAATGATTTCAAAGATGAAATAATGAACCAAGCTTCTGAATTCCAGGAGAAAGAATCCAACTGGAGTTTACAAGAAATAATATTTATGGATTTAAATATCAACAAGTATTCCAGTATTTCGGCTTCTTCATACATCCGACTACCCCAAGCAATAGCCAAAAGAGGAGCAGTGCTAAATATTAGAAATTTTGATAAAAAATGTTTCGCACACAGTATAATGGCAGCAATATTTAAAGCTGAAGGCAGCTTAGAGGATCCGACATCATTTCCCCCATACGATACTATACTGAATTTTGAAGATATAGAGTTTCCAGTAAAACTAAAGGACATTAGCAAGTTTGAACAACTTAATAATATATCTGTCAATGTCTTTGGAGTGGAATCGTTTTATGAAAATCGGAAGCTAACTTTTGAAGTTGTGGGACCACTACATTTTACTTCTCAAAGACGACCAACACATGTAAATTTACTCCTGATAACTGATACTGAATTAAATAGCCATTATTGCCTCATAACTGATTTGGGTAAATTAGTAAAAAGTCAGAAAACAAAAAATCATAATAAAATTTTTATATGTGATGGTTGTCTGCAATCTTTCCAAACAATTGAGAAGCTTAAAGACCATGAAAATAATGACTGCACTCACATATATATTAAATTACCAACACACAATTTAATAGTGAACAAATATGGCGATCTAATTTCCGAAAACATTCTAAAGTTTACAAATATTGAAAAGCAGTTAAAACTACCTTTTGTGATTTATGCAGACTTTGAAAGTTTGTTGAAACCAATAGATCACAACGAGCCTTCTAATGAAAATTCCTTCACAGTAAAAGTTTGCGAGCACGAACCATACTCTTTTGGATTATATGTCAAATGTTCGTATGATGACAACTTATCTAACTTGGAAGTTTACCATGGACCAGATGTAGCAAAAGTGTTTGTTAATAAATTGGATGAAACTGTTCTAAACATATACAATAAACACCTCAAGTATCCAAAGACAATGTGTCCTTTAACTATAGAAGAAAATACAATGTATGAAAATGCTGCCACGTGTCACATTTGTGAGAATCCTTTCGATCCATTTAACAGGAAAGTGCGAGATCACTGTCATATGACTGGCAAATTTAAAGGAGCCGCGCATGATGCTTGCAACTTAAATTACAAGATTCCAAAATTTATACCAGTATTTTTTCACAACCTAACAAATTACGACTGCCACTTATTTATTAAAGAGTTGTCATCGAAGGGTGAATCTCTCTCTGTAGTGGCTCAAACCAAAGAGAAGTATATAACTTTTTCAAAGTTAATCTTAGTTGAAAAAGCGAAAAACCCCAAAGGCCATGATACGTTTATCCAAATAAGATTTGTAGATTCGTTTCGATTTTTATCAAGTTCTTTGGAGCAATTAAGTAAAGCACTGGGTTCCGAACAATGTCAAGAAATTAAAAAATATTTCCCAAACCAGCCAGAACTTAATTTAATGAGGAAAAAAGGTATTTTTCCCTACTCTTACGTTACCTCATTTGATAAATTAAAAGAAGAAAAGTTGCCATCTAAAGACAAATTTTTTGATAATCTAAAAAGTGAAGCTATTTCCGATGAAGAGTATGATCGAGCTAAAGAGGTTTGGAGAACTTTTAATTGCAAAACACTTAACGACTATGGATTACTCTACTTAAAAGGTGACGTGCTTTTGCTAGCAGATATTTTTGAGAACTTTAGAAAAGTTTGTTTGGATGCATATAAATTAGATCCGGCACAATACCTGACTGCACCATCTTTAAGTTGGGACGCTATGCTCAAATATACTCAAATTGAACTGGAGCTGTTGACCGATATCGAAATGCTGCATTTCTTCAAAAAAGGAATTCGTGGTCGAGTAGCACAATGCACTAAGAGAAAATCTGTGGCAAATAACAAGTTTCTTCCTAATTTTGATCCAACAAAACCTGAAACTTATATTATGTACCTGGATGCCACAAACATGTATGGTGCTGCAATGAGTAGATTTTTACCTACCGGAGGCTTTAGATGGCTAAATAATGGAGAAATTCAATACTTCGATGTAAATTTTATCCCAGATGATTCTCCTAAAGGATATGTTTTAGAAGTGGATTTGGAATATCCAACAAACTTACACGATACTCACAACGATTTGCCCTTCTGTCCTGAAAATATGGCTCCTCCAGGCAGTAAATATTCCAAGCTTATTCCAAATCTCTACAACAAAACTAAATATATAATTCATTACCTGAACTTGAAACAATGTTTAAAATTTGGACTTAAATTGAAGAAAGTACATAGAATAATTGAATTTTCCCAATCAACATGGCTTAAAAAATATATAGATCTAAACACCAATTTTCGTAATCAAGCTAAAAATTATTTCGAGAAAGACCTCTTCAAGCTTCTTAACAACGCTATTTTCGGCAAAACTATGGAGAACGTTGAGAAAAGAAAAGATATTCGTCTTTGCAGTAGATGGTTCAACAAAACAAATTCTCTTGGAGCCAGAAGTCTGATAGCAAAACCCGAATTTAGAACCTGTTCTATATTCAATGAAAATTTGGTTGCTGTTCATTTAAATACAGTAAGAGTTGTATATAATAAGCCGTTATACATTGGATTTTCAATTCTTGATATTTCCAAAACCATAATATATGAGTTTTTATATGGTTTCATCAAGCCGCAATATGGAGACGCCGCTAAAGTCCTGTATACAGATACAGATTCATTAATTTTAGAAGTAGCTACTAAGAACTTCTATAACGACATGAAGGAAAACTTTCAGTACTTTGATACATCTAATTATGATGCAAATAATGAATACAGGGTACCCAAAAGTCTCTCAGTAGTTGGAAAAATGAAGGATGAATTCGCCGGTGTGCCAATCGAAGCGTTTTATGGAACAGGTGCAAAGGCCTACTGTGTGAAATTAAGTAAGCCATACAAAAACACCACCATCATAAAAAAAGCGAAAGGGATATCTAAACATGTAATAAAGAAACAAATGGAGCTAAATGATTATGTGCAAGTTATTGAAAAAGGTGGAAATATTTTTAGAAAAATGTATATATTTGTTTCAAATTTGCACAACATTTATACAGAGATAAAGAACAAAGTAGCCCTATCTGCCAAAGATGACAAAAGGTACGTTGTACCTTCTGATGTTAACATTTTAGCATGGGGTCATCTGCTAATCAATCCACAATCACATAATAGAACATTAGATGATTTACTTGCTGCCATTGAAGAAAATGATTTAGACTCTATAAATTTTGATAATTTATTTAATCCAATAGATTTTGATTGCGACATATATTTGTAATATAAAGCTTTGTAATATAAATATTTATACTTAGAATGGGTTTTGATTTTTAAGTAAAACATCAATAATTTTAAAGGTTTTATTGATTACAATTTAAATAAATAATTAATTACATAGTAGTAGAAGACTTCTTTTACATGTAGGACATTTTTCTTGCGATGGCGGAGGCCAGCTAATTTCAGTTGTCCATTCCGGTCTGTTGAAATGATAAAAGCAAGGTAATTTTATTCGAAGATGAAAATTTCGCTTGTATTCCTCTGGAAGTTTGTGCCACGCATTCAGCAGTTCAATTGAGTTATTGATTTGAATTAAGTACTCTAAAGAAAAGTACATTAGCTCTTCTTGGGTAAAGTCACATAATTTTTTTTTACCACTCATATGATCATCCATCAACTTCCTTATGAAACATTTAGAGCAGTTATCCATTTTTTTGATATCTTACACAATAGTAAGAGTATTAGAAATGTAGGACACAAAGTCGTTGCAAAGAGTAACCAATATATGGTCGGATCAACTTCTTTTATGGTATTTGTAATGGTGGGGTTTAGACTCAACCAATCAGTGCTTTCCACGACATTATTTTCCATTAATAAACGTAATTTATATGAAGTGTTGTTTTTCGGTATAGGAGAAGTTAACGTTGGGATGTTATTGGCCGTATAAGGGGTCATTCTTATCCAATTAGAAGGCCAACTATCATTCTTGATACCATTTAAATCGAAACAAACAAAAATATCTTTAGCTTTGTACGGATACTGAATATATAACACACCATTAAGTATAGCCGATAAAATAATGTAATGAGTTGGCAACATTTTGTATAATGATAAAAAATTTGACGTTTTGCTATTTATACCTTTAAATAAAAACAAAGAAATTGAAGTAAACTTTTATTTTTTTAATTAATTTTACAAATCTTTCTTTATCCGTAAACACTCCTTTTTACTTTTCTTCTAAACGAAGTTTTCTTAAGATATCTTCTTCCATTTTCATTTTCTGAAACATCTGACACTTCCGGTCGCATTAATTATTTATAGAATTGAACATCTGGATAGCAAATGTGGAGCCGGAAACATCTGACACTAGTTATTTATATGATGAGAATGTTGTAACATTCTCACGATAACATCTTGCGACATATCCGGTTTCTTGTCAATATCTTTTCTAAAGTATAATATCAAAAAAATACGGGGCATCACTATTGGGGTTAAAATGCCTATTTTCATTTTCTCCTCTAAGTTTCCCACGATAATATCTGGTGACCGTTATTTATGAGAAACATCTGACACTTCCGGTGGCATTAATTATATATAGAATCGAACATCTGGATAGCAAATGTGGAGCCGGAAACATCTGACACTAGTTATTTATATGATTTATGAGAATGTTGTAACATTCTCACGATAACATCTTGCGACATATCCGGTTTCTTGTAAATATCTTTTCTAAAGTATAATATCAAAAAAAATACGGGTCATCACAATCGGGGGTTAAAATGCCTATCAACAAATCGGCGCTTTGACCCGTATACTTATCTTGATTTATCCATGTAATGTTTTTTAATATCTGTTTTTTTAAAACCACAAGACTACTGAAATTTAACTCACTCAACAGTTCTTCAGGTATAACAAACACATGAAACATTTTATTATTACCGAATTTGTGATCAATTCCAATTGAGCCTCTGACACTTATCGTCTCATAAATTTTATTAGCAGCCAGTCTTTGAAGGTTAGGTGTACTATACTTAACTTCGAACTCACCATTGTTTTCCCAACAAATCTTAATGTCTACGGTTGGTGTTTCGTGACGCATCATGATGACCGACTAATGAAAATTTTTTTACGATATTTAAAGACCGCTAAAAAGGTATAGTAGGGAGGTGGAGGTGGAAAAAAGAGTTCTTACTAATTATTAGAATTCATTAAAATTAGAATATCCTTTTAAATTAAAAATATTAGTTGTATTTGCAAGAACGTTATTTGGAAAATAAGCCTAAAGTCTGCGATAATAAAACAAGAATTTAAAAAATCAAATTTTTATTCAAGCATTATAAAATTATCATATAAAGAATACACATTGAATAAAGCGCATATACAATTATCTTTTGTGTGATAAAAACATTTTGGAATTGACGGTTTTATTGTTGAACTTTCTGGAAATTCATAAACTGGTGTAGTAGAGTATTTCTTAACATAACGGGCTTTCTCCAAACATTTAACATAAACCATATCAGCTTTTTGAGTTAGAGATTGCAAAATATTTGTGAACTGATGTAGTGGTGTGAATCCCACATTCCAGTCTATACAGTGATGATTCTTCATTAACCAAATTGCTTGTCTGTATAAATCAGGAGATAGCATTCTCATTGGAAATGGTGGCTTGAAGACATAATGACTGATTCGATTACCATCGAAAGCAGCGAGTTCTTTGACAATAAATTTATTGTTTTCGATTTTAAATCCTTGAAGGTCCACAACTAATCGCATATTTTCAATTTTTCAAAAAATTTAACAAGTTCTTTTTTTCGTTGATAATTTTCAATATCACGTTGAAGTTGTTCAATATTTTGACGATGTTTTTCAAGCCTCTTGATCAACTCTAACTTTAAAGGATACATTTTAACTATATTTTTGAATATGTCGTTCTTTTATACCTAATATTGCTCATGCGCTTTAGTACTGCCTAACAATTTTTGTGGATGGGTTATATGAAAATTCCTTTTCGTGAAGAATTAGACAATAAGCTGCTGTATCTGCACTAGTTGGATTTTTTGTATTAAATTCAATTCTTAATACAATACTGCCCGCTTGGATTACTTCTCTTTGTCTCGAACAATCGACATGGGTTAGTGGAGCTATGTCTTTAAACTCTTGAGGATTAAAAATAGGTTGATTTGTTTTGAGATGATAATAGCTTTCTTGAAAATTTGCAAACATTTCATATAACGTTGCAAATTTGTTAGTTGAAAAATCTAGAAACTAGAAATGGAAATCTTTCAGAATTTAAAAAAACTTTGATGTTTTCAAGATTAATGTGATTAAACTTGGACATATCTTGTGTAATCTTATTTTTCTTATCTGTTTGAAATCCGATAATTACATGACGCGGTGTCTCAATTTTTGAACTTGTTTTGACCGCCCACGTATGTCTGGTTGAGGTATTTAATGAAGGATATTCGATAATTTGCCACGATCGGAACTTAATTGGGAGGTCTTTATTACTCTTTGCGATATTCGTCAGGCGTAGTTGTTGACTTAAATTAGGTTTTATATGAGGTATATTCCAGTAAAGTTTACTTATTTCAATTTTTGGTTTTTCTGTTTCATCCACACTTATAATAGCATCATTATCAGTATTTGATCGAATTAATACTAACTCCTGTTTCATATTCATAATAATTTTTGTAAAATCTTCAAAATATCCAGATAATAATCGTAAAGGAAGGCATATGTTGAAATTACCGTTTGCATCTACCAAAATCTTTTGGGTCTTTAAAGAAGCCTTTCCTGTAGCATCAATTTCAACTTTTTCTTGTGGTTTCGGGAACCAACAAGCATTTTGATATAAAACACTTTCGTTTTCATTTAAACTAAGATAATTTTTAATTGTTGAGACAAGTCCAACATCCCTAACCGAGTCAATTACTACTCCATTCAATTCATAGCGCAGTTCACGAAACAAAAATGCTATTCCATTATTAATAAATTTTAGTTTCGTTGGTACTGCACCATTATCTGTGAGTAATTTGCCCTCAATATATAAGTAACTATTTGAAGGTAAGGTGTATGCATCAAGATCTTGAATAGAAATTCTCACTTCATCGTTATAATTAATATTTCCACTAATATTCGGTTGATAGGAATGAAACTGGAAATCCTCAATTGAATTATCATCAAATGGTTGTCCAGTTACATGAAGTATATCCATTATACAATCACTTTAAATCCCAGGGAAATTAGAAATTTTTTATTTTCCGCTATGATTCCTTTAATAGCTTTGGAAGAACTATTTCGATTTTTAATTATAGAAGTTATTTTATAGTTTTCTAGGGAATAGGGATGAAAAAATTTTAAAACCATATATATTATTGCACTTTTTTAATATGTAATGTAACTGTTATTTCCTCTTCTTGAAAATTTATAAGATTTCCTGCTTGGTCAATAATTTTAACTGTAATGTTGTTGATTGTCTTAACGCTTACGGGATAATATAAAATATTTTGTGGTGATTCCACTATTTTATACCCATTTGGGACTGTAGGAAAAAATTGATGTATTATATGTACTGGTTTACCATTTAAATAGGATCCTGCCGAAATACTGCAATCAATGCCGATAGAATTAACTTTTAAAATTTTGATAGGCTTATTTGAAGAAATAACTGTATTAGGTAGAATCCTTAGTGTACTAGTAAATCCAAACAAATTGCCAATTGAGTTGGGTGAGTTGAACGAAATGTTCCGATTGCTACTAATGCTAATTTTTGAAGTGTTTATGTCTGGAGTTATTTCAATCCATGCATCTTTATCGATGAAACTCATGTGTTTCTTTAAAATTTTAATAATATCATCCAGTTCATATGCACCCACTGGAAGCTTAAACTCACGCAAAGAGGAAATATCACCCCATATAAATACGTTATTGCTTTCATCAATATTGGGAATTGTATTGAAACTATTAAAATTTATGAGACCAATTTCATAATCCAAGTTTTCATCCAAATAAATCTGTGGATTAAAATCATAACTTAAAATTGATGAATTTCCACTTAAAGTGAAAGAATAAGACATATTACCTTAACAAGATTATATTTTTAAATGACTATTTTGTTTTTTTCAGCTCATTATATAAGAATTTGAGACAATAATGACCACATCGATATGAATTAAAAGATTGAACCCTATCATGATTGTAAATGATTTTAACTTTACCGTTACTATAAAAATAGCGAATCAATTCTATTGGGGGTGTTAAATCGCCATAACTATCAAAATATTTTATATTATCATCGTTTTTTACATATGCTGTCCAATGAGTTCCCTCTCCAGATGTAGAATCTAAATTTAAAATACCGCATTCATATTTTTTGACTTTTTTAGGTAAATTATCCCTCATGAATACTCCTCTAAAATATGGTATTTGTAAAATT
Source organism: Hermaeophaga mercurialis (assembly GCA_951812935.1). Taxonomy (NCBI): domain Eukaryota; kingdom Metazoa; phylum Arthropoda; class Insecta; order Coleoptera; family Chrysomelidae; genus Hermaeophaga; species Hermaeophaga mercurialis. Next base: position 22,461,928 of record OX638360.1, read on the forward strand.
TTGATAAAATGTTTTAAATCTACATCCGTAAGCGCTCGATGAGGCAGCGTCAGTTTTTTGACTTTATTCCATATCCTTTATAAGGTCTTAAATATAAACCCTTTCCTTTGGTCTCCATAGCAAGATTATGTCTTTTTTGTTGTTCTATTGCAGCCTTCTCTGCTTTTGATTTGGTTATAGCAGAAGCAATTGCAGCTCCTCCCCCTCCAAGAGCGCCTATGGCTCCCAAGAGTGGAAGCAGAAGTGGTAAAAAGCCGCCTTTCCTCGGAGATCGAATTATGCGTTTCTTTTTTCTTAACGATCCACCTTTTTTAGATTTTCTTATAAAATATTTTTTACATCTTCTACGTTTCAAGCCCATTCCAAGTTTCCTTTTAGCTTTCATAGTGTTAGTTACAAACCAAGCGGCTGTTTTCTCTCCAAGCGTCGCGTTTTTTTATTGAACTCTTTCCCAAGCCAAATTTTCTAATAATTTATCTGCCTGATGTCTAGTTTCAAGATCTTTGCTTTGAGCGTATGCTATATCGTGATTTTTACAAGCTTCGTCTAGTTTATTTATACCGATATCACCTCTTTGAATTCTTTTACTAAGTTTAGTTCCAGGACCACAAAAAGAATATCCCGGCAAATGAAGTTCAATTGGAACTTTATTGATTAGAGAATTTAGAAAACCCCTTCCTCTATGGTGTGGTCCTCTTCGATTATTAGTAAGCATTGTGATCTTATATAAGTGCTTCACTTTATATATATACTCTCACTCCACTTTTAACCATGAGGATTAAAAAACAAAGAATTATATTACCAGTTACAAATCATGACATTATTTCAAATGAGGCTAAGGTTGGTAAACATGGTTATTTGTTTGGAGGGGAATCGAAACGTGCTCTAGTTGTTGGTGCTAGTGGTTCAGGAAAAACAAATGTTGTTTTATCACTGATTGAACATCCCAACGGACTAAGATTTGAAAATCTATATGTATATTCGAAAAGTCTTCATCAACCAAAATACAAGTATCTTCGAAATTTACTTGTACCCATAAAAGAAATTGATTATGAGGAATATGAAGATTCTAAAGACATTGTTTCTCCACAAGAAATTAAACCCAATTCCGTTATAATATTTGATGACGTGGCATCCTGTGATCAAAACATTATCCAAAGATACTTCTGTTTTGGTAGACATAAACAAACAGATTGTTTTTATTTATGTCAGACATATTCGGCTATTCCCAAACAACTTATTAGAGATAATGCAAATTTGCTTATAGTTTTTCAACAAGATATGACAAATTTAAAACATATTTTTAATGATTACGTAAATATTGATATGTCTTTTCAAGAATTTAAAGACTTGTGTTCGTATTGTTGGCGAGATAAGTTTGATTTTCTTGTTATAGACAAGGATTGCTTAATGTCTTCGGGACGATATAGAAAAAACTTTGATAATTTTATTCATATATAAACAAGTACAATGTATATCTACATTATTTACAATGAATCCTCAGATGACTAAACAACTGATAAAGGCCAGACAAGCATTAAAAAGAAAATATAAAAGCTTAAAAAGTGATATAACTAAATCACAAACACAGTTGGAAAAAACTTATCGTCCAATAACTGAGCCTCTCAAAGAGTTGGTTACAGCTTTTGGAAAACCTAAAATAAAAAAAGAAACAAAGTCTCTAGAGTTACTGATAAAACCTTCACGGATTTCAGTCCACTAAAATCTAACTATAATCAAATTGCGTTTATAACACCGAGAGGGAGACCTTCAACTAATTATCCTCAAACGAATCAATTAAGACCTTTAGCAGACTTAAATAGCACTCATATTGCCCCAGAACATCAAAATGAATCCCAATTTATAAATGAGGGTACTGTTTTCGAGTCACATAATGAAGAGGATGTACCAGGTGTACATATATTGGATCAATATGATGAAGACTCACTTAGACAGAGTATTCAAGATTTAACCAAGAGTGAAGTCTTCGAAGAATATCTTGAGCAGTTTACACACCCTCTACCAAGAGATTATATTAAAGGTGCAATTACAGACGTAGATGGTAAATACGATCATATTTTAGGAGTTGCTCATGATATGCTGACAGAAAAATTTAAAATCGGGAATTCCTTTATGGACTTTGAAGGTCCAAATGTTAAGATCCAAAATATAGTCTACCCCGGTACCCCAGGGCTGTACGAATTATTATTTCTGAAAAATCCAATATCATTTAAAAAGTCTGATCTTGATGAATACATTGATATAGTTAAAAGAACACATTTAATTCATAGGGAATATAAAGATGATTTTCCAATCAAAAAATTTCCATTTGATATTAAGAGCAAATATTTTGAAATTATTAAACCGAACCTACCTACATATCGACCTAGACTTTCCTCCCTACCATCATCGATCGCAATGATCACAAGAGCCAGAAAGGAAGCAGCTAATCAAACTGGTAAAGGACTGATGTTAGAATATAGTAGTAAACCTATTGATTACAAGTATTTTGATGATTATAATGAACTGATCGATCGTCTGAAATTACTCGTTGCTTCTCAAGTTGCTGGAAACACTGGTCATCACAATGAAATTGTATCCATTATTGAAGAACTACGTGAAGGTGGAATAATTGAATAAATAGCGTCCCGTGGATTAAACATTATTAGTCTAACCATGCCCATCAGCAAATTCGGTAATCATTTTTTAACTGTCACTACAAGTCCTACACCTACAGCATCAATTTACTTTTGTGAGCCAGTTTCGCTACATAGTAAATGTATTTTACGTTTAAAGGGCATAAAAAATAATAAACTAAATAAAAATCTATATATTTTGGAACATGAAGGTACTGCATTTGTTTTTCCGTTTAGTGGGAAAATTCAAAGTGTTAAACATTATAAAGCGGATGGAGATGTTCTGATTAATTCAAAACCATATAAATATCATCAATTAGCTGGAAATACTATTAATGAAGGAGATAAAATTGAATTTAAGTTAGGTACACCGGATGTCATGTATATTGACATTATAATACAGTACCCATTGGAAAAAAATGTCTAAATTACAAATTGTTACTGAACTTCATAGACCAGCACGAATAAACTATCCCAGACGACGTGTTATTATTAAAGGCTTAAATGATTTACTTCAAGCTGATTTGGCAATATTGTCACAGTTTTCAAAAGTAAATAACGGTTACAAGTATATTTTGGTAGTAATTAATGCATTTAGTAAATTCATTTGGGCTGAGCCAATAAAATCAAAAACTGGAAAAGATGTTACAGCAGCCATGAAAAAAATATTGATGCGAATGAAAAGACCGACAAAACATTTACAAATGGATCAAGGATCAGAGTTTTTTAATGTATCCTTCAAACAACTAATAAAAAAATACAATATTAATCATTACCACACCTACTCAAATTTAAAAGCGAGCATCTGTGAAAGAGCTATTAGGACTCTCAAGAATTTGCTATGGAAACAATTTAGCCTACAGGGATCGTACAAGTGGGTAAAAGTACTTCCAGAAATAGTAGATAATTACAATAATAATGTACAGTCTACAACAGGATTTAAACCAAATTCCGTAAATCAGAAAAATGCGAAAGAGATCACTTCTTTTAACTACTTAAAAATAGTTGATAAGAAAAAACCTAAATTTAAAGTGGGGGATCATGTTCGAATTAGCAAATATCGACATATTTTCGCGAAAGGTTATACACCTAATTGGACAAACGAGATTTTTAGAATTAAAAAAGTTTTCCACACTAACCCACGCACCTACCAGTTAGAAGATTCCAAAATACAAGAAATCAAGGGTAAATTCTACACTGAAGAGCTCCAAAAAACTATTCATCCAGATGTCTATCTGGTTGAAAAAATTTTACAACGAAAAGGTAACCAGATTCGAGTGAAATGGCTTGGCATGGATAACTCACATAATTCATGGATTCATAAAAACGCTATTGTGTAAAATATTTTTTTAATAAAAACCAATTTTTTACGAATGTGTTTTATTTATAAAATATTTGTTTATACAGTTTTTTGAATTTCATTTTCAAAGACTTCTTTTCTTTCTTCGCTTCAATACATCTACACGTACAGTAGCAGTAAGAGTTACAGATATGACAAGCGATCCCATCTACTTGATCAGCAGGGGTTTCAAAACATTTATTTTTACAGCAGTACTTATCCATGTCTATACACAATTGTAGGGGAATTAAAAGCTAAATTTCAGTTTTTGATTTATATATTAAAATATTTTTCATACACTTTATTTCTGTGACCTAAATTTAAAATTGGATTTATATATTTATATGCTTCTTCAATGCGATGAAAAAAACGGATTCCATCCAGTTTTGTTGACTCCCAGCTTCCTTTTCGCGCCATCTTGTGAGCGTAAGACCAAGTACAAAGCAGGTGTATTTGATTAAGATCTTCGTTAAATGTCACTTTTTTCATTTTCTTTTAATAATTGAGGATATTTATAAATCACTTCTACAGCTATACTGTAAGTAATGGGATTGACCATTTTTATAGGTTCCATTATATTCATAGCGGCGGATATGGCATCATCATATCCTCTAACACCTGCCTGTAAAATTTTGAAACTACTAGTAAATTGTACATTTTTCAGTATGTCCAACATTTGTTTGATTAAAGGTGAAATTCTCCAAAGTTCCAAAAGAGTACTTGGTCCGACAGTAATCCATGAGTGACCGTCAGAAATTTTTAATATGGTACTGTATGAGGCTTTCTTCAGTTCCAACAAAAATCTTTTACTATCAATCACCTGATCATCGGTTGAAGACTCCATAAAATTGGTTATTCTGTCTTGATAAAATAGAAACTCGTTCCATTCATCTTCACTAAACATTAGCGATATACCCTTATTTCCGGATAAGATAATGCAGGGCGCAAAATTCAACTGTTCACATAAACTAATTGCCACATACTTGGATTTTGATTTGTTTAAATAAAACCGACGTTCACCCAAAAATATAGGGCTATTTAACTCACTATTTAAAGACTGATTAATAGGGAAATTTTTCTCCGTTTTATATCAAGAAATAATAGTGGGGGGTATATTAAATATGATTTCATCGACAGATGTTCAATTCTATAAATAATTATGATTAATGAAGTCAATAATTGTTTAGACTTGTCTAAAAAACAGGTGGCCGGATGTTTGACCTCATTTGCGGTCATCGACCTTTAGATTAAACACATTAGGTGCATCCTGTTTCCGGTCTAAAGGTCGATGACCGCACATCGACAGATGTTCAATTCTATAAATAATTATGATCAATATAGTCAATGATTGTTTAGACTTGTCTAAACCGTAAGTGATAAGTAAGTTTATGATTAATGGACTACATATGTTACAACATTCTCATGTATCGACCTTTATACCGGAAACAGGTGGCCGGATGTTTGACCTCATTTGCGGTCATCGACCTTTAGATTAAACACATTAGGTGCATCCTGTTTCCGGTCTAAAGGTCGATGACCGCACATCGACAGATGTTCAATTCTATAAATAATTATGATCAATATAGTCAATGATTGTTTAGACTTGTCTAAACCGTAAGTGATAAGTAAGTTTATGATTAATGGACTACATATGTTACAACATTCTCATGTATCGACCTTTATACCGGAAACAGGTGGCCAGATGTTTAACCTCATTTGCGGTCATCAACCTTTAGATATTTGTTCGTGGTAATTAGGTGCATCCTGTTTCCAGTCTAAAGGTCAATTGAGGTCATTGACCTTTAGACCGGAAACAGGATGCACCTTTTTACCACGAACAATACTTAACTACTGATAACAAAACTGTAGATTTTTTGGTTAAAAATATAGAATGTAATACTACAAAAGTCATTAAAGTACAAAGAATGAAAAGAAGGATAACTGAAAATGATGAATCTAAATTAGTAGACCGTCAAGTAATTATAGTAACTTTTGAAGGGACATTTATTCCTGACAAAATTAAAATTAACTTAACATCCTTTTCTGTGGAGCCATATATACATCCGGTTGTTCAGAGTCTTAGGTATGGGCATACCGCAAAATTATGCAAATCTAAGACACGAAGATGTCAAAATTGTGCCGACGTTCATCATTTAAACGAAAAATGTTTAAAGTCAGAGAACTTTTGCATTTATTGCCAAAATAGGGAACATCCCTCGATATCCAAAAATTGTCCAATGTACATGAAACAGCATAACATTAAAAAGGAAATGGCATTCAGAAACCTTTCTTTTAAAGAAGCCGAAATTTTAGTTAATAATCCTTCTTACGCTAAAGTAACCACAAATAATAGATTTTCAGTTTTAAATAATATAGAAAACTTCCCAAGTCTCCGCCAGAATGTGCAAACTCAATATACGCCACCCTCTTACATGTTACATAAACCAAAAACACAAACTCCAGGTAAAAAACGAAAAGCTTCGTCTCCACCTATATCTCCAATTAGTACAACAAAATCTCCCGCAAAATCTAAAGAAATTGTTAAATCTCAAACAACTAAAACTCTTTCAGTTCTCCCTAATCCACATAATGACGATTTTCGACAATTCAAAGAAAAGATAGCAGAAAATATTTGTAATTTCATACAATCAAACTTCATATTCAACTCTAGTAGTAATAGGATTAATAATAATGTTGATTCAAATATAAGGGAAACTATTAATTCTATTTTAGAATTTGATGCTGTAAATATCAGTGATGAATCCTCTTACTAGAACATTAAAAATATTACAGTGGAACTTACTATCTATCAATAAACGTAAACCTAACTTAGTTAAATTATTAAACCAACAAACTTTTGATATATTTATATTTTGTGAAACATGGTTAAAACCAAAAACAGACTTAAACCTTCAAGGTTTTAATAGCGTACAAAAAAACAGAAGCGACGGCAAAGGAGGTGTTGCCATCTTAATAAGTAAACATCTTAACTATACAATTAAAACTATTAAACAAAATTTTAACAAAAATATAGAAACTTGTGCTATCTTCATTGAACAAATCAACTTAACTTTAGTAAGTATTTATAAACCTCCAAATAAAAATGTATCCGACAAGGACTGGGAAAAATTATTTTCACAGTTCACTGGCGATACTTTATTCTGTGGAGACTTTAACTGTCATCATACGTTATGGGGGTCTGTAACTGATCATGTTAGTGGTGTACGGCTGGTAGAAGCGCTAAATAATACTAACCATATTGTTATAAACGACGGAACACCTACTAAATTAACAAGACCCAACGAAAATAGATCTGCTGTGGATCTTAAAATTGCTACACCTAGTATAACTTCCAAAATAAAATGGTCAGTTCTCTCTGATACTATGGGATCAGATCATTTTCCAATATTAATAGAATATGGAAGCATGTATACCCCTCAAAATATTATGCCATCCACCAAATGGAAGGACTCAACTGCAGACTGGTTTTTCTTTTCACATACAATTAACACTTTATTAGAGCAAAACAAAGACGAATTAAATCTAACTGAATTAATTAATATAATAGCAAATGCAGCAACAAAGTCAATGAAAGTCAATCAACCAATATTAATAAAAACTCCCCATCCAGTTTGGTGGGATGAGGAATGTGGTAAAATAGTCCTTAAAAGAAAACAAGCTTTGCAAAAATATAAAAATTTATCTAATTGGGAAAATTATATCAGTTATAAAAATATCGAATCCCAGACAAAACTCATTTTTAAGGAAAAATGTAGTGCAAGTTGGAAAAACTTTGTAAATAGTCTAAATAAAAATACACCTATAGACAAAATTTTGCAATATATAAATAAAATCTCTAGAATTACCTTTTAAAGGTAAGCAAGTATTACTCAACATTTTTAATAGATGGTGGCTTAATGGAAACATCTTTGATGATTTGAAGGAAGTTGTCATAGTACTTATTTTAAAACCACATAAAGATCCAAATTTGACATCATCTTATAGACCAGTTTCTCTCATGTCATGTATCACAAAAACTTTTGAAAGAATGATAAAGACAAGATTAGAATGGTTTCTAGAATATAATTGCAAGCTACCACTCTCGCAGAATGGAAGTCGACGCGGAACAGGAACGATTGACGCTATATCACATTTAGTTTCAGAAATCCAATATTCTTTCTCAAAAAATAAGTATCTCGGCTGCTTATTTATAGATATTAAAGGAGCCTATGATGCAGTGGATCTGAATACCCTAACCGAAAGCTTAATATCATTAGATATTAATCCACAATTTGCAAGCAATATCGCGAACTTATATCGAAATCGAACAATATACATAAAAGACCAAAATAATGTAATGCATGGTCCAAGGGTGGTAAACCACGGTGTGCCTCAAGGTTCAGTTCTGAGCCCTCTACTTTTTAATACATATACTTATAGCCTACACAATATATTCGATTCAGATATCAAATGTATACAATACGTAGACGATTTTTGTTTCTATACCATGCAAGACAGCTATAGTAAATGTATTCAGGTCCTGAAAAATATAGTATACTGCCTTAGAATGTGGTTTAGTGACCGTGGCTTAACTATATCCTCTGAAAAATCTGCTGCTGTGTTTTTTACAAGGCATAGATTACATGCTCCTGATACTCTTACTCTCAGTGGTTTAGAAATACCAATAAAAAAAGAATACAAATATTTAGGTATTGTTTTAGATTGTAAGCTGCTATGGAGTAGCCATATAAACTACCTGAGAAGCAGAAGTGAAAAAGGTATAAATATGTTGAAGTACGTCGCAAAAACTAAATGGGGAGCTGATCCCAATATCGCTCTCTTATTCTATAGGGCTTACATAAGATCTATACTAGACTATGGTTGTATTTTGTATGGTTCGGCTTCTAATGTACATCTTAAAAAAATTGATCGAATACAATACAGTGCTATAAGAATTTGTATCGGTGCCATGAAATCGTCACCTACGTAAGCTATCCTGGCTGAGGCTCGAGAACCACCCATAGGAATAAGAAGGGAATTTTTAGCATTCAAAAAAATTAGCTTTCTAAAAAGTTTTCATAATAAAAATCTATTCACTTATAAAATCCATGAAGTAGCTACTGAGAACTTAACTAATAAGTATGGGGAAAAGAAAAATAGCCCACCTCTGGCTGATGCATACATTAGGTTTAAGGAATTTATCAATGTTATTAATTCACATGATAAACTACCAGTATTTGAATTAGATTTTTCAGAAGTAATGTTCAGACCTACTGTAATATTCCCTACGTACACTGAAGTCCATACTGCGAACAACTTATATCTACAAACATTAATGAATAAATACGAGAACTTACTTCAAATTTACACAGATGGATCAAAATCACTAAATGGAACAGGTTTTTCTGTTTATATTTTGAATAACGATATTAAAATTCAACACCGAATACTAGATATATGTTCAGTGTATACGGCAGAAATTATGGCAATTGAATGTGCACTAGAATGGTTAGTCAATCAAGATAAAACATATAACGCTATAATATTTCTGATTCTAGGTCTGCTTAGGAAGCAATTAGTAACACATCCTTTAAAAATCTTTCAATTTCCAAAATTATGTGTAAGATCCAAAGATATGTTTAGTTGCACATAAGACAACAAAAAATTATTCTCGTATGGGTGAAGGGACACATCGGTATAACAGGTAACGAAAGGGCTGACAAACTAGCGAAAGAATCGACAACTCTATTAGAAACAACTAAAAAATGTGACATTTCAGATATTATTAACGCAGGGAAAAATTTTTCATACAACTTGTGGTCAACACAGTGGCAACAATATACTCAAAAATCAAATAATCATTATACTTTTATACATCCAACTTTACCAAATCGAATACCACATATTGATCATTACAGAGTATCCAGATCCTATACTGTAACAATTACAAGACTTAAACTAAATCATGCAAGGTTTCAAGCACACCTCCACAGAATAGGGTTAGTCGAAACAAATATTTGTTCATGTGATAACCAATCAATTGCGGATTTGAATCATATATTTTTTGTGTGTCAAAAATATGATCAAAGTCGTTTACAGTTGTTAAAAATACTAATAGATAATAACATAAATCTTCCTATAAATATATCACATCTATTAACCTGTAACAAGAAGATTTTAGACGGAGTGATCGATTTCCTCCGACGGAGTAAACTAGATATCTAGTTAAGAGTAGCACTCGTACTTATGTCAAAACTTTCTGTGGCAAACGGGTTACCCAATACCATTTCTCCTACCACCACCACCACAGACGATGTACTCATAGGGCCGCTGAATTGTTCAATCAACAACATGGGTTGAATATGTCGCGACAGTATGTTTTAGATTTAGTTGCAAAATTCCGGGAAACTGGATCTGTAGCAAATAACAAACGGCATATTGAACCGCCCCTAAATAATGAAGAAACCGCAGTGGCAATTTTGAGACATGTTTATCTTGACCAAATATTGAGTACAAGACAGTTGTCAACTGTTTACGGTGTCTCACGAACCAGCATTCAGAGTATTTTAAAAATGCATCCTTATAAAATTAAATTAACGCAAGTGCTAAATGAAGATGACTTCGATCGACGTTTGCAATTCTTCGAGGTAGTAAGTGAGCTCGCAGCGATGGGAAATCCACATTTTATTTTTAACCTGCTTCAGTGATGAATGCTCTTTTTTTCTAAATGACACAGTTAATCGCCACAATTGTAGATATTGGGCTGATTCTAATCCACATATATTTCATGAGGTACATACTCAACAACCCCAAAAATTAAACGTATGGGCTGGAATTTTTGGCTACCGTGTTATTAGTCCTTTGTGCTTAGAAGGCAATCTAACAGGAGAAATGTATCTGGAATTTCTGGACGATACTATTGATTCTATGCTGACTGATGTAATTTTCAGGCAGATCAGTTTATATTTCAAAATGATGGAGCTTCTCCCCACTATGTTCTGCTTGTTCGCCAATATCTAGATGAACACTTTCCGGGTCACTGGATTGGGTGGCGAGGATCAATCGAATGACCCCCACTATCACCAGATCTTACTCCTTTAGATTTCTTTCTGTGGGGTAAGTTGAAAAGCAGAATTTATTCTACTCCACGTGCTTCACTCGTAAATTTACGACAACAAATCACGAATGAATATCACCAAATTAGTCCAGAAATGCTACAAAATGTTCGGGAACGTCTCCAACAGAACCTTTACCATTGTATGGAAGTTGGTGTTGTGCATTTTGAGCATTTGTTAAGATCAGAATAAAGTAAGTAATTTTGACTGTAAACTTTATCCAAAAAACTGCATATGCAAAAATTTTAAAGTTTCAAAAAGTTTCATTTGCAAAAAAATCATTTTTTTGTAATAATTTATCTAAATTTAAAAAACTATATATTGTTGTTTAGAGAATTCAACGGACTTTCAAACGATATGCGACCTCTAGTCCATATTTAAATTCTAAGGGTTGTTCACCCCACTAGGCTAAGGTTGAAGTGACGATACTGCGAGTAGCTTAAAAAAATGACCCCTCGGAACAAAAATCGACCTGTCCGAGTACTTTTCTAGTCCGATAATAAAATTTTCCAAAACCCACATGTTTTTTTGGGCCACTCTATATCTAATTTCTAGCCTGATGATGGTTTTTACTATCCGCAAGTATAAATTTGTTTCATGTGTATGCTTTGATATACATCAGCACTTTTGGAGCAAATCGTGTGTTTAGAAATTTTTGACATCTCCTTCCACATTTGGTATGACAGCCTGGGAAGACCCTACAACATCAACATAAAAATAATCTCCACTATATAATTTATCAAGTTAATTATATCCCTACATTCAATGTGCGAATATCTCCAGTATATATCTAGCATATATTTGTGATGTGTTGAAAATTCCTGTTAATGTATATTTTATTTGATAATTTTATTATACAAGCAATGTTTGGTACCTGTCAAAATAAATATGTTCGAAATGTAAAAATATCTTTTTACAAATTCCCCAACAATTTTATATATCTCTTAGCCATTAATCGTAAACGGATACCATGCAAACAAGAAAAGAAAACGATATCCTTTAAGTACTTTTTGGTCGTCACCATGCAACTAGACACCACGAGTTTTCCGACTCGATTTCTCATCCAATAACTTACAATACGGTGCGTTATCCAGCGAAATAAAATTTTTCCAGCAGTTAAAAGTTGAAAGTTTAATCGTCGGGAAGACATTGGGATTGATTGCAACGACTAGAACTGCAGAAAACTTTAATTCTGTTGCAAAGAAATTAGTGGGAGGCGGGGTACTGCAATAAAATCGGTTTTTTATTCGTTTTGTGTTTCAGTTTAATCGTTTGGATTATTACAATGGTTTTATTGCTTTTTCTTGGAATGTGGTTAAATTTATACTAAATTAGTTTAGAGGAAAAATTGAAACATAATTTGCCGATTATAAAAAGTAAGAATATTTTTAAAAGGGAATTCCTTTCTATAATATATCTTTTTCGCGCGCTTTTTCCGTTTCTCCAATGTTTCTTCATTATCGTTTTATACACAAATATTGTAGACTTTCTTTGATTTTCTGATATTATAATATTAATTGTAGTTGCTACCTATTCTAATATTAAAAATTGATGAAAAATATAAGGCTACTATACTGAGTTTAAAAACTGATTCTGAGGAGCTTATGAACAAATGATACTCCATTGATTAAAAACACGTACCTATATCTTAAAGGTTAGTGTTAGAAAATTATATATTCTACTACCGACGAAAAAGATTTTGAAAATCACTAAAATAAGGTTGACGAAACTTATTTCCAAAACATAAATCCAAATAAAAAGTTTTTGGTAAAATGGGATCATACCTAATTTGTAGTTTTCTTGGTTCCACTGCATTTAGCAACCTATTTTGCACTCATAAATGAATTTCCACATATTTTATTTCATATCTGAAATTCTATTAATAAGTAAACATTGAAAAGAAAATAAAATATATTCAATATTTAAGTCGGGGAAGTAAAAAAAAAGTAAAACACAGAATGAAAGGTATACCTAGAGATACATACTATATTTTTAAGGTTCAAGGTTTAAGGTTTAAGGTTAAGGTTTAAGGTTTAAGGTTTAAGGTTTAAGGTTTAAGGTTTAAGGTTTAATGTTTAAGGTTTAAGGTTTAAGGTTTAAGGTTTAAGGTTTAAGGTTTAAGGTTTAAGGTTTAAGGTTTAAGGTTTAAGGTTTAAGGTTTAAGGTTTAAGGTTTAAGGTTTAAGGTTTAAGGTTTAAGGTTTAAGGTTTAAGGTTTAAGGTTTAAGGTTTAAGGTTTAAGGTTTAAGGTTTAAGGTTAAGGTGATTATTAAATTTTGACTAAGATGATAGAGAAAAGGAAGGGTCATTGGATTTTATTTCCACGCTAAATTGGTTGGAGTGTTGGCTGTTTAGACCATACAGGAAAGATGGAAGTATGTATTAGCGATGAAGCCAAATGATAGAACTGACTCAAACTTTAGGTTTAAGGTTAAAAGACTCATGCGCCATTTATTCCATGAAAACATTAGCAAGAACTGGGGATAACAGTAAACCAATTGGGGTGCTTGACATATGAAGGAGGTACGGGTATTGAAATGTAAAGTCTGTTAAGATGATACTTTTTTGGTAAATAGCTACCTTTTTCTAAATATATGTTTCTTAAAATTGCTGAAGCCGTAAAATTATGTGAGTTTATAATAATTTCATCAATAGTTAGTTAATTAAGCTGTTATTTTTCGCCATGGTAATATTATGTGGAATTCTTATTATAAATAAAGTATTTCAAAAAGTTTTTTAGATATCTTGAATTTATCTAACTATAGGGAAAGATAATAATAACGTATTAAACGTGGGTAGTTACCAAATGTAATATACTCGTATTTACAGGGTGCGGCATTAGTGCGTCGAAGTACGATTAGTCCGCTATTATTGAAGTTACAAAAAAAACGTTTTACAAAAAGTATAGCCATCTTGAGATTCACATTTTAAAATTAATCCCAAATATACAGTGTGTTCAGGAACGCAGTGCCAGACGAAAATTTTGTTTTTTTAAATGAAACCCGTATATTCTTATATTTTTATATACCCCTTGCCGAGTTAATTTCAACGATGTATCATACTTTATGTCTATTATGATTAATAAAAGATCTACAGCCACCTGAAAATCACATTTATTTGAATTTAGACATCTAATGCCGCACCCTGACTATATGTGGGGGTTGCTAATTGTAATATATGTGATTAGATGGTTGAAGTTTTATAAATGCATGTATGACACCACACGTGATATTTTAATAGTTTAGCCGAGCGGAAGCAAAATTTGGCTCTTAACAATAGATTTGTTAACGAAACAGGTTGGATTAATTAGTTAAAGGTCATACTATCTTAATGAAGAAAATTAATACTTACCATATTCTTATGCCTTCAGATCTGGAGCTCTGATTCTGTGTGTATGTATAGTTTAGGTCACTCACGTCTCTAAGAAACTATCTGAAAATTGCAAATAAAAATTAAATGAAGAACAACGAATGAATTTACAATACAATGAATTAAATGAAGGATATGAATGCTTATTAAACATCGTTGAGTTCTTTAATAAACCGTTTGATTCTATTAACTAATTCAGAAAAGTATCAGCAAATTATAACTTACAAAATTTAAATACACTTGATCACGTAATACCTTTCGAGACGCAACTGCTTCCAGATTTCGTCTAGCTTTCTGATCAGAACTTTTAGCACTACCTTTTGATTTAACAGATTTTCTAATATTTATTGAAGAAACTCGGCTTTTCAAAAAGTAGTCAATTCTGGAGATGAGAGAATTATATGGCGGGATAAATAGCTGAACGACATATTTTTTTATGGAAGGAAAAAATCCCAAAAACCTTTCCAAATGGAGCTCAGTTTCTCCAACTATGCCCATTATTTCTATATAATTACAATTGTAAAACTCATCTGTGATGTGATTTGAAGCGTCAACTTTAATTTCAGTAATATGCCTTTAAAAATGAAATGAAACATCTGTTAGTTGATTTTGAAATTATTTGTATATTTTTCACGAAAGAACCCTTGAGAACCCTTGTATTTAAAATATTTATAATTCTCAGATCAGCTTGTTTTTTGACTATTACATTTGAAAATTTGAAAATAACTCTAAGTATTTTTATTGAAATATGCCTAGAAAACTAAAAATGACTAACTTACACATTTTATCTTGCTTTTGCAGAGGCAGCTCTCGGACTGTAGTTACTTATTATATTAGTTCTAGCTCAGTAATAATACACTGCAATCCTTTCTTCTTCTTAAAGCTTATATCAATCTAGTGTGTAAAACATATGTAGATATACATGTATTATTATGCGTGAATTTGATTGCAAAGGGGAGTTGGAATATCTGGAGGTATAGTGTATTTAATTTTTACTTTATTTTTTTATTTTATCTTTTTTTATTTCTGTAAGTCATAAAATTTTGTTTTGGGAATAGATAGATTATGCAGTTAGTATTTATTTATTTATACATAATTCATTAAAATTACAATACTGTAATTTTTTTGTTCTTTCTCAATTATTGTCTTTGCATGAAAATCTAATATATGTATTTATTAAAGCGAAAACATCCAAAGCTCATCCTTAAATTTCCTGTTAACGTCACACCTATTCCACTTGAATTTTATTTAGAGTATAATCTCTATTCAACTCTTACCCTTCTCGTATCCGTATTCGAATTGACAAAATTAAAACATTCCCTATTGGACAAACTTAACTACCTCAATTAACAAAACACAATCCGCACGAATCCCCAAACCAGTAATATTATTTTCCGTTACAAATTGGGGAAATTAAATATACCTCTCGTCGTATGCATTCAGCCCTATGCAGTCATTTCGATTTTGGCAGAGCCTTTTGTGGATTTCTCGCTCGTTTGCCAGAGTATTGAGCATTGAGCTGTTTTATTAGATAAAGGATTTCCAGTTTCATTATTTATCTCTAAAACTAGTTAACAATATGAAGGTAAACACAAAGAAATTACCATTATTAAGTAGTGTTGCGTAAATACATCAAATATAAATGTTTGCATAAAAAAAATAAAGTTTTTTATTTTCGCCTCAATAAAGTCTCAATATTCTTTTAACGTAGAGATTGCTTTAATTTCTAGAATGGATTCTAATAAAAAGAAACTTTTCGAAAACATTAACAAAAATGTTTGTCTTATAATTAGTTAATGGCTCACATTTAATTTTTAAACTTTGATTCTTAATTAATTTTGTCATTAATTAAAAAAAATCTTGAAGGAAAAAGTCACGAGCTGTGAAACAATAGCCTCAATTATAGTATTCTTTTACTAAGAGAAAGAAAGAGTCGTATTTCGATGCAATAAAGAAAAGTCTTGGGTGCCAGATCTGCGGAAGCATTATTGCATCAGCGTCACTTTTCTTTCCCCTATCTCTACCCTTTCTATCTCAACATTTAATATCGCCTAAGTTTTTCTCTCACTACGACTTAGTGAAGGGATTTTAGACTTTCATCATAGACCAGGCAAAAATTAAACAACAAATCCAAATAATATTATTACAAATTAGTTTCAACAGCAGATTGCTATGAATATTAAAGTAAATCGAATAGAGAAAAAACATTTTGTTTTGAGTAATTTGACTGCAAATATTAATAAAGAAGATAAGTTATACAAGCGTATAATCCTAATATGTACAATATTATACTAGAAATGAATAAAATATTGATATAAACTAATAATTTAGATACATGTTTTTGAAGTTTTCTTTGGCAGTTTTTTCAGTTGGCTACTGCTTATATGATATTATAGTCTAGACATTGGCGCAGTTATAATGCATTTTTAATTACTACAAAAATATTTGATTTATGCGCATATCGCTTTTATCAAGGTAACAACTGATATCTTTATTTTTTTTACACCAAAAGAAAGGAAATGTTCATCATAGAAATTTAAACTTTTTGCAGAAACGAAATAGAGAGTAATAACATTTGATAACAAAGTCGTCTCTCATATGGAATACATCCCAAATAGAAACAAGTTAAAAGAATAGCCATATCTTATGATGCGAACCGTAAAGACCATACCAATGGCATTGGAAGTACTTGTCAATTTTACCCGTCTTGATTTTTATGTAAAGGAAGTGGCTTTACTGATAATACGAGAGCTATTTTTTTCAAGGTCCGGTCCGTAGGAAAATTAATACCTCCGTGAGCACATAAACATGCTTAAAACAATATAATTTCTTACCCAAGTATGAAGTGGCTGCTGTAATTCGAAGGGTAATTCATAATGAGTGAAATGGATTGTTATATTCAAACATTGTCTTTCTTCTGGAAAATGCTTGGCCTCACACTGTAGCTGTAACAAAGACGCTCCTGCAGCGTTTTTGATCGTCCACCACAGCCTGGCTGCATTTGGTTTTCATCTCTTTGCTCATATGAAACGCTGGCTAAGAAAAGACCATTATGATACAGACAACGATCTGCAGACCAGGGAAGAGAATTAGCTTGAAACCTATGACAAGGATATTGGAAAAATGAACTATTTCTAAAACCTAAAATTACGCTACGTGGTGCAAAATAAAAAAAAATTACGTTAAAGCATTGGCGTAGGTGTAGACATATGGCTAAGCCTAGCTGGAGATGCAACTAAACGTTGTCAATAAAAAAATTTTCATTGTCACTGTTGTTTAAATTTCGCTATCTATCGGATCTTGGAAGAAATGTGAATTATTTACTTAATTCCAAGACTATTTAAGCGAAAATTAAAAAGCCTCTGTAAAAATGACCTATCTAAATGCCTCAGTCGACTGAAAAATTGTATCTTCTAGTTTTTATTGTGTGCCTGTATATATGATGGATTTTGTGACTGAACTTAATTTTTCTTTTCTTTATTTTGTTCTGCAGATCGATGCCAAGTATAAAAGAGATAATTACGTGTTGTTAATTTAAAAAAATAAACTTGTTAATGATCTTCTTTTGGTAGCTTTCCAAGGGATTGAGGGCTTTAATAACCGCTGGGGGAATTTTTAAAGTAGGGTTTATTACTATAAACCAAGATGAAAAGTTGAATAATTCGTTAAATCAAATAAAACTGTTGGGGGAGTATATTTTACTTTAGGGATTGTTTAGAAAGTCCTTCAAAGCTTTTAAAAGAATACAAATAGCTTTATAGAGGAGATGCAAGATACATGAAATAAGAAACAAAAGCTGAATTAAAATTCTTCTGTCGAGTTTGAGCGGGTTTGTTTTTTTATAAAAGTTACTTTTGGGTGTATAGTGCTGTCTGTGGTTTATTTAATATTAAAAGGCTTTTTCTTGTAGTGGATATAACGTTTCTGGAATTTTCATTTCATCTAAGAGTGAAGAAAAAAATTTAATATAATAATAAATAATAAGAGATTTACTTCATGTTGTAAAATACAGTTTTCTATGTAAATAGAATCAACATTATTAAGAGCATAGTTTTGGCGACCAATTTTTACCAAAAAGAGTTTAGTAGTTTCAATAGGTGCTGCCTTCGCAATAGATTTGTAAATATTTGCAGAAGTCGTATAAAAAAATATGTAGACAAACATAGAAAATCTATCTGAACGCTATAGTGATAGAGATAATGTATTACTGAAAAAATAAAAGATTCGTGCACAAAGAATTTTATCATATTTACAAGAAAAATAAAATTTGTTTGTTTCTAAATGATTATAACATATATATATATATATATATATATACATATATATATATATATTTACTTCGAAGTAAATTAGAATATTCGGCAAATTTTATATTTATTGGAAACTTTAAGATTTAAGCTATGCACCAAGCAATGATAAATAATAGCTTTTCAGAAAATTATTTGTAAAAAAAACTCTAGAAATGCATTCTAAATTTATTCATTACAATTAGTAGACATTCTAAGCAACAAAAATGGTTAAAAATTAATAGCTGTAAAGAGAAAATATCAATTAATAACACTACAATAAACCCATACGAAAATATAATTCTACATTTTTTTCAGCATATGGAAACTTTTCGCATTGCTAAATCATTCAAGGAGAAATTTGCCAACTTCATGATGCATGAAGAGTATAGACGACACTCTTCACTCACAATTAATAGAAAGCATGCATTTAGTGGCTTATCTAGTGAAAAGTTAAGCCCGCCATTAGACAAATTCCGCAATTACTGGTTGAGGAATTCGGTATCGTTACTTAGTGATGTTTCAGATGTATTTCCAATGAACACGACTACGTAGCGCTATTAAGATAATATACGAATAGTCTGAGTGAGATATGGGGTGTTAAATGTGCACATGTCGACTGCGCGACATTTTCCTGAACATGTTATTCCATTGCAGCCCCAAGGGGACATACACAGAGTGGACGGTCAGATCGGTATGCTTCGCTGATTTAAATGTTTCACGTCAATGCTCTTGGCGTTGTTGTTTGTACGAGGGATTGTTGTTATTGGTCTTGGGAAAACTAATTTGTTAGACGGGAATGTTTCGCATTGGAGAAATTGTTTCTGGTTGTGAACTTTTGTAGCCGCAGTTTTGAAATTACTAATGTATTAAAACTGACAAGCAGTCAACACACAGAAATCCAAGCTCGGTGTTTTGAGTAAGTTTATTATGGGAAATTATTTTTTCTAATATAGAATGAATGGTTGGAATTATAGAAATAATACCATATTTCTCAACTTATAATTTATAATATAATATAAACATAATCGAACCATCTAGAGCATCATTCTAAAATCCTAGATTACATCAAAATTGAACCTTGGATTAGTCGCCTCTTCCACTTCAACCTCTAGAAATATATTATAGTTATCCTCTTATCTTAGAATACCCTCGTTTAGCTAATTAGACTCCTTAGTTTCGACAAAGATTCCTCTGTCTAGCTAACTAACCTAGGTACCTCTCCTCCTGCTGTTACACACATTAACATTATATTTCTCTATCCCGATGAGTTTACCCGCCATTTTTCATATGCACGTGCAGCTATTTAAGCAATACCACAGAGAAGTTCTGGCATGAATATAGTCTTGGCAGCTTCTTTTTGGGTCAAAAAGTCTTCTTCTTAATTGCCCTGGTTCCCAAGTTAGTGTCAGTTTCTTTTAACCGTCTTAACTCAAACTGCATGAAACAATACAGGCTTTTTAAATTTTATTTCTTAAAGTGGTTTCATATCCTAATGTGCTCCGTAGATATATTATTGTCTTCTATCAAAAGCTATCTCGCTCGTTTAAGATGTTTAAGATGCTTTTGTAACCATTTTTTTCATAAATAACCCTCTCTTTTTCTGGTAAGTTAGAGCTCTCCTCTTATAATTTCCATTTCCAAATACTCTTCAATATCTTCGTAAAATCCTAAATGTTTTGTATATGTGTTAGATTCCTAAAATATAAAATATATTTTTTATTGGTTACTAGGATCATAATTAAATTATACCAATACAATTGTTCCAGTGATTTTTGTTTTTCTCGTTACCTGGATCCCTTTATAGATAGAATTCCTGTATCAGTAACCTTTTAATATACTGGATTTTGATTATAAATAAGTCAATCAATAAAGTCTGATAAAAGTATATTTGAATAATAGAAATCCATGTCCTTTTTTTTTGTTTATGTAATAAGAGACCTGTGCTATTTGCTAAAACTAGTATATTGAAAGTATAGAAATAAAAGCAAATGTTCGAAATGAATATAATAAGGATGACATAAATGGTTCAAATTCTAATAGGATTTTAATAATTTCACAGGATATTTCATAAAGTCAGTCAAATATAAAAGCAATGAACTAAAACTGCTTCATATTTTGCATTTCAGACGGTGAATTAACTTCCGCTCCCTCTATGCTCGATTCTCGTTATTACAAAACTATCTAAACAGTGCGCCAAAAATCCATTTCCTCCCTCGAAAAAGGAAATATCCTTAATATCAAAACTCCTCTATATTTATTTGATTCGAAATCATTGATGCAGTCAAAACAATATTGCAGACTTCGAAATTATGAAAGTTCCAGACTTGGATACCCTGCCTGAAAGAGTAAATAACTCGAAAAGTTTTGAAACAATATACAGTTTGGAATTTTTGGTATACATAAAGGGCTGACTGGATCGAATATTTCAATCAACCGAGAAATAGCCTTGTCATAATGAGAAAAAATACCAAAAATGCTTAGAAAAAATAAAAATGTAACCTTCATAAAATACGAGCGTTGGCACATATTTTTGTTCTTATTTTTGCTCCATTTTACATTTTTCTTTTTTACTACCCCTCCTTTTTAGTTATACTTTTATATTTAAATAAGTAGTAATATGTAAGTATTGAGAAGATAATATTCTATTTATTCGCAATATATGTCTATCAACCTTTCACTGTTTTCCTTTATCTTATATTTTATGTCTGGTTGTTGTAATTTTCACCCCTATTTTCGACGTCTTCAACGATTGTAACAAATTTAAGGGGCAGCCTTCGGGAGATGGAGAACAGATAAATCATTCATACTGCATTAGAAGAGGTCCTCAGGAGTGCGAAGCAGGAAAGGATCTGTCATAACAATTTATATTGTGTGAAACTGTTTCGAGTCATTATGTTTTATTGATGATTCCTCTGAGAATATAAATTAGGTGTTTATTAAACTAGTAATATACTGATTTTGCTTAAAGCCGGAATATTTTTTTATGAACTACATTATACAAGGTGGCCCTTACAGATCGATAGAGAGCCAAAAGTTTTATATTTTTTTCCAATTCATCTTCTTATAAAAATATTTGTTATCTAGCGAAAGCCAGTTTTGTATTTTATGTAATATTTTAATTGAAATCATGAACAAACTATATTGGTTACTTTTACCAGAATCTATTGGCCCAGACCTAAAACGATTATTTCTGAACAACAACAATCCACATTTACCGGCAAATCAATGAATTTCTATCTAGATGAGATTTCGGCTATTGAATTATCCCATGTTTTTCTTTGTCTTCCTTTTTGTCTATTTCCTGTCTTCTTGGCTAGCCATATTCACTCCAGTGTTAAATCCTCTAATGTTATTTTTAGACATACGACCAACGTCTATTGTGACTTTTATCATTCTCAGGTTACTTAAACTCAAATTTTCCCGAAAAGCTGTAGTAGGAAGCAATCAACGTCAGTCGTGAAAGCATAATCTGTCAAAATATATCAACACTGTTACCAAATTATAGATTTGTATATTTCTAGTGTATAGGCGTAATCTACTGACCCATTTTTTCCAGTATTTCTAATGTCGTTTTACTGCTAAGCGGTTGAAATAAAAAAATAGTTACATTAACACTTTATATTTAAAAAATCTGTCCGAAGGGCGGACACATTCCTTTTATTGTTTTGATAGATTTTTCTCATTTTCTCCGGTACTTATTATTGAAAAAAAAAGGAATACGTCCCTCCTTTAATGTAAAAATCTGCATCTCTCAGTTTTTGAATCATCTAAATTATCTCAATCAGTTTTCGAAATATTTGGAATTAACGATTTCATACGGTACCGTTGGCTCTTAAAGCAAAAACTCTAGATTAGTTTATTAATATGCAACTTGTATATTTTGCATCTGGAAAACTATTCTATCTTATATTCTTTATTAACGATGAAAATGGGAAAATATAACCACTTACTTATTGTACTTTTTTTTTAAATAAAAGTCATATCAAATAATAAACACATTCCTTTCGTTAAGAAAAATTAGCAAATTATTTAAGAGCCAGTTGAATGTTTTTTATTTTTTACAATCTTGAAGATATCAAAATATAAAACCTAATAAGAATATTCGATACGGCAGTTATAAATATAAATGTAAATATTTATGTTCCTGAGTAAAAAAAGAATAACAAAATCAGACATGATTAATATGTATAAAGCATCAGGCTCCTATTATTGTAAAAAAATGTTTCACAAATTAGAATTGCTGAAAGAATAACATTTCCAGTTATCCCGAATTTTATCGACTTCCACAAGAGGCACTTGAGGAAAATGTGGTTTTATAGAAACGGGAAATCCGTTATTGTCATCCCAATGACATCTGGAAAATGATTTTATTCGAAAAGTTTATTTTGAACGAATACAAACAAACCTATTGTTCGGAAAACCAATATTGCCTTATGTTGTAATTGATGTCTTCTTTAAATAAAATTTAAATGTTTTATAATAAATAAAATTGTAGAAGTATACCTAACAATATTTTTTTAATATTAAATTTGAAATCCATTGATGTTCAAAGTACTAAGTAAAAAAGAATAAAAAGTCTAATAGAAGTAAATTGGTTTTTACATTCATTCATTAAGCATCCTACTAGAATGAAAATTTGTCATCCGGATTAACTAAAAAAGGCAATCAGGAATAAAATAGTTTCCCAAAAGACGAAGCTTTCGAAAGTCCTTAACGACAATCAGACAAATTAGTGCAAATTCATCAGAAAGTTAATAAAAGGAAAAACTGGGCCTTGATATTAAACTACCCTCATAATGAAGGAACCTGCGACAATGATGCATTTTCCGAAGTGAGAGGAAAATGATTTCGGCATCTAAACTAAGGAGCTTATAGTCTGAGCAATTTAGGAAAATAGTAAATTATTTTAAATTGTAAATTTGAAGATGCCATTTCAGCCTGCGGCAACATATCGAAATGTTTGTAAGTCTACTGTCTACGCTTATTTTGTACAATATTTATGTACTGGCATTATAATTAATGTATTGACAACATTTTATTGAGTTTTGTATTATTTCAGTTTGTAGGTGTTCGCAAATATTTCTTTATCTACTAATTATATTTATTTGCTCAGTAACTTATAACTTTCCATTCTTTATTTTACAAAATAGTAGAGAATATTTCAGTACCAATGAATATTAGGAACAACAGAATATATTCTTTTATTTTAGCCGTCACAGAGATTTGCAGTTTATTTTTAAATGTGATTACTGACAAATTATTATTAAGTTACTAGTTTTCCTTGTCTTAATATGACATTAGGATATTATTGTATTTATTTCTCTCAATTTTCTTCTGCAAATTTACACCACTTGTTTCAGTCTCTAATTTATTCGCCTGGATCTCTATCTTTGAGAATTTTACTGATATTGTTATTTCACGTCATTTTTGGTTGAGTCTTCCGATTTTCAGCTTTAATACCTTTTTCAGCTGCTAGTCTCATTCATACAGATTATGGGATACCACCACTTCAGATTATTTTCAGTTATTAGTGATTTTGTTTGCAAATTAATTCTAATGTCTTCGTTTGTTTCTTAGGTCTATTCTTCTAACTCCTAGAACTTTCTGTAGTTTAATTATTTCACTGACTGCAGTCGCTTTGTTAACCTCTAGTAAATACCCAGTTTTCAGTCCCATGGAATAAGTATACTATTTAACAAACATTAGTCTTTGTTCTTTTTTGTTTAGGAAGTTGTTTTATTTCCATTTTTTTCTATAAGTACTGTTCGATTATTTTGAGTTTTTTTTCAACAAAAGTGAGAGTTGTTTGTGATACAGCAAAACCCAAACCGTCATTGTGAAAGATGATTCTTCCTCTTTTGTTATCCTTTCGAATTTGAATTTATTTGAAAAACATTGTAACTTACAATATTATTCATATCAGGCAGCGATATGTTCATGAAAAAGGCGTTTGCTGTAATTTTACCTCTTTTTTCAAAGGTTAGAATCGAAAAATGAACTGTAAGAGTACGAGTAATAAATGTCTGAGTCTTTTTTAAAACGTTCAAGTCTAACTATTCAAAAAATAAGTGACTACAAAATACAGCTAATATTTATGCCGCTTGATAACTAGCACTATAAAAAAATTCTAACTACTTAAATGTATATTTTATATGATATGTGATAGAATATGAAATTAATGATAAGAAAGTCAACATCATTAATTAATTACAACCGTTAATAACAAGCTTACTTTTAGAGTGGACAATGCGCAACTGCGAAGAGAAAGAGAGAGTTGTTTACTTTGTAGTTTTTGGCGATCAACTGCGTAAGTTAAAAATCCAATTTTTGGTGCACAGTTTCGTGACCTGTGAATTGTTTACACCAAAACGAACAGAAGAAAGTATTTTGACCAAAACCGTGGTAAATGAGAAGCAGTTTTTAACTGTTATTTGCCAAGCCTCAGTTTTAAAGTGTATAGATACGGAGATCGACCTTGTAAAATAACAAAAGTAAGCAATTAGACCCTACAAGAGTCATTAGAGACAACTTGTAAAGTAAAAAGCCTCGATAATTTGAAACCCATTAATCTAGAGGCTAACAGTGGAAGTACTGAAGTTGAGAAGATGTCGAAAGACAAAATGGCAGAGTTTAAAAATAAAAATTAGAAAGCGCCAGACCAATGGAAGGAGTAGAAAGCAACACTTCATGTAGAAATGTATTCTTGAAACCAGCAGATTTGGAACTTTTATATAAAAACATAATAGTAAAGGTGAAACCCAAAATTTAAAATATGGACGAGGAATGGTTGAAACCAGAACCCAGCAAGATAGTAAAGAAACCAAAAAATAATGTAGCAGAACACAGTGTAAAACTCACCAATAAATTTCACACCCTGATAAAGCATGGGAAGGAAGCTGATAATATTGTTGGTATGGAAGAGACAGAAGCAGCTAAAATTAATAGTGCAGAGGAAGGAAAACGATCAAAACCAAAAATACCACCAGTAGTCGTAGAGGACATGATGCCGATCCACGTTGGATTTATAAACCAGATAAGAAAAACCTTAAATACTAAGGTTTTTACCATTTAATAGGAATAACACAAAAAAATTTACAAACTCAAAAAAGGACAGGAAAGTTCTAATGGATAAGATGAAAGTGCAAGGTATTAATCATTATTCATACACTGAAAAATCTGACAAAATTAAAAGAATAGTGTTAAAGGCTGGCCCGGAACTTGATACGGAGGATATTGTTACGTGGGTTGTTTCTTTCGAATAATAAATGTATAAAAGAATCTAAATGTTAACTCAGGGGGTTTTTTACCCACTGCGTAACTTGGAAATTGGAAAATAAAGAGGCTGAGTAAAAACAATAACAAATTATTTATCTAATGAAAACAACTAAATTATGAGGGCAACTTATACTAATACACTTAATAGTAGGGCTAGACACTATCAACTTCTCGATCATCCGAGAGCCCAAACTTGACTCTCGATCTTCTTTTTTCTTACTAACCAAGAAGACCCTAATGTTTATTAATTTTGATGACTCTACTAAAAAATATTTATTTAACATTGGTTGGCGGCCTTGTCCCATAACTCTCGCTCACGTAATGTTAAATAAATAGTAAATATTATAATTTGGAAAAAATAAGTTTATGTATAGGGCGATATTTAACTAAATCCCTGTACATACTATCGTAAGGGAACTGGAGGAAAATACCCAACAAAATTGAGGATGTTATACCATTAAGAGATTTAAAATTTAAAAGCTACGGTTATTTAATTACAGTGCAGAAAGAATTCAATCTAAATCTCCATAGTAAAATCTCATGAGTACAAAATTTAAGAGTTACGTGGAACTTGTACAGCAGACGTAACAGAATAACTCAATGTTAAAATTGCCAAAAGTTTGGCCAATCGTAGAATAACTGCAATATGAAAACTAAGTGTGTGAAATGTGCAGGAAAGCATCCCATTAAGGAATGTAAACTAATTAAAACTCAGACAAGCACAACAAAATGTTCCAACTGTGGAGGACAGCATACAGCTAACCATAGGCTACGCCCAGTTTAACTTCAATACTTAGACAGAATAGAACAGGCTAGGGCAGAAAAAAGGCAAGTAATCAACAAACTAATATAAGATAAAGAAGATTCTCTCAAATGTGGTATGTAGGATTAAACCAAAGAAAACTCTAAATCTTTACCACAAAAACTAGTTTTTATAAGACAATTTGAAAATAACAGGAATAAAATAAGAAAAGGAACATCGTATAGTGAAGCCACAAGAGGTAAGATACAAACCAACGTAGAAAATGATAACAATTCAATAAAAGTGGTTAGAAATAGATAGCTGACATAGAAAAAATCATAAACATCACTAAACTGGTTAAAATACTCAAGCAAATAAAGAAGGAATTTATTAAAAGCGACAACCTTTATGGAAAAAGCAACAATATTCGTAAAATACGAAGAAATTACAACGAACCATAAATCTCCATAACAATAAAACCAAGAAAAAATGTCCGACATATGTCGTAAAAAGAGAGACTGAGAAAGAAATCATAAAGAAATTAATGAAGAAAATCAACAAGTGGTTGCATGAACAGGTAAAAAAGTCAGAAGAAAAAGTGTATGTACTCAAGAAGATAAATTTAAAAATGACTAACCCCATTATTATTATTATTATTATTATTATTATTATAAGAATCGTATGGGTGGTAACCGTTTATTGATGAATTTATATAGTGTGATCTGAGCCAATTTTTTGACTGGTTCGCCCATAAACAGCCGTTATAATTCTTGAATATTTGTAAAGAATATATCGGGTAAACAAAAAGTGTGTTAAATAGTATAACTTGTTCGAAATGAATTAATTTAAAATAGTTAAACTGAATATTTTAGTGAATAAACCACTTTCTATAAATTTATCTTTATTAGGTTGGTAATACTGAGTAATGCTCTATTAGTTTTCCTGATTTGCAAGTCAAATTATGGCAAGACCAATCATGGATTTTCAAGTCTGAAGTATTTCTCTTACCAGGACTATCAGAAATGAGTGACATAATGTGTATTTCAGGAAACAGGCAGAGCAGCACGTCGTATCAAGCCCCCATTGTCCATTAGTGCCGACTACCAGTCTAGGATTAATTCCAACATGTAGCGATAACTCAATGGGAAGGTCCTTTTTTCTGCGTCATTACTTTTCTAAAATGTCACACTGTAGTAATTTCATTATAAATAAAAGGAAGGGTATTAGGCTAATTGGCCGTGTTTATTGGCAGATCCTGAAGATTTATAGAATCATGTAGAAATATTTATTGCTTTTTTTTGCATTAAAAGGTTATAAATTGCCAGTTAGAGATAATACGGAATTCACAGGTGGTGTTTAATACTACTTGTTTCATTTTTGGATCAAGAGTCTGTTTGGTATAAATGAAGGAGTAATAATGGAAAACAACAATAGTATAATTTGTAATAAATTACTATTTTAATAAGTTTTATTGTAAATCAAAATAATTTTGTAAAATTGTAGTCAACACCTTTTCAACTTTTAAGTATTGGAAACCTTATGAAATTATTGTTAGAAATGATGTACACTGTTAGTAACAGTTAAGCAAAAGCTTTTATATATTCTAAACAAATTCCAGAACCTGCATTCTTTAAGAATGTTAATGTTTAGGTTACATTTTTGAGTTATCATCAGCTATATATTTTTGATTTTAAGAAAGTTCAAATCAACGTATTTAATATCAACTTTTGCTGAAAAGTCGTCAAAGCAAATAGATAGCAAACTTTAATAAAGAAAACAATAACAGGTAAGGCAGATCCTAATATGTGACTAAACTGAATTGACGGTCTCGGTAGATCTTAATGTCATTGCGTGTCTATATAATATAATGATCATATTTAATCATTCTGTCTATTTTAATGAGATTTAGAATGTTTTGTGGCGTTGGTGGTTTATTAATTAAAAAAAAAATATCCAGTATAAACTCAGGCCTTTTTGTGAGTTAAGCTAGTGTTACGATACTGAAATTTTTACTCTGAGAAATAGCACAAGTAAGTATTTTTAAGCTTTCTACCATAAATATTTATCCATGGAAAAATCAACATCTATGATGAAACTCTAATGGCGGAATAAGATAATAAAAACACGATTTGCTTCATTAAAAGTTTTCATAAGGAAAATATTTGCTCGATTATTCCTCTTGAATGTCCAAAACTCAACATGAAATTATTAAACGCGCAATGGGAAGAGAATTTCTCAGAACAATTAACACATTTTATCGATTATTGTTGAAACTAAATGATGCAGTAATTGGTAAAATGTATAACCAGAACTTCATGAACTTTATTATTTGTGTAAACTGTTCGCAAAGTGCTTCTGGTTTAATAAATGAAGTGTTTATGTAAACATTCGATAGTTCAGGTCAGTATCAAATCATTATAAATGTTTTAAGTTTGCTTCGAAATTTGAATTCTTATAAGAGGGATGTTAGAATTCGACAATTTTCTTCCATTTAAGACTTCTTACAGTTCACGCTTTAATAGCTTATGGCTTACTTCATAAAAAATATATAGTTTCATTATTTTTATATAAATATTATATATATTTTATAAACATAACCTTGCATTTCAGAAAAATAACCCACATGGACAGCATACCAGAAAACACAATAAAATCAAGAATGTTTTGTCGTAAGTAACACATTAATACTAATAGCAGGTTTGCCACAAAAAGGACTAAATTTTAAATTACAAGCATTTGCATTAAAGAATGGAAAAAAAATGTTTTTCTTTGTGCGTGGTATCAACCTCTAAAATGATTAGTCTTCGTGTTCTGTGTAAGTTTTGTTACTATTTCCCAGCGCCACTTTAGGAAAAGCACTGTTAATTTGAAGCCACCAGTGAATGCTGGAGATGAAAAATGATAATTCAGTGAACGAATAATCCTTTGATGACATGTAGTGACATTATTGTTTATATATGAATTATTTTTGTAAACTGATTTTAACTAAAAGAAATAAGTGAAAATAATATAATCATGAGAATTTCGTATATTTATTTATTTTTTCATAAATTTTATTTTAGTTGTTTTAAAGATATTTACCGTAAAAAGATTTAGAACAGAATCATAGTCAAAGAGATTGGTTTTGCAATACGAGAAAAAAATAACCAGTTTTACTTATTTTTGTATTTTTAATAAACAAAAGTTTTAATAAGAAATATTTGTTTTTGATTAAATAAAATAGTAAAATTGTAAATAGATCAAACACAACCACACTCTTAAAATTCGAGGCGTTCGAGCTGACTCCATAGGTAAAAGCCTGTTTATAATTACAAATTTTATAACATTTTGGTAACTGTTATAAATATATTTTTAAACTTGGTCCTGACAAATTGCTCTTATAGCGTCTCTTATTTGGTTCTTAAACTGGTGTTTGCTGCCGTTAATGCTTAATGACTACTTTCTTAATCATTTTGTTCTTCTTCTTTGTGCTGTATTTTTAAAATATGTTGAAGCGTACTTTAGGAAACGTTTAGAGATTTTATAAAGAACATTAATCAGATAAATATAACAATAGAATCATGCATGTATGTGTTCCAGTGATCTGACATTTCAATTGAACATTTTGAAAGTAACACTTCCATTTGATATGTCGGGAACTTTAAAAGCATCTGGGACGACCTGCTTCTAATAATATTCAAGAAGCCTACATTTACGGTAATGTTTTATTCTCTTTATTTTCACTTTTTTGCACTTAACAGAATAGCGCTTATACATAAGAGACGTGTGACAAGGATAAGCATAAATTTAAAATATATAGATTTAAAAGTGAACATCAACCCGTTGTCTTATAATATGTTTGGAAAAACAAATCTGTCTTCAAATTTATTTCGATTTTAGTAAGAGAGAAGTATGTCCTCGAAAAAAGTATATTCACTAACCTCTCTTCGAAAATAACCAAGAATAATAGGTGGAAAATTGGAAAAATTATTATTGGACCAAAGTTTTGCACAATTTGTTTCGAAAGCATAATGACGAAAACTTTTTCCATGTTTAATATTTAGTACAGTGAACATTAATAAACGTAGTCAAGTGAGTACTTGAAACTTACAAACTTCCCTCATTGTGAAAGTTTATAGGTACGGTACTTGAATATCTGGAATTCGTAATTGCAATTAGCAAGACCCTTTTTAGTTGATCGTATATAAAGAAATACTTAATAATACTCTAACATACATATATCGATATTTATGCCAAACCTTGAAAATGGAACTTTGTCAAACTACCTAATTTTTTAACTATTTTACCACTTTTCGAAAATATTCCTCGGAAAACGTTTTTTTCACTAAATTAACAAAAAAAAAAGGTTTAATTACTGAAATCATGTCAGCTTTATAGTTTTCGATAAAAAACTAACTGAAATACTGACTTTCTGAGAACGCTTATGACAGAATCAAGTATTTATAGAAATACGAGTATAATACATGGGATGGAATAAATCAAATGGAATTAAAAAAAGGATTATTTGATTTTTTTATTGTATGGAATATTTTCTTACTGTACAGCGTATATAAATCACCTAGGTGATGATATATCAAGGTTTAAACCAACTAAGTTTAATTTGCATATTCTTCGTTTTAAAGTTCCAATTTACTCCCGTCAAATTTGTAAATCATCACTTCAAATGTATAATATTGAATTTCGGCTCTCTTGTGTGTCTGTTTAACACTAATTCAATTTAATCAAGTTATAATAAATAAATAATACCCAACAAACACACTTTCCATTTTACCCGATAAATTTTTTCAGAATTGTCTATCTAGAAACAGCTGTCTGATTCTAGATAATCAAAAGATTAGCTACAATCGCATCAAATTTATGTAGTACGTGACCACACTTTTAATTCGAACAAAACAAAATTAATAACTCTAGTAGCAATTGCCCATTATCCACCCTCAAATTAAGTAGTCGAGTGACAGAAATTTAAAACTTAACAGCTTCAGTAACAATTGCATATTGTTCTGCGTTAAATTCTACAGTCGATTACCAGGAACTTAAAATTTAACAACTTGTAATAGTTGCCTACCATCAAATTAATCAGTCAATCGCCAGAAACTCAAAACTTAAAAACTCTAGTAGTAGTTGCCCAATCTCCTCAGGCAAATTAAGTAATCGATCGTCAGAATCTCAAAAGTTAAGAACTCTACTAACAGTTGCTCATTGTCCACCGAAAAATTAAGCAGTATTTCGACAGACACAAAAATAAAAAACTCTATAAACGGTGGTCCAATCTCCTCAGTCAAATTAAGCAGGTAGCAGTTGTCTATTGTTCATAGTTAGATTAAGCAGTCGATCGCCGGAAACTCAAAAGTTAACCACTTAAATATAAGAGTTTGCTATTGTCCACCGTCAAATTAAGCATTCAGTCGCCAGAAACCCAAAGTTAACAAACATTTTTAGTTGTTGTTTATCACCCACGTTGAAATAAAGTTTTCTTAGAGTCTCAAGTTATTGAATTTAACGACTGATCAGTGAAAATACAGTAATTTGTATCCCTAAATTTAAGTTGTAAATTAGTGCAAAAGAAAAAATTAATTCTCACGTAATAACACTAGAAAGGTTACATTGAAAATTTTATACTTCTATTTTATAACCAATCAAATGATTTTATTTTAAATGGTTTCTATGACAACCACCAAAATTTCCGGAAATTTTTCTCTTGGTGGGTACCCTAGACGAGGTGTAAAATTTTCTTACCGAATACCACACGTGCCTAAATTATTATCAGGAAATAATTTAGGCACTAGTGGTATTATAAGTGATAATATTGTAAATATTTCTAATGTTCTTATATAGTCAGTGATTTTCATTAAATTTACGAAAAATTATGTAGTTTATTATTCATTTTTGGCTCGAAGAGGATTAGAAAAAGCTGCCCAAAAGATTTACGCGGCGTAATCTAACCTTGACTCAATTTTATCGATAACCAAAGGATATTTCAATATTTCGATCAGCCTATAATAATAATATAATATATTGTAATGAAATTTCTTATATCATTATTAATAAACTTGAATCTAAGGAATTTAAATAATTAAAGACTAAAATTGATTTGATTGAAAAAAGAAAACGATACCCACTAAAGTGTTTTAAATATTTTTGTAAAGTATATATGTCATCACTGAAAGTCAGATCATGTTACTAAAATATTAATGTTTTATTATTTAAAAAGGAATATTTTTATTGAACAAACTTATTATAAAATTTTTGTGGGTAGTATTTAAATGTTATTATATCATACAATAAATAATTTTTTTTGGAGCTTAACAGGAGATGATCAATACAATAATAAAATGTAAAAATTCATTTTTTTAAAGAAATAATTTATGTAACCAATTATATATTAAGTAAAACGCATAATAAAATTTTATAATTCAGTTATATAATAATCTAATATGCTAAAAAATAATCCATTAATAAAATTTTGGATATTTTAATAAACATAACTTGTCATAAAATATTAAGATTTTGCCGAAATTTCTGATACTTATCTGTTACAATGAAATCTATTAAAATGATCAGGAATTCTTTCATGTTCAGCGTATAGTAAATTAATCATTTAATAGATTTATAGAAAAATTTTAGCTAGATAGATATGATAAAATGGATAAAAGAAAATGCAGTGCTACACGTTAGAAGAAAAATTTTATCATGATATTCATTAGAAATTAATTAATCTGTATATATCAACAGAATTTTGTAATGTTTCTCATAATAATTATATAAAAGTAAAAAATCTATAGATTCAAAAAAGGGGTTTATTAAGGGAAGTATAAAACATTATTGTGATAAAATTTATTGAATATTCAAGAAAGAGAAAAATGTCAGATTTATAAAGGAACCTGTAAAATTGAATCAGAAATAATTATAATTAAATATTTTACATTAAAGTAAAATAATTTCTAGAATTTTTTGACATTTTGAATTTTTGTTAATTTAGAATGTCATGAATCGACGGGGTATAAATAGACTTTCAAAATTTGGGGAAAAGGCAGTCATATTTTGAGATGTCAATGGTGCACCTCGCACTAGTTAAAAAAATTCATGAGTGACTTGAAAAAAAATAATTTTTCAAAGGAGTCAAAAAGCGTGAGAAAATTAAATTAAATTAAAGTGTGTGAAGAGGATAAAAACAATCAAAATTTGATTATATTAAAAATAATTTGTGAAATTGTAAACAATTTAACCTTGTTGCAGTGTTCCTAAAAAAAGAAACATTACCTAAAAACGTTTGATAAACAATTAGTGTTAAAATGAATTCTAAGTTCATCCAGAATTGTTAGATTGGGACGAATTTTATGGAATTGCTTAATGGTGTGGAAGCATTTTGGATTTATCACCAGGTAGAAGATAACTCAACAATTCACTGTTTTTAATTTTTTTTTTCTCCCATAAAATTTTTATTGACATTTAATTTTCTTTTTGAAGCTTTTTTAATAATGGTATTAACTTTTATGGACTCCTTATTTCTACATAAAAAAGTTGGTCTAATATTTCTTCTTTGTTGGTAATAGTAACACTACGTTCTTTTTTAATTTTTGAATAGATATGATTTGATTAATTTCTCGACTTATTTCATGGGTATATTTGTAATGACTAATGACGTGCGGGTAAAAATCCACTGGAAAGAACTCTACGTTCTTGAAAAGTCTGCACACCATTTATCAGATTATATGAATGTTTTCTACTACCTAAAATTTCCCTCGTATAACTAAATCAACCCCAGAAAGCAAAGATATGAATCCCAAAGTGCATGTCATCCGTCGAAATGGTGGAATGTGTGTGTATCTGACTGTGTCGGTGACGATAAGATATCACGATATATAGTCCCCTGTTTTCGATTGGTCAATACTTATGTTGATGGATGAGCATGGGGATGTCTATGTGTACGTCAAACTTTTGTGTCAACACTGATTTCCACCCGTGTCTAAGCAGACGACGAAACGGGTCGGTTTCGAATTCTGCTTGTCACGTTGTTTGTGATCTTACAGTGCCTTAGGGAAAAGAGGAATGTATCAGTATTTTTCAGTCGTAAAAATGTACGGTTAGTATTTTTTTATGTTGTACCTTCAAACAAGTCTTTTTTTAAAAATTGTCCGTACAATTAAATCAATATTGAAAGTAGTCATTTTTTCAATCAGTAAACAAACCAAAAAACATCATATATTAGATATATCTATCGAACAATAAAAAAACCTCAAACAATCTTAATAATTCCAAAGTATAGTTTTCTGGAAATTTTATCGTGAAACATCTTGGTCCGAAATAGTGGTCCGTCTCGTCGCCAATCATAACATAAATATAACCAAAAATATCTGAACGTCACAAAGCATATTTCAACTTTAACTCTTCAGGAAAAACAAAACTATTTGCATAGGCCAAAACACCTAACAAAAATCATATATCTACATTACGGACGGCGAAATAGTCAGTTCCAATATAAATAAACCATAAAGGAAAACGATAAGAGTTCCAAGTGTCTCATACTACTAAAAATTGCATGTCACATCGGCCATACAAGATATAAACTTTGACGCAGACGTAGTCATAAATACCTTATCTCTGTCTTTAGGATATTTAGTATGGTGGCTAAACCAACAAAATTTTAAACTGGACACCACTCATTTATTTTCTAAAATGTTTAGTACTATTATTTCATCACTTGTTCAATTAACTATCAAATATGGGATTGTGAAAGAGGAACTTTAAATTCAAATTTGAGATAGCTTTAGAAGTGTGACTTAAACGACAACGCCTATCTTCTTTGATTTACCATTTGGTAATTTCACTAATTCGGTATCATAATTAATATCTGTGCTTTTTTAGAGCACGCCTGAGATGTTTTAATTAGAAACCTGAATTGAATGAGTTCATAAGCATAGACAAATTTATCAAATCATAAGTTGGTTTTGATTACAAAATATGTTATTTGGGGTACCTTCAGTGATTTGGTTTGGTGAGAATATATCTGAAAATTCACTAGAATTAAGTTTTTGTTTTGTTATTTCTTTCTAATTTACTTCCTTTAGAGTGACTAAGGAAAAATTGGTTATTCTTCCAGACTATAATGTCTATCTTTAAAAAATTCCCATAAAAAGCGAGTCCGAAAAGACAATTTTCTTATTTTCCAATAAATCGTGTTTAGAGGCCTTCAGGGGGATATTTTGAGATGGCCCGGCCATATATTAGCCGGATGTTTCCCCTCATACTCAATCTCAACATATAAATTATAATTTAGTTTGAAAATCGTTCTGCGGATATCTGATAATTTGCCACTGCAATAGAAATGGGGGAATGGAAACGAATGTCTGGTTGATTTTTTTTCGTTTTTAGTTTTTATTCATTAGTAATTTAAACTGAAATATAAATTAATGTTTTGTTTTATTAAAAAGCATATCTATACTTATTTAAGATATTTTGTAAAAATACATTTTAAGGAAAATATGTAGAAAACAACAATGGTCACAAACAAAAATGTATATAGTGCGTACATATAGTCAACTTTTACTTTCAAATACTTAAGGTTATTTCTCATCAATAGATTTGCAAATTTGAGAATTTTGGTTCACGCAGAATCCGTGATAATTAATATGAAAATTATCTATTTCTCTATTGAATTTTGGAAAAAATATTTGAATAAAAATTTGTTTTGCGATCCGAGTTATAATAATAGAAAATATTATTTCTTTTAAATTTCTACTCGCTCTTTTCATAGACAATATTTATCCTTGATACATTTTTAATAAAATAAAATTTGCAACATTGTTATCATCGTAACAGAAATTATGTGAAAGTATGTGTGTGTGTCGGTGTGCAGCGATTTTGAATTACTTATTATATCAGGCTAGACCTATCTTAACTAAAGCGAAATAGTACTATTGCAAGTCGTATAATGCCATAATAATGAGCAATGTAATTATTACCAGTTATTCATCAATGTCGAGTAAAATTACTTGAAAACTATATATGTAGAGCAGTAGAGCAGGTATTGTAAAACTATGGATCACATTTTAACTAAATTTGTAAGTAGTAAACACATAAGGATATAATAATAATAAATATGACCAGGAAGGCGGGCATGAAAATATTTTGGTTCACTCAGTACACAAATTAATTTCACTATTAGAAAGACGAACTATAAAATATAAAAATTTGGCAAATTGATTACATCGCTTCATTTGATTCAAGTGGTAGTGTATTGGAACAGTATATTTTTAACCAACCCGAGAAATAGTATTTCCCGAACGTAAATTGTTAAAATGAAGAAAGTTAAATTTTGTTGGAGTTTAGGAAACGTGACGGGAAATGAAAGATAACATCAATTTTCCACGACACGATCTCAGGGTCTTGGGTATGTCACAATTTAATTACAAGTTTTTTACTTTCGTGCCTTATGTTTCTGCCTTTATGGTCTTACATCTGTCTGAAGATATTCCGGAAAACGACTTTCCAATTAAAATTTCCCCCGCAATTGGAATTATTCACAATATTATGAAATAACCCAATTTGGCATAACATGATAAACTCCGAAATGAACACTTTTATCTTTAATGTCATTAAATTCTCCCCCTCAATTAGAAGAATGCCAGAATGGCGGTATCATTTTCGAACAAATATTGTGCATGCATATTGCCAGAAGGGTGATACAGGGGTTGATAAAACAAATGGGAAAATAATAGCATTCGAGCTGAAACTATAACATTTCCATGGAGTATCTCCATTGCGTTTCTGTTTGAACAAATACGCTATGAAATTATCTAAATATACAGGGTTGATGAAAATAAAGAGCCTATGCAGAATATTTAGAATATAACAAATTTGCTTCAACAACTTCTTAGTCATTCTATTCTGGTCTGCACAAATGAAGAAATATCGTTGAAATTTGGTATTTTTAGAAAATGTATGACAGATTTTATTTAATTCAGGATATAGGTATATTTTGATACTGTAAGTAATTTATACCTAACTTGATAAAAGAGTATGTCGTTTATATTATAGATCCGGTTATTTTTAATTTTGGCTTGATAATATAAAAAAAGTTCACTCCATAAAATCCGTATATTGTGCCTGAACAGACGAGATACGAATTGAAACTTTTCCGTCTCTACCGGGACAAAATATTTTCCTTATCCCAATGGACACTCCTTTCTATTGCTTTCCCAATACGGAGCCTGGGTCTTCAACAGCTCGATTACATCATAAATACTGTTTCAGAGTAGACTTTATTAAAAAAAAAGCCAGTTCAATTTCAGGAAAAGCGATTTCCACACTTTCCCCAAATTGAAAGTTAGTGTTCTTTCTTATTTTTGTTATTTTGAGGCAAAAGTCGATGGCTTTATCTTTTTTACTTCTATTTCAATTTTAGAAGAGATTTTCTTAAATACCAGGTTTTTTTAAATGTATATGGTGTTCACTGAAAGAGAGAAATATTCCTGAGCCTGTGATGCTCCTCCAAAATTTTATGAAAAATATCTAAAAGATCATTGACATTATCCTTACAACCAGTAAAGTGGTTTTGATAATCTCTTTTTCGAGGTTTAACTAGTAAATCTTTGTTACAGAATATGCTATTACGTAATTTACTTGTATATACTCATCTATGAACGTTTAAAAATTTCAGTTCGAAAAAATTATCGTTTTGTTTTCATTTTGAATTTAATGTCCTAGTTGTTTGTGTATAGTATCATTTTAAATAGAGAGATTAATCTTACATTTCCTATTGGAGACTATAATTTTTGTTTTAAATAGTTTTTCTGCTAACTAATCCTTCCCTGCTGGGTTAGATTAAGGCGTAATTTCTTCAAACCAAAATTTTTCAAATGCTCGATTGGCTTTTCTCGAGCATTGGTTATTAATTAATTAATTGTTGTCAATAACTTGGAAATGTTAGGTAAATTTGGAAAGATAAATATTACTTTTCTTGAATTTCCACAGTCTTCCAAAGAGTTTTAATATATATTCATGTCTATCTAGGTTTCGGTATCTGATAATACCATTTACCAAGACCTTTTGGAAACGTTGTGAGAATGTGTGTGTGTGTGTTTGTTTCAGTGTATTGTGTTTTTTCGTACTTATATTGAGTTGCTTCTTAATTCTTTAATTTCTTGAGTTGTTTTAGAAATATTTGATGGTTAATTCTACAATGGTTTCACGAATTTTATCATCCAGTATATCGAACTCAACTAGGTGTAACGTGTAAGTTAAATCAAGTGAATAGTTTCAATGTAGATATCTAGAGAGTATCTTATCTTAAACCACTTTTTAGTTTCTTCTTTTAACCAAATAATTTTAGCATTTTTTATTGCGTTTTCAGCTCTGTTGTTTTTGTACGACATTTTAAATTTATGTATTTGGGAACAAAATTCCGCTTCGGGCACTACATATATTTTGTGAAGCTAGATTACGTTTTATCAAAATCTTCTTAAAAAGGTGAGTTATATCCTCCAAAGGAGCGACTCAAATTAAATTAATTGTTTCAACTCTTACTTTGTGGAAATTATTCATAATAAATATGGAAATAACAAAAAGGTAAACCTGTATGCTCTACAGTTTATTTCTTTCATTAAGGGAACACCACAATGTAATTTCAATATTCAAGATTAGATATAATAATAGATAGACACATTTATTAGATAAAATACTAGTATGAACAACTATTCAGGGAAATTCGTTTTCACTATTATTAGTCTCCATTTTAAAAATAGTTTGAAATAATTTTTAGACATATGTTTTTAAATAAATTAGTAAATTTTAAAATCTTCAAGATGAAAGAAGGGTACCTAATTAAAATCATAATCAAGGGTAAATAGGATTATTTTTTTCCAATTTTTGTGTAAATATAAATGGTTTTGGTATTTCTGTTAAATATAAATGCATACATTTTATTTCCATCATAAACTTGTTTTAATGGCATCAATAGAGTACCTAGCGCATTATCATTCCTTACTACTAATTCATTGCTATGTGGGGTGCTGCGTAAAACGAGTTCATATTTCGAGGGATAGATGCATATAATAAGTAACTGGAATCATATGGGCTATATAGACCATTGTAAATAATTTTTAGTAGTAATAAAAATGAAATTTTAATTCCGAATTTTATGTCTACTTATTTTTTTATTATTTAAAGTATATTATATTTTATATCTAGCAAAATGTATTGGGGATTCTACCTCATAATATAAAGAAATTATTTAAAAAATTAATGAATTACAGTTTACTATATCTGCAAATATGGATCCCACAGTTCCATCCATACTGTCCCTACTGATTTAATAAACGCTAATAAACCGTCGACATTGCTTAAATGATGGATACCCCGGATTTCTCCATTGCCTGCTCTATTCCGACAGTCTCCGCTAAGATGGCGGCGAAACAGCATAATTCATGGAAAGTGAGTGCATTCGGACTCCCGGCGGTCCCGTGGTCCCACGTCTCGGGGGCCTAAATTAGCAAGTTTCGCCTCCTTCACAAGGGACTTATACAGAGTTGGATTAGGATGGGTGGAATGATAGAAGCTGATTTTTCTTACTATGAGCAGAGGGTTTTTAACAGAAAAATTAATATTTACGAAACGAAAAAGTGGTTTTCGAAGTGTGTTTGACGAAATGGCCTACTTTATTTCGTGGTTGGTATTAATTTGAGGCACTTACGAATATAAAAGAGAGGTCTTTTACCTCATTGTTGATTTATTATATAGGTAAAATGTTTCTAATTCTTAGAAATTCACTTATCACTCATGTTACAATTGATAAATGCCGCACACTGCTGCACAAATGATGTTTTCAAATAGTTTTTAACTGTCTTAAAGGTCGTTCCTTCGTTAAAAATATTATTATTCAAAACTTCTTGAAAGAACTACTGGTTATGGAGCTCAGATACGGCGTATTTATGATTCACCGATGAAAATATACCTATAGAAGGATTGTTACGTCCTTATACATATGTGGTGAATTTGATCTAGTATTATTGTTTAATATCTTTAGGAGAATGAATGCATAAGTACAAAAGAGATGAATGGAAATATTTTTAGTATTTTCTTAATGACCCACTTAGGCAAACGGCATGTATATCTATAAACTCTAAGTTATTGCTTTTCTGTTTAGAATTCACTGAATTTTGAACAATTTGTTCAAATAATGAACAAAATTGAGAAAAAAACGTAAGTGCTACGAAGGATGTTGCTTTAATTTGAGGACAGACGTAAACAAAATTTAACAAGTAGATTTGTTGCTTCTCAAAAAAAGTGCATATTCTGGACTTGAAACGTTGACCACGCAATTGATTTTTGAATTTTGGGAATATATGAAAGTCTTTTGAACTGTTTGGAGGATGGGTCATTAATTTCACCTTTTGTATGGTTAAATAATTAATTATTCGTTCGGCTATTCGTTATCCTGATGCACATTGATGCGACTTCTTCTATTAATTTCTCTTATTTTAGAGAAAACATCTGGTAAAGAAAAATTATGTACTACCCAACATTCACTGTTATGCGATTTCCTAATGAGATAATAGCGACATGCTTAGTGATCTAAACGCTCAGACTTCGAGTAACTTTTGTTGGCTTTGCTTCATTTTGAAACAAATAAACAGTGGATTGTATTTATGTTTCCGTTTCATAAGAATATATCCAACTTTCATCAGCACTAACAATGGCGTAGACCGAATTTGACTTAGTTGAATTGTTTGGGTTTTTCTCTTTATTACATGACTCGAGCCTATTTTTGACCTTGTGTTAAATTACGGGGTATCCAACGAGAAGATTTTTCTTACATCTAAGTGTTCACATAAATTTGATTAAGCTATTTCATATCAATGTCTAAACAATACTTAATTTTCCTATA
The DNA here is from genome assembly GCA_951812935.1 of Hermaeophaga mercurialis. NCBI lineage: Eukaryota > Metazoa > Arthropoda > Insecta > Coleoptera > Chrysomelidae > Hermaeophaga > Hermaeophaga mercurialis. The sequence goes on from OX638360.1 coordinate 22,503,576, forward strand.
TTTCAAATAACGATCTACCATTAACATTCCACTTAAAGAATCAATGTTTTCTGCCGTTTTTGAGGTTGTTGGTCGACTTCCACGAAATTCGTCACTAAGTTTGCTCTAATTTATATTCTAGATATCTCTGTAAAAAAGCTTTTCTCAATGATGCTTCTTCGTCAAAAGCACTCTTTTTACTTTTTTTTAATCCAAAACAAAACAAAGTCATGACTCGAAAATCGCGATTTATACCCACACGACAGTTTCTTCTCGATTCGTTACTTTAAAATTAAATTTTACTCGAATTGCTTACTTTATTGAACTGCAATTCAATTATTACAATAAATGCTCATGCGTCGAATATTAGATAACTGTAGTTATTATTACGATATTACGATATTACAATATTCAAGCAGCATCTCTCGAAACTTATCGCCTTCAATCCTTAGATCATATATATACTGGACGGAGTGTGACGTCACACTTGCATCGCTATCATTGTAATAAACATTCATAGAGTAAGAGGATACTAGACTAATCTTAGAAAATATATGGTCTAAGAGAGAAAGAGATGGAAACAGAGGAGGAAACAAATAACACATGTGTATAAAGTCGCGGTAACCACAATATTAACACTACTGATGATTTCCCCTTCTATTGCCCTCTCTTTCTCTAGTTATGTTCATGACCGTTCTCTCTCGCACAAAGTCGGTGATGTTCTGTTATTTTTAACTCTATAGTTATCTCTCCTTTTTACACTCGTAAAAAAATGAAAATGTTCGCAGTTATTAGAAAATATAAGGAATTTATAAAATATGTTTAGATTTTCATCACAACTTCCTTAGTCAGGCACTGTTACTCAGAGATGGCGATTGTGAATTTGTCCGAGAAGGTGATGTATATGACTCGGTCACAGCCAACTTGCCATTACTTCCAATTAGTGTGGCAAGGTGGCGCCCTTGGCATTTCCTACTTTACCTTTTGGACAACAGTGGTGTATTAGAAAGGGTGTTTCGTATACACATTTTACATTTAATGTTTGAGTTTCAATTATGGCAAATGTGGCATACTTTAACTGCTGAATTTCTTCTACAATTAAGAAATGTAGAATTCGTTGGAGGGCGCTGTCATAAATCTTGAAAGTAGTAAAACAAATATCCATAAATACGATTCTTGTACCTTTTATTACAAAATAGTAAAAGCAAAGTAAGTACAAACAAATTTACACAATGAAGCAATGAAAACTCGAAAATAACTCCAGCATGGTAGCACAACTATGATTTGTTTTACTGCTTTGAAGGGTTCACTTTTTTGTAATCATAAGTCGTATTCGAATTATAGTCCGGCCAATTCTTTTAGGTTATCAGAGTTTAGATCGTTGTTAATGAGATTTGTCACATTTTTGGGATTTTATACAAAATATATTTTCAATAATGGTTATATATTTACAACGTTAGGTATCAGAATCATTGGTTTGTCATAACTGCCTATGTCTTGAACTACCAAATAAATATAATGCACTCGACACGTGTTTCGCTAACTATGTTAGTATAATCAGAAAGTGATTACCAAGTAATCTTACCCTAGGAAGTTGTATTTATGGTATTCCTATGTTTGATGACATATGAAAATTCAGTCAGTCTTGATCCAACGATATAATGGACTGTAAGAGATAGGTCCTTTGTTTTTCTTTAAGCTATTATTAATTACTTCTGTAATTTTGTATACTTTTGTATGCGTCTAGTAATTTTCTATTATTATTATTATTATTATTATTTCTAAATTAAGATTATCTGGAGTTATTCTATGTCCGCTGTTAAGAGTCTTTTCAGCAACACATGATTTTTCAGCTTTACAATATCTTAAATTAGTGAATGTTCTTTAAATCTAGTATGTACTGATCTTATCGTTTGTCCAACATACTTACAACAGTTCCAGCAACTAATTTCATATGAACCACACTTTTGCGAAAGGTGCCAATTTGTTTTGGATTTTCATACAATGTTTTCAAATTATTTTATAACTTATAAACTAATATTAAATCTAAGTTATTAAACACTTTTTGAACTCCTTTGCTATAACGTGGAATTGAAACATAATTACGATTACTATTTTTCTTTCTAAATAAAGTAGAATTGGTAAGGTTTTCTTATGTATATGTTTGATAATGAATTGTCAATTATTTTTATTGTATTGTTCCATTGTCCGTCTTTATAAATTAAAATATTCCAAACATAAATTTTATGTCAACTATATTTTCTTTTATGCATTGCATAACTGAAAAACCGACCAACTAAAGATGTTGAAAATAAATAATCTCAAACTAAACTTTGCAACAACGAAAGCGAATAATTTAAAACAGAACCAAATGTCATACAACATTAACTTGAACATGTAAATTTTTTTAATGTATAGAGATATAAAATATTACAACAACAATTAATAGTACCACTCAATGTGCCCCAAGTCAAATCATAAGTAATTTTCTCTTATATAACTTATAACCTAAATTTCTATATTTGTTAATGGATATAGTTATTCATTTATTATTTAGGTACTCCATTATTATTTTACTTTTTATCCAGAAAACAACATATCCCTAACTTGTGAAAACAATTTCAACTTTGATCGTTTTTCTGAAAAAAATTAATTTGATTGATACTAAGTAATCAGTATTCTAGACTTTCTCAAAAAGAAATTTTTGTTACGCTGCTGTCGAGTCCAGTGCCTATAAAGTACGTGTCCAACACAACCTTTAAATCCCACACCTCTCTTTTCTATCCATATCGTCGTAAACATGAGGGAAGAAAACTAACTTACCGACTTTGTAATTTAATCAACCGTAACCAACGAGATTTGCGGGGAGGAATTCAGTTCAAAGTCATGATCTTTCACTTTTCTTGGGGAAAAGACACCTCATTACTGACGAAGTCGGTGATATATGTGGGAAACGATATTGACAGCTCGCCACTTTATTATATTATGATATTGTTTCCTGACAGGCCGCTTGTTAGATTAAGTTATGAAGCGATGATTGATACCAAATTGGATTTTCATAGAGCAGATTGATTTTTTGTTGGGCTGAACCTCTATTAATAAAAGAAGGTATTGGCCTGTCGGTATTTGGAAGAATCAACATTCGTGATTTCTGTAACATTTATACCCGCATATAGCAAAGAAAATATTCGTTAATTATTGTAATTTGTTGCAACTTTTTTTATTATATAGTGGTATATCTCTGCACATCTTTTTCTTCCTCCATATTTCTAATATAGGTTCACATATTTTCACTTCCATTTCTTCTTCTCAACGCTCGATGTTTTTGGTAGTAATTCCATCTTCAACTTTTATATCTACCTTAACTAAAAATTTATCACAATTGATGTCCGCTACTCTATAGGTCTTATATTTTTATTTCTTTCATTTATGTTCTAAAGTATTTTCAAATTTGTTGATATACCAGTATTTCTAGAGTTTTTAAATTTTAAAAAGATTTTTAATCTTTTCAAAGTACGGCTGCATTATAAATTTTTTTTAAATTCTTGTTTTCTTTTAAAATTCGAAATCCCAAAAATAAAAAAGAAACTACGCAAAAATTAAATAACTGATCCTTCAGATAAACGAATTTTGAATATTATCTAATATAAAGGCTCTATTTCTGCTATAAGTTTTCTAATTGACATATTAAGTTTGTCAGTTATACCTTGACCCACTAAAAAGTTGCACGCTTTAATGTTAGACCATTCGGTGCAATACATAATCAAAAGTCAAAGTTCACCTGCTAGTAAAGTATCGATAACATAAAATTCTTTCTAAGGACTAGCTTTAATCATCTTATTTTAACAAAATAATTAAAGTATTAGCTATTCTGAATTTAATAACTCCCAAAAATTTTATAACAAAATTACCTTGCCAATCATTTTGTTTAATTTATCAACATAAGTTTAGGCTGATTAACATAACACACCTACAAATAGTACTTATTAATGTCCTTATAAATGAAAATACTGTTTTCTGCTAATTTTTTAAGCAAATAGAAGAAAAATGGTAACTAATACATAAAACAATCTCAGTGCAGAATTTTTTTCAGTTAAGTATTTAAAATAGATAGTTAAAAACACATATTTTTCATATCCTGTATATTTTATGCGTGCATGATATAATCTATATTTTTATTTAAAACGATCCAAAAAAAGAAATATTATTTTAAGTTTGGAAACACTTGAAACCATTTGGAAAATAAATAAAGAGATTTTGGGTTGCTATTTGAAAGCGCAAATTATATAACAAAAATGCAAAACACTGGTTTTTAGATCTTACTAACTTTATATCTAATTACAATGGTTTGAAAATGTATGATAATAAATTAAATTTCTGGCATTTAAACTTGATATAATTGTTCCTAAACAATTTCTAAAAGTTTGTTAATTCAGTAAATAAACTATAATGTGTTTAGTAAATTTAAATTTAATTGTCTACTTGCAAAAAAATCAGGTAAAGAACTCTTTTCTCTAATCAAGTCTTTGGTCTAACTAGTGGTACATTTTTTTAGAACTTACTACAGGTTTTGATGTTATGTCCCGCTACAAAGAAATTCTTGACCTCTCTGGAAAATCATATAAATTTGCAGTTCTCCATACAAAACTCGAATCACTTCAGCAAAATAAAATCCAGAAGTGAAATAACTTTCACTCTTTTTTTATGAAAATTTCAGATTATGGTCCAATACCCAATAACAATAACAAAATTTTTATTTATTTAATTATTTATTTGTGAACTTTACGAGTTCAACAATGGAAGAGAGATTGTCAAAATTGTATTTATAAGTTTTCGACGTCCATGTCAACTAATAATAATAATTTCAGATTTGACATTTGTTAAAATTTAAAATTTTTATATAAAATCAATTTGTAAATATCCGGGAAATTTTTAATTAAACTTGTTTTCATATTAATTACATGAGATTAAACGCTATACTTTATTCTTTAATCTGGAGTATATGAGTTTCGTTCATAATTGCTTTCACTTAATCTTTTTTATAAATTTTGTAATAAATTATAATTAAATCAACGTTATGATTACGTAAATCGATCAATTTATCATTATTTAATATTGATTTTGTTTCGAAAACAATATTTACACTAAAATGAATGTTCAATTTTAATTTAATAACCTCTGATGCTAAACTTAATATCTACAAACTAAGTTTAATTATACACTAAATACAGAATTTACACAATATGCCATAAATTAATATATAAACTTACTAAACTAATTTAGTTTTAGTTTCTTGAAAATTAAGTTTATTAAACTCATCATTGTTATACTATTAATTTTTGAAGCAAAATAAAAGATGTAGATTTTCCTATGAAAAGAATTCACTATTCATTTTATATAAAAAATTTTTTATTAGGATTCAACAAATTAACTTCTAAAATATATATACTCGCCTTTTTTTATGGTTTTACTACCTATTATAGCGTCTTTTTAATTTGTACTGATAATATTGAAAAAGTTCACCCCATAAAATCCTTTATTGGGCCTGAACTAGTGAGATAGGAATTGAAAGTTTCTACTTCCATTGGGAGAAAATATTTCCTTTATCCCGGTGGACAGTTCTCTCCGCGACGGCTACTTTTTATTGCAGATGACATAGCAGTGTAAAATAGCGATAAAATAAGAAAAGGGTATCATAGTATAAATACAAAATCACATAGCATAGGCTCTAAGGTTTACTTCAGAATGAATAAAATTATAACTAGTCAAATCTGTTCTAATCATCCATTTAATTATTTTTCATTTAAAGAGGACAAGTGAAAAAACGAGAAGAGATTTGAATTTTAAAAAGGATGAAAAATATTGTAAAAATACCGCATAATTTTACTCCAAGTTACCGATATTTTATGGTAAATCTAACCCACTAAAAAGTTAGAAAAGGATTGAACATTTTCTGTCAGCCAAATAATTAAAACAAATGGTACTACAAAAACTAGTAAGAATTAGAAGAAAATACGAAATAAGAATGACAAAAGTGAGCAAACAATAAAAAATATATTTTATATATTTTTCATGTTTACGTATATGTTTTGGAGTCCCTACAAAAAGATTATCGATTATTTATTATTATTTCAAAATATTCACGAAAAGGCTTTTTTGTATACATTTCCATTCTGCTGGAAGTGTATTTAATTCGAAACGAGATCAACAAATATGTTTTTTTCACACGCCGTCATTTTCAAGATCATTCAATATTCATTCAACATCTACATACATTGAAAACATCGCCCCAGCACTCCATCTATGTAATTTTTAACAAAATCCACCAGAGAGACTTCCGCTACAGGAATATAATGCAAGATACATCGAAAGGTAGCGTTAAAAATAACCGAAACATCAGTATAATCATAACATGCAAAAATTATAAAAACAAATATTACTTACTTTTCTCAAAATATATTTTTAAATTAAAGATACTGGTACTTAGGAGAAAAACGTTTCAAAATAACGAAATTTAATTCGTAATGATTGTTTCTACCCCAACTTTGTGAAATATATTCAATGAAAATATAAAATATCCTTCTCTTAAAATTCCACGATATTATAACATTCTTTAAATATTCCTATGACAATTGTTAATCTTTTGGCATCGTCAGATAATATTATAAGAAATTGAGAGACCTTTCACATACAGATTTGATTTTTGATCATAAATGTTCAATTTTAATAATTCTATCTACCCTTAATTTGTGGAGCCTCTCCATTAGAAATGTAAAAGATAAAATATACTTATCTTGAAATGCCACGATTTTCTAGAAGATTTACTAAAAAGTTTTTAAATCGTGGAATCGAAGAGAATGTCCCAGTTTTACTTGTTCATTTAGAACTGTATACTAAAGATATGTCAAATGGCTCTTTATTTCTATTTTTTTTTTAAATAATCAAGTTCTTACTTCATGAATTTTTTTTATTGTTTTGTCAAGTTTAGGTTTGTGTTTAGTGGCAATGAAATGTTTTGCATAATGTAACTTACCTGGTTGTTTCAATCTATAAGCTCGTATTTGTTCGCTGTATCTGATTTCAAAATTCCTAAAGATCTATCCAATATAGTTCGCTTAACAATCTGGACAATATATAAATCAATGATGCCTACAGCTTTTTAATACCAATGAAAGTAGATGAATTCAAAAGAAAAATTAATATAATAAAACAATTAACTACCTCTAATAACTATCCATTACATCTAATAAAATTAATATGAAAAAAGTTTCCATTAACCTTATATTTCCAAAATAAACCAAAGAAATTAAATCGGGTAAGGTATATATGTATATACATTTTGAAAATATTTCAAATAAAATATCAAAAAATATACCTTGAGCCACATCTCCAGTAATATATTTTAAAATACAAATATTGTAGGTAATAAGCGAATTATAACATGATCTATATTGCCCACGCCCTTAGAAATTTTGAAATTAGATATAGTCAACACTTATGAGGCAACCAGATAAGTTACATTATGCACAAAACACTTCATTGACACTATTTTGTTGTCTGAGACTAAACACGAACCTATATTTGTCAAAACAATGGAAATCCTACATCTATGCTTCTTGATCTTGATTTTTTAAAAGAATTTAAAATATAGTGACATCTACGATATCCTCAGTATAAAATACTAAGCGAACAAGTAAATCTGGGAAGTTATCTTTTTTTCTATTACCTTCTGTACAAAATATATATTGATCAAATGTTTTAAAAAATTAAGAATACTATGGTTATAATAAATATCTAATCTTAACAAAATTCCTCAATTTTGCGCTACCCTTCCAAAAATAATGGCCTTTGATATATCGCCCATAGGTAAATACATTTCAAACAGGAATGCAGTTTCCAGTATCCAGTTTCCTCTTGTCAATAGCCATACGACGTAGTGGATCGTTCTGACTGTGGCTGTGGAGTTTCGACCATTTTCTCCAGCGATTGTATTTATTATTTAGAGAACACGAGTCTATTAAGTGCATTGGCATTCGCCTCACGCACCCTCTCCATATTTAAACTGGATGATGCAAGTAATTTGGTGAATAATAAATGGTACAGGGCAAAGGGCTTCTTGTAGGATTAGTCGCTTAATAGTTAAGAGCTCTAGCTCTGGGATAATTTTTAGTTTTTTAAATTCGTAGCACAACGCTTTTTCAGTATAATGATTGTCACTTAACACTTTTTTATTCGTTAAACTGGTCGCTATTCAAAATGTGAACTAATAATTGCAATATTACTAATCTAATTCTAAACAAAGAGGGCTACTCACAACAATCCACCTTGATATTTGACACTATTGATTAAATTTTTAGAAAATGCTGAAACACATCGATTTTTATTTCAAAGGCGACACATTTTCACGATACAGACATCTGTCATATGTAAACCCCCTCCTTCTATGTCTCCAATCCCTTAATTTTAAATAGGGAATTCACAATGTTTGGCACATCATTAGAAAGGTATTGCGATGGACTAATCAGTCATATGATCATCTATGATTTTTCTTTCGATATTAACTCTGTAAAAAATGTCTTAATTTAAATGAAGTCTAATACCTCTTAAAAATTAAACGCAACGCCTATGTTTGGCCATTGTGACACATTTTTTTCATTACATCAAAAATAACAAACTTTGCATAGAATTATTAAGTAGTTATTAAGACATTTGGTTTGGAATAAAAACCGACGTGTTTCAGCATTTTCTTAAAATCTAATGACAAATATCAGGGTGGACTGTTTTGAGTGGCCCACTCTTTATTTCAGCTCATGATAAGTTCGTATTCATTCTTTGGCATATTATTCATTCCAATGAAAACTTTCGAAAATATGAAATTTATAATCAAAATGTGAATTCAAAGAATGTTCTGTTCTTTAATTGAAAACAAATAGAATAATTTTACACTTTGTTTCTTCTTTTGTAGAATAAATTTAACGTAGTTTTGCTACTGAATTTCTGAAAACTAGACTAACTGAACCTATTATTATATTCACTTAAAATGTGAGTGCAATACAAAGACCTAAATATTAAAATATTCTTAAAGGAGCCGTAGCAGCAATACATTCCACAGTTTGTGCCACCTGGAACTTGCCGAATAGTGTTCATTAAAATATTCTTATCGTAAGAACGAAGCCTCGCTTTTACATGTTCATAGTTTAATAGTAAAGTTTCAGCTCAGTTTCCTCACCAGAGTAAATATTGCGCGAAATAATGAGGCGGTGTTTCTCAAGAGACTCATTTTCTTTACTCTTTATGCTCTTCTTTACAAAGATGACAATTGGAGTGTGTACATAATATTACTTTTAATGCGAATTAGGAGCAATCATCTTCTTTGTAATAAGGAATAACGATCTAATTATATTTTTTTTATTTGAAAAATATCAATATTTTATTTTCATATTGGAATTTGTTCCAGAGAAACTCGAGTTAACTGATTTAATTATCACATATCTGTAATTTATTTATTACAGTTTTATAATTTAGTTCTATGTCCAATACAGGTTCCTGTGGAAAAAATAAAAGCTGTGAAATATGCATGGCTAAATGTTTAATCGTAAAAACTTTCCATGAGCTTATAATTACCAAAATTTTCCTATAAACCAGCAAATGCAGTAAACATAAAATTTAAATAAAAATGCAATTTTAAGAAAACAATTTCCTGTTTAATCATGATTTTAATACCAGAACCATATACACTGGGCATTTTATTTCTTAGATCAATCAACTTTGAAAAAAGAAAAATGCTGCTCACTTCTAAAACTTTTTTTTTATTAAATACAAAGTTACTAGTATGAGTAAGTTCGGGAAAAAAAAGATAATATTATAAAAATAACTCGGAACTCAACAAAGAAAAGTATAACTTCAAAAATTAGATTTTTTTGATAATTATTAAAAATAACTCAACCAAAATGTTATCAATTGTAGGTTTTATGAGTACCGAAATACGTTCCATTTTAATGATCACAATTTAAAACTATTTGCTTTGAATATTTTATATACTTACGGAATTAATGGAAAAAGTCTTATGTTTTTACAATTTTTAGTGGTGCAGCACAAAATTTTACGAAACCTACAATTAGATACTATTTTTCATTATTTTGTATAATAACGGAATTATTTGAATTTTTTTTTAAATGAGACGCATTTCAATACTTACACAGCAAATCCTATATTGAGACTATTTTAGTTTCAATATTTAATATAACAACGGAATTATTGAAAAAATCTTACGTTTTTCAAATTATTTTCTTTTCCAAAGAAGGCAGCAATAATTTTTTTAAGATGAAACCTATTTCGGTTTTACGAAGCCTATAATTTGAGGCTATTTTGGTGTCATTATTATGTCTAGTAGCAAAATATTGCAGATTTTTTTGTGTTTTCAAATCACAATTTTCTGTTTACAGATGAACAGTTTTTAAGATGAAACCTATTTCGGTAGTTAAGAAGCACAATTTCACAAAAATTTTTATATTAATGGAATTATTGAACAAAATATTAAGTTTTGCCGTGGGGCCTATTTAGCACCTATTTTTTTCATTATTAAATTTTCATTTTCAAAGTCGGCAGATGGATTGATCTTTATATTACAATATAACAAGTTTATTTTCAATACTGTTAGACTACCCTGGATTACAAATAATGCAGACAACTAAAAAAAGCTACTTAATTCCCAAATAACAAGAACAAGAAACCTATCGAAAATTATTTAGGAATTATTAGGATTAATTATGTAACAGAAGAAATAATACTTGTCTTAAATAGTGCATGGGTAAAGAAAATTTTAGTTCTAAAAATATTATTACTTTCAACTTTTATTGAGAATACTATTTATATATATTCAAACTTAATTGGTACCCGAATGTCGAAAATCTACTTAGTGAGTTAGGAAATAAATTAGCCCACTTTGGATAAAATATTACAGGTCAATAATGAAGAAAATATTTGCCAAATAATCTGAATAAAATTATGAAATAACAAATAATAATTGTTACTTGAAAGACATGACATTCTTAGGGTTGCCAAAAAAATGAACTTCAAACTACCATATTTCGAGTTTCATTTTAAAGAAGCTTTATGCGGAGTATATAAATTCAGAGAAGTAACATAAATGTGTTGAGCTTGTTATAAACGAAAAAGATAAGGCAAATATATATGACATTTTTCAGATAAAACTGTAACCACATAGGTAATGTCAAAATCACAGTAGGTATAAAAATCATAAAATGATATTTTTGCTATTTTACTCGTACATAATTTTATACAAATTATGCTTAGTAAAATAATTTAAATTAATTCTTTTTCTATTGATACATGTAAATTAGTAAGAACTATATTTATGTGTTTTAACATAGTCCGCCTCAAAAATGTTGTATTTTTTAAATAAATAAGAAATGGGTAAAGAGGAATATTAATAGACTGTCTCAAACCTTTACTAATATAAAGGATTAGGGAAACGTTTAGCAAAAAATAAAATTGTAAATTTATTTTGCTAACAGCATATGCACGTTTATAGTTGATAATTCATATATCAACTTAAATCATTACGCAATATGCTCAATAAATAAGTTAAATCATATAAACAAATGGTGTGAGAATTTCATATCTCGTATTTCAATGCCAGTCACAACATCGAAAACTATTGCTTTTTCACGCTATCGCTACTTCTCTACTTATTTCCTTCTCATATATTATATTTCCCGACTCGCTGTGCAGATAATTTATCCTAATCAGTGGCAGACAAAATTAACGTTTTTCAGACGCCAGTTTTGTCTATTTTCGCAAATAATGTCCTATCGACCTAATAAAATCAATTAAAGATGTTGCAGAACTATTCGAGCAATCGAATTGATTTCACTCATGGACGATTACAATTTATTATTGGCCATATTTTATTATCTGCTCACTGAAATCCATCTAGATGATTGCAGTTTTTCGTAGACTTTTGCTGTTATCGTAATAACACTAATAACCATAGCAGCTTTTAGGTGATATTTGGTTGTGAGTACGAATTTAAGATATATAAGCAACCGTTTCGTGTTTTGAAGGATGTTTTCATGTTTTCAAGTGGTGTTGCATTTTCGAAAGTTTAACCGTTTTGCCACATCAAAACAAAACGAAAATATTTGTATTTTAAAAAATAGAAATAGATATTTTTATATAAATATTACAATTAGTGGTATAATAAAAAATATGAAAAAAATAAATTATGCTTATCTGAATTTCCACAGTATTCCAAAGCTTTTTTAGTTTTTTTTTTCTAGATTTAATAGAAGATTGACAGATTTGTGATAAGCCTAAATAATTTCATGTCATAAACATTTTAACCAATCATTATTAAGCAATGTATACAATATTCTAAAAAATATTTTTGGTTAGTGTTATATAGATATTTAGTGCAAAATTTAATCTAAGATCATTGACCTTCACAAGTTTAATGTTCATTTAATACTATATATTGAGGATATTTTAGGTGTTTCTGTATTTCGTATTTCTCCAAAAAACCTAGTTCTTCTTTCTTGTCACTTACATGAAGTATTTTCACTGTTTCAATTGTGTTATTAAGTGTAGCTTTGTGTTTAGTGTCAATGAGGTGCTTTGCGTAATGTGACTTATCTGGTTATTTTAATCTATAAGCTAAATGTTCACAGTAACTTATGTTAAAAATTCTAAGGATCTGGCCAAGATAGATGGCGTTACAATCCGGACAATTTAGTTATAAATACCCGATTTTGAAAATTCATTAACTTAGGTTTCACATTTAATAAAAATTAACATACATTATTTCTTACTTTAAAAGATTTTTGATATTTTGTTTGGAATATCTTCAAAATATGTCATTGTTCTGTATGACCAGTCATCTTTACGCAGTTTCGGAAAAGTCAGATTAACTGCAACCCTTTCTTCCTTTCTATTAATCAACCCATTTATTAGATGTAATGGATAATTATTAGAGATAGCGATTTGTTTTATTATATTAATTTCCCTTTTTAAATCATCCTTACTGATTGGTATTGAAAAAGATCTACGTATCATTGCTTTATACGCTGCTAATTTGACTTAGGATGATTTCACACAAATCTTTTGAAGTTTCTATTATTATTTATTGCTAAATATTGCTAAAAATATATTTTAGGATTATATGACGGAAGATACTATGGAATATATTTTCTTCAATGAGACACATTTAGAAAATAATTAAATGAAATAACATGCTTCAAACATTTTTTTACAATATCCTATTAAACCGGAAATTACTTTTAGACTGATGTTATTGATGATTGATAATTTTTTTTTGTTTGGTTACTTTTATTTATATTGAATATTAATTGGAAATTAAATAAATATAAAGTAGTTCAATAAATTATAAAAAATGTATTAAAAGAGAATCTCTTTCATTTTCTCCTAAATAAATTTCAAAACTTTAAAACTATTTGGATACAAGAGGTTTAATTAGATTTGCAAATATGGTTAGTAAAACAGGTAGGAAGCCCATATTTTAATTTTAATTTTAATACATCCTTATTTTCTTCTTCATTGGTATCAAAAGAAGTGTATTATATGAAATCCAGAAACATTACCGAAAATTTATAGTAGCATTAAACACCAAGCTGCGAGATGTTTTTGAAAACATTCATGAATAAAAATAAAATAAAGGAAGGAAGTAGAAATCTGGAAACTTCTTCCCTCTACAAATGTCGCCTGGGGAAACTTTATGAAAAAATATAATTTCAATTCCTCGCCTATTGTGGAATATTTTGCCGTAAGAGTAGAACATTTTGCACGCATAATATTCTTATGGCTTTTTTCGCTTTATTTATTACAACCTAATCTCCTTTGAGAATTGTTTGGCAATTTTTTGTGGGGTATGTCAACGGCAAAAGTTACAATTTAATATTGACGGAAATTTAGCGATAGACGCCTGATGAATTCGCTCTCCTGAATATTTCACACATTACTTTTGACAGATTTGATGCATTAGCTGGTGCAGAAACCAATAAGAGAGTGACTTCAAGTAAATGTCATATAACTTCATGGTGATTTTTGACTTGGATTCACTTGAGCAATCAGAGCTTATTATACACCATGGAACACCTATTCCCGTATCATTTGTAAAATGAACTTTTGTTTTGTTAAATAAGCTTGAAGCAGGTATAATTTAAGTAATTTATTTAAATATTCATTACTGACATTTTGCCGAAATAATTACACATTTCTAGATGTTGTAAGTAGTAATGAAAACTAAATCAGGAAAACTTTAAGTAACTGAAAAAAATCTAAGCAAATTAATCCCGAAATATTATTGAGAAAGCTACTTATTAATTATTTGACTTGTTTATGGTAAAAGCAAATGAGATAAAGTACTTTTTATCAAGATATCGAAGGTCGGAATTAATTCGGGAGTCAAACTGTTTTTTTTACGTTATTTGTGTTTATTTTGTACTAAAATTTTTAGCTCTTTTGTGTTTACCTTTTCTATTTATATTTTTTTATTTTTTGGTGTTTTTCATATTTGTAGCATTGCAACAAAGAAATTGTATTTTTCTTCCTGAAGCCACACACATCTTTCAAATATACAGGATATCCACAAAAATAATGCGTATTTTTAAATGGTATGTAGAACGTCTCATTTGAAACAAAATATTCTAACAAATTATTTAACATCAATAATTTACAAAAAAAGTCATTATCATTTAGTAAAGTAGTTTCAATAATTAAGTGAAAATGACATTTTATTCAAATCAAGAATATCACGACATATTAATAAATATAATCCGCGTTGTGTCTCAAAGATTGTTAGAAACGTGTAGTTTATTACCTAAAAAAGTTAGTGGTCGAAATTGTTCCGATCCTGTAATAATTGCCGAGAATACATTTTCACTCTTCTACATCCCCTTTAATCCACAATTACTAAATATCTACGTGTATAAAATAAAAACGTTTGAAAAAACATTATTTATACTGACTGAGTTATCGGTGTTATCGGCTGACTTTAGAAATATGCGCATTATTTTCGCGGACACCCCTCAATATGGCCCAGTGTTAAGCATCTTACTTACTTCGATATGTTCGATTTTGAATCCGATGAATCTTTGAGGTATCCAAATGTTACCCTAGACTCAACTGAGTCATATTATTATGAGATAGAATCATAAGAAAATATTCAAGACGTTCTTCTAAATTTAGCCTTGGAAGAGAATGCAAATGATAATCAAAATGAAAAAGATTTGCAAATACCACTTATTTTAATCCATTATTAAATTATAAATTAAAATCACTATTTGAAAATTGCAATTAAAATTATTTACCTAAATACATCTAATTTAAGAGACCTAATGGAAATAAATAATAACCAAGTTCATTGACATGTATTTACCAAAATTAAAGTGGAGCTGGCCATCAAGAAACTAAAGAATAGAAAAAGCGCCGGACAAAACGGAATCACAAATGAATTGCTAAAGTACGGCGTCCAAATTCTCGTACAACAACTAATAAGCATGATACAAAGAATTCTTTAGGGCCTTAATATCAGATGACTGGCGAACTAACACCACCATTGTCTTGTTCAAGAAAGGTGACAAGAAAATGTCAGGAAATTATAGAGGAATAAGTCTTTTAAATACTTCCCTAAAACTTGCAAAAAAATCATCGAAAACAAACTCAATAGGTTAATAACTCTAGCAGAGGAACAACAAGGATTTAGATCTGGAAGATCTTGCACTGACGCAGTATTTGTAATAAGACAGATTACAGAAAACCATGTGTTTCGTAGACCTCGTAAAAGAGTTTGATCGAGTTCAACTGAATGACGTTCTTCAACTAGTATGCAATAACAAATCCCGTATAATCTGATTAAGACCATAGAAAATATTTACTCATCCAACCAAATTCAGGCAAAAGTGAAGGGAAAGCTCACCGAACCAATACCAGTTAGTAGTGGTATACGACAGGGAGTTCCATTAAGCCCACTTCTGTTTAAGAACATTATGGATGAAATAATAAGAAAGGTGCGAGAGTTGAGGGGCTATAGAATGGAAGAGCAATCAATAACTATCCTATGTTACGTAGATGATGCGGTACTTATCGCCGAGAATGAGGATGACCTACAGAGACTTTTACATTAATTTAATTGTACAGCGAAGACATTAAATATGACCATATCAGTTGGCAAAAGCACATCTAAATACCCCTTCAGATGTAAGCTGGAGATTGAGGGAAAAGTAATCAAACAGGATATAAAATTTAAATATCTTGGCATAGAAATTTCGAGTTACGGTTATGTTGAAGCAGAGGTGAGAGAACAAACAACAAAGACAACAAGAGTAGCAGGATACTTGAATGATACAATATGGCGCAAATAGAAATATTAACATTAAAACCAAAACCAGAATCCATAAGACAACCGTCAGTCCTATTATGACATATTCCGCAGAACACAACCAGAAACTGCCAAAACCAAACGCCTATTAGAGACAGTAGAAATGAAGATACCTCGAAGGATAGCTGGAAGAACACTGTTGGACAGAGATAGAAGCAACATTATAAAATCGGTTTGCCAGAAGGAAAATACGAGTATCAATGATTGGGTGCAGCAAAGAAAGGAGTGGAATGCTCACATCAGCAGAATGAACAACTTAAGAGCATAAGAGGCAAGGAAATGAAGAATGGACAGGCAACCCCGTCAAGAGAAAAACAAAAGAAGAAAGTGATCGCTCTTAAAAATGTATGTTGAATATTCAAATTATGTATCTAGACATGACATATCAATTAACCTTATTAAATTTGGTTCGAATAATTATATAACTTACAGATTTCAAATGATGTCACAAACGATCCTAATAACCGTTATAAGAATTCAACTGACTGAATTTGTCAAATAAAATAATTTATATTTTGGATTTTTTTAATCCTAGTTAAATTACTTGTATACTTTCTTGGCTATAAGAAAAAATCTTCAATACTGTTTGACTTGTAATTCAAATCCTCCGGTCCAAAAGAACCAGCTTATAAACGTCAACCTATCATCAAGGTTTCAACATATCATTCCATAGTAAAGTGGATTCACAACACAACTCATGGGAGTAAGAACTACATACAACACTTGTTTAGTCGTTATAGTGAGTTACGGACATTTATAACGTTTTAAATAAAAATTATTAAAAACATGACCGTGACACATGAATTCACAAATAATTTTATGACTATGAATGTAAAAATATTGCAGGAAGTATTAATTTTTCCTATATCTTAAATATAAGTTAATTCACTGTATGAATATCTGCAGATTTAATTAATACAACCAGAACTCTATTGAGAGTTCATATTGAATTTGTTTACGTGTTACAAAGTTTGAACTTGGTGTAATCGTTTTCATAAAATTAACAGTGGCTAATAACCCAAGAGGTTGATGCCATACATAATAAATTAACAATGTGTACTCTTATTTGTTTAAAAAAAATTGTTTGGTAATTGTTTAATAGTTTAATTCTTTTATTTACTAACATTTTTGGTTTAAAATTTTTTTATAACTTGCCATCCAATTTTTTTTTAATAAATTCAACTTAATTATAAGATCCTAGTAATAATTTTGTTTATCCGCAAAGATGGAAACGGAATTATAAGTTTGAAATGTGGAGACACGCAAAATGTAATATTGGTCTCTATAAAGAATTCTCCTATAAGAGTTCTAATACGCGCGTTGAATCATTGCAGAAGAAAATAATATTCTTTTTACAAGTAGAGCGATTCTCCTTTCATATAAATGAGGAACAAGACTCTGATGTCAGCTAAGAACTAGTGGCAAGAGGTAGAAAACAAAAATCGTGAAAAACTATTTATAATAGAAGAAAAGCTGGAATTGACAAATGGCGTCATATCTCATAACTATAGGGCAGTATATTAAGAAGTAGAGGAAGGTTGGAATAAAAGTTTCAGAAGTAAATATATGGATTGTGAAAAAAGGGAAGAAAATTCAAATACGTAAAATAAATAAGCGGAGTATGAATCTTCAAGAGCATCCACAACTACATACCATCATTTAACGAAGAGAATTGATGCCAATGGAAAACCATCCGAAGAAAGTTTGCTTAGTTACGCAAAAGGAAGGAAGTCAGCAATAAAAAATCCAAAACTAGAGCCAACATTCTTTATAGCTACTGCGAGATGTGTACTAAGCAACCACAAATCTGTTTATGTTTCAATTAGAAATACAAACAAACTTTTTTCCACTTTTTTATGTAGCAATAAGTATTACTCGTGATTATATCAAATTGCGTAAGAAATAAATATGTTTTTAGCTAAAACACATAATTTGTGTACATTTCACCAGCAAACATACTTGAACCAACATTTATATTTATGTGAAAACATTATGGTGAAGAAACCTCTTTTAAAATTCACTGCATAATCATTCATATTTAAAGCATTCCTGTCTTACAAAAACGACGTGGTCACTGCAGATATATCACTATCCTGTTCAATATATGATATCATAGACACGACAGGTATGGTGTTAAGGGTTAATGTTAAAGAAGATGTTTCATACGAAATTTATGCATTTGCCAAAAATTAAATTTATTTGCGACTTTTTAACTGCAGTATTAAATTAGTCAAATTACTAAAAACTGCTATCAATTTCCAGTTGCATTTTTAAAGAAAAAGAACGAATTCCGCGAAATCCTTTTGGAGATTTCACGAGAAAAACCAGCAATCCATCATCATCAACCACATTAGGCCCATCAGACATGCAGAATGTTTCAATTTTTCTAGGACGTGAAAGGGAAAGACAATGAGCAACACTAAGTGAATTTTTCACTCGACATTTGTATTCCCTCTCTCGGG
The DNA here is from genome assembly GCA_951812935.1 of Hermaeophaga mercurialis. Classification (NCBI taxonomy): domain Eukaryota; kingdom Metazoa; phylum Arthropoda; class Insecta; order Coleoptera; family Chrysomelidae; genus Hermaeophaga; species Hermaeophaga mercurialis. The sequence continues at coordinate 22,522,434 of OX638360.1, forward strand.
AAAACTTTCTGTGGTATTTCTTGAAAAACAAATGAATTTTTAGCGATATGTTTTCCACCACTGAAGAAAAGTATCACTTTTCACGTAAATACGGTTGTTTTTCCCAGAATGTGGAATACTATATGCAGGCATTTTTTATATTTAGGGGTTTGTTCATTCATATTTTCCTCGAAAAAACATACATTTGAAATATGAAGCTTTATAGCATCTATCAAAGAATGAAATACAGTTTACTTGCTATTGATATATATATAGCAGGAAACAACAAAAATCAAATTAAAAGTTCACTGCTACACTTTATATGTAAATGTAATTCTAATCTGTGTATTAGTTAGATATAAACACGTATGAATGTATTCCAACACTACTTTTAAATGAGGGCACACTTTTTCACTAACTGCTTTATTTTTAAAATGTTGTACAATTTTAAAATTACCACTTCACAATTAATTTGTCAGGAAGATACACGTCGTCATATAGACTATTTTCTTTTTGCGTGCTGTTGTACACATCCAATATCTCCACAACCAAATCGTTTTTTGATGTTAGGGGCATAAATCTTTTGGCAGATGAAATTAAACATGACACCAGCCATAATCCCATGTAGAGCAGCCCCACTATATATAAAGTCAAGAGAACCAACAATTTATTGAAACCTAATTCCATGATTACTAATACAACGAATTTATTGTGACTAGTCTTTTTGGCATTTATATGACAAATAAAAATGCTAGTAACAACCATAAACAAAGTTTGTTGTTCGAGAAAAGTTCATCTTCTGAATTAATTTATTGGCTTGAACCGAATAGATTATTTGGCCATCTATTTTCCGTTTTCTGAACTTCATCTTGTTCATAGAAATTTGTCCCAACATCAAGTATTGAATATTTTAATATGTTTTTTTTTTTTTTTTAATGATGAGGACTACATCTAGCACTTATAACGGGTCGAAATTTTTCTCACTTACGGAAGTTACCAAGCATTACATAAAGAATACCCCAATGGTTAAATGTGTTTAGGGTAATGATAGGGCTAATGATTTGTTTTATATTTCAATTATTTTAAATGTTTGAAAAAAATGAGTTTAATATTTGTAGTGATACAATGAAAATTGGAATCTCCAATCTGATTTTCTTAATTCTAAGTAAAAAAATAAATCTGATTCTACTTAATTTCTATGTGTTACATATATGCTTCTTTAGAATCTGATAAAAGTAACAGTTGATTTCAGTCTTTTTGATAGCTTTTGTTATAGCTTTATTGAAAGCTAAAACTTCTGTAGTATATATCTGGGTAAAATCTGGCAGTTTTTCGGAAAATAGAAATTTTTCTACATTGGAATATAATCTAATACCTACCTTATTTGTGATTAGATTAACTGATTTGTCCATATCTTTCACAGATTTAGAAAAATTTTAAAACTAAAGTGTGTTAACCATTACGGCTTGTATTTCATACCAAATCTTATCATTGCGTGTGATCTTCAAATGGAATTGCTAAAATCAAAAAAATAACATTACTTCTGATTTAGGTAAAAAACTTCAGTGCAACATAGATTCAAACAAGTCCTTGTTTTCCGCTATAAAAATAAAAACCTCCTTTTGTTTTATAGCAAAAAAAAATATAACTGCTATGCTAGTATTATTAATGCAATTTGTCTAAAACTAGTTGAAAATATGAAAATTACTCTAATTTATTCAAATAATAATTTTTATTTTTTATTGATCTATCTGTGTTCCCCAAACTATTTCTTTTTTATCGATATTTTTAAACAGATAACGTGACGGGATTTCCTCATACATCTATCAGCTTTAACTGTAAAATATTACAGGCATTTCAAAAAGGTTTTCGATACGTATTTCCTAATATTTATGGAATTCCGTATCATAGATGGAATGCAGTTCCGTTAAAGGTTGTCACAATGTTCAATTTCATGTAAGGAAAAATATCGACGCTTTCCTTTTGGAAAAATTATCAGAAACTTTCATTATTAGCTAATCTTGTACTTTTCACATTCTGGTTGGTGTACTCACGTAAAATTTGTAAAAATTTAAAAGTTACTCTAGTTTATTTATAATAATATAATGGTAATAGGACGGTTCGTATACAATTTTGAAAATTTTGAACACTTTTTATAGATATATCAATAATATATCTATCCTACATATTTCCTTTTTATCAATATTTTTATATGTTATATATATAACAAGACGAGATTCTCTCATATCTATAACGATTAAAACTGTAAAATTCTGCAGACATTTCAAAAAGTTTTTATGGAGCTTCGTATCATAGATGGAATACTATTCCGTCTAAGTTTGCCGCAATGTTCAAATCTATGTAAGGAAAAATATCGACGGTTTCCTGTTGGAAAAGTTATCGGAAAATTTTCTTGAAACTAACCCTGAACCCAATAGAAAATTATATTATAACGATGTATTGGGTATCCAAGAACTTTTCTGCCAAATGCAAATCCCTTATACTACATTATGTAATTTTATGTCGATTGAAACCAAATTACTTAATAAAATTAAGTATAAAGTAATAAGAATATTTGACACTCAGAATACGAGCTTCCATCGTACTATTAAAATTATATTATTTTTAATAGAGAATATTACGTTACTCTCAAGAAAAGAACATTTTCTACAACAAATAATAAGTTTTTTAATTATTCAGTATGATGATATGTAGTTTTCAAGTACCTACTTTTTAGTTGTATTAAAATAACTTTAAAACAATGCATAATATAACCCATAGTTTCGCTTAGGAAGTTTATAAGAAATAAGATCTATTATATTGTAATGGCCTCCTTAAATTTATTTATAGTAATGTGCCTTTTTTTAATTATTTAAAATCATGCCGAGTATAATTTAAATGTATTATAAGAGATGTAATTGACTAATAATCTCTGGGTATGTTCAAATGAAAAATATGATTCAAACAGTATAATTACAATATAATAATCTAATTTTATTTTAAAATATAAAAAAAGTACATTATTAACAATTTCTCTTTAGTTTCTTGTGCAATAAGTAAAAGTCCAACTCTTCTGTCTTCTTGTTTGTCAATTCAAATTTTCTGTGTATCACGGCAGTTGACTAAATACAGTTTATGAACTCTTCAGTTGTCCCAAATATTCCAAAAATTCCAATTTTTACTCTCTTATTTGAGTCCATCCACAAGTGGTCGGTTTAATTCAGTTGTATTTATAGCACTATTGGCTTTTTCTTATATTTTGTTTTTTTTTTAGGTTATACACTATATAGTTTATTTTTACACAATTGTCTTTATAATAATAATAAACAACACTATTTGAATGCTTGAAGCTTTCAGCCAGCTAAATCATTTACTTTTTTTTATTGCTTTTTCAAAAAAGATTAAAATTGAGGTTAAGTAATAAAGTTTACATTTTTTACGAACAATGGTCTTTCTATCAGGTCTCAAACTGAAGAGAGCTCTGTCAAATTCTGATGGAGCTTAAATATTTTTTCGAAATCATAGCATTTTTTATGTTTAATTTCTTTAGTTTTGAACTTCAAATAAATTAACATTAGAATTTTGCTTATTTTTGTTGTACCCAAAGAATTTATATTTATATTTGTAATTAAAATATATTTTTACTTGCATCTTGACAATTATAATTTTCATTTATACATTTAATTTGTTATAATTGAAAAATTTTAGATACTCACATATGTGTAAATAGTGAACAAAGTTTAATAAACGACTTTTCATTAATTTGACACAATTTTGACTAATTTAAGACTTATAAGTATTACATAAAAAAAAGAATTAATTTAGGTTTCACATTTACATATTTACACATACAGGACAATCATGATAAATTGTAGTAATATTTAGTTGTTATCTATTTTCAGAATTCTCTTATAATCATTGAAATTGTTCTTATTTATTGTTTTAACCAATTTTTATTTTATTTATGTGTTTAAATTATACTACCCCATATGCTATCTTAAAGTACATTTCAGTTTTTGTTTAATCCAAAGTTAAATTATTTAATTCCTATTTTACTCGTTTATGTTATTCTAGTTATCAAATAAAACCTAAATTTTATACGGGAATGCTACTGTTTTTTCATTCATTGTTAGCAGGAGTTAGGTCAAATTACGGCTACATTGATATATTTAAACCAAATTACGGAAAGTCTAATAAAACCTCATTCCAAAAAATTAAAAAGTGAAAAATAAAATAAAATTTATAGGAAGCAACTAAACACTCCATTTTAAATATCTCTCAGAGCATCATATATAGTTTTCAGCAAATTTTAAAATTTAATTTTTTAATTATTTTATGCATAATATTTATTTCACCAGCATCAGTTGTATTAACATCAAATAACATCATACCAAATTCATGAAATATTCCATTGTTGTTCGTAATTTAATCCCCCTCAAAGCACGAAAATACTCCGTTAAAAATCCAACAGCGACATAATTTGAAAAGCAAAAGGGCATTATCCGCGAAAACACCCCAATAGCGGCATCTTAAAGTCATTGAAACATCCAAAAACTTCTGAATTATTTGTCGTGCGTAGCAGTTATGGAAATTCGTTTGAAATACCGCCAGATAAATGGACCAAATGGTCTGAGAAACGTCGTAAAGATTCTTTCACCACCTTTCGGAACATGAACAAGACGCCACTAGCAGTTTTTGGGAAAAATATAAAGGAACTTTTGATATAGATCACTATTGTCAAACGTGGAATTGGAAAGAATATTACAGGAACGGATTTCATACTTTTATATTGGCTCAAAAAAGTGTAATTAATAGACACTTTTAGTTAAAATAATACCTGAGATAAAACAAATGAGGCGTTACAAAAAGGCTACACCCGTATCTGTATTTTTAGTAGAGGGAAATTTTTCTTAATTTACGCATAGAGACGAGACTTATCGATCTGTTGTTAGTCAGTCAATGTTCTCCTAAACGAATTTCGTGAACCGGCATTAGATATTGGGAACATTTTCTAACAGAGACCCATCTAGGGAGAAAAAACCTCTAGAAAACTTAATTTACTTGCTACACAAGCCTGTAAGGGGTTGTTTCTTCTTAATTAACCACTGGTTAGCAAAAATCGCGTAGGATATTGGAGGATAACCTTGTTTTTGTTTTTTATGGATGTACTGATTGAATTGGGTAGAGTGATTAATTGATATTGTGACCAAATAGACCATGGAGGAGGTAGATTTAATTTTGTTTGGTTTCTTGAAACTATGTGGACGGCTAAGGTTGGGAAATCACGAAAAGTCATTTGTTTGTGAGGCAAAGTGGTATTACGGAAGCAGTTCCCTTAGTTTCCAAGATTAATAGTGTTTCTAAATTCAATTTGTTACCTAACAAATGTATCATGGATATCTGGTAGTTGGGGTAAAAATAATAATCGATTTTTAATTACAAATACACAGTTTATTTTATTTTAGTAACATTTCAGTTTTGCCGCAATAGAAATATTTTTTAGTACCACTCAGTCACATAAATTCAAATATTTTCAATCTCAAAGGAGACCATAAATACAGGGCGTTTTGAAGATGTGTGCTACATTTTAAGGGGAAGCTAGCACCATTTAGAACCATTTTAGCTATTGTTGTCTTAGACGAAGTTTGATTATTTTTTTTTTCTAATGTTTTTAAACAACCGGTGGTAGTTTTTTTATTCACACCAATTGGAAACATGCTTGATTATTGCTATTTCTTTTGAGGTATCATTTACGTGGACATCTTAAAAACTACTAAAATTAGAATCTCAGACCAAATTGAGGAATATTATTTGAATTTTTAGGAATAAAAAAAGAGTCAGACTTCATCTAAGACAAGATACCTAAAATGATTCTATATGGTCTAAGCTAGCTTCCCCTTAACGCTTTGCACCCATCTTCCAAACACCCTGTATAATGAAGACCATTAACTATTTTGCTGTTTTAGATATTAAATGCACACCGCAGTGGTTTGCTGGTACCTACTTCAATTTTACATAGATTTAATGGAACAAAAATGATTATCATCTTCTACTTCAACATTACACTCAAACTGCCTCTCTGATAACATAAAACTAATCTAAATATTCTGTTGTAGCTATTTTTCAATTACTACACACTGACGTTTATTATATAATATTTTCACAAAAAAATCCCTCAACTCGTACACATAAAGAAATTATCAAATATAAAATCACTAAGTGAGTATAATAAATTTCAATTTGGGAACACGCTGGAAAAGAAACTGTGGAAACTGAAAAAAGGGAAAATAAATACTCTTAAAGTGTACGTATGAATGACTATAATATTGCTCTGAAAACTTTTTAAGAACTTTTCAGTCTAATTGAATTTTCCTCAAGGATATAAAATAAAGTTATCATAATAAGATAAGGCATTTAAGGTAGTTGCTGTTTCTGGAAAAGTTGTTACAACTTCTTCTATGGAATTTGTAAGCATGCAAATTACCTGCAGATTTTGAAAGCTTGAAGAAATTGATAATAAACACATTTAAATCTTTTTTATTGAAACCATTTTTTAGGTGAATATAGAGTTAGGTATAAACCGAAAAATATTTACATATAAATGATTTAATAATCATAGTAATTGTTGTAAAGCTGGCGTACTTTCTTTTAAATATTTAAACGTTAATTCAAAATTCTTTATTATTTTTCATTGTACCTACTTCTTTTAATCTTTTAATTTATATTGCGTGTAGAACTGGAACATTTGGTTTGTGATAGTTCCTAAACCTTGAACTAATAAACACCAAATCAAAATACTGAACTCGACGCGCGTTTTGCTAACTATGTTAGCTTCATATTCATATTCATATTCATATTGTACTGAAAGAAATTTTGTTGCTTGCGTAATTTAATTTGCACATGGTTGGGATAAAGTATGGAACCAAGTAAATATCTTTAAAACGGAACGAACGATATTTATGAAATTTTGTGCAAGTAAGTGCAATGGGGCAAAATGCAGCTGATGTACATTTTTTTGTTAATAATATACTTCCGGTTTAACCGGAAATATCCTCAACTTTTTTAATTTAAATTCAAGAATTTGTTAATAGGCTGGCATATTGTCAGAAGGTGAAAGGAGAGCATTTACTTATTCTACAACTAAAAGTGAGTTATTTCTCGTTTTTACAAATTATTTCCACTAAACCCAGTATGTACAAATTCGAGAAATAACAAGCTCTTTTAAAATCTGCAAAAATATACAGGGTGTCCCACCATTTAAATACAAAAATTGTAGGTGTTTCCGGTTAAACCGGAACGATATTATTAACAAAAAAATGTACATCGGTTGCTTTTTTCCCCATTGCACTTTCCTACAAAATTTCCTTAATATCGTCTGTTTCGTTTTAAAGATATTTACTTGGTTCCATACTTTATCCCTACCCGTACACCTCTTATTGAAACTACATACGATTACACCTTGTATATTTTATAATAAGCTTAGTTCCTATCGTATTAAAGTAAATTACTATAGTTTCAAGGGTTAGACATTCTTGAAAGGGTAATCTGCCTTTTGTCTATCAATATGCGCCGAAATTCAACGCAGGATGGCTTTTGGTTGGGTTCTTTGAAAAGCTCTTCGTCTTTCAGATTTAACAATATCGAAAGCTTCAGTTCGCAAAAGCTCTCTTCCCTCTAGATGCTTTGCTTTAGTTGTAAGATATCTGAAAGTTATTTGGGAAAATAGTTTTTTTACATGTGAAGTTGAGGATTATATAATTAGTTAATATATGAAAAATAAAATTTCCATTCAGATAGAAAAATTCAAAATTTATTTTCAACATGAATTAAAACATATGATACTTTAAAATTGTTTCGGCTCTACAACAAAATACTGCATAAATGTTTTATATTTTTTCTTCCAGTTCTGGTAAATTGTTAGGCATAAGAAAATTATTTATTCTATTAAAACGCCTATATTTTGTTACTTATTAAATCATAAATTACATTGAATATATGTGAGTATTTTTTTATGTTTAGAATTTTAGTTTAATCAAATAAACTTAAAAAAACGTTTTTAAATTATCTGGTTTCATTTGAGTCGTTAATTTGCTGGTAATTAACGCTTTTATTTTACATTTATTTATGCCATTAATAGAAGAAAGTAAAATAAATTCTAACAAAACCAAATTTCTTTAAATTTTACAAAAATTCCAGCAACTACTATAAAGTTAGAAAAGAAAAGAGGCAAATGCATTTGAAATTTAATTAGTACAAGAAGCATCAATAGAGATACAAAAAGAGAGTCAGTAATTTTGAGAAGAAGTTTTACCTAAATAACATTTATAACAAACCATAAACGAAGTCTTTCCCAGTATAGAAAATGATAAAACAATAAGAAAGATTATTATTTCAATATTTATATTACAAACTAATTTGACTTAATGTGTCCCTAGTCAGAAAATAAATCAAGCTGTACCCGTAGCCGTAATCCAATTCATATTTTCTATTTATTAGGCTTGTTATTAATTTTAAAATATTTTCTAAATTTCACTTTTTGTAATAGTAATTACATATATTATTGAATTACAAACAACGAGAATGTCACTCTTCGGTATGATGATATTTTTGTGTATATTTTAAACGAAAATGAAATTAAAAGTTTGATTACCCGTACATTTTTTACTACATTTAAATATTCGGTACATCCCATATTTCTTGTTAACTAACCAAATTAATGGCATCATATTTATCAAAATTAACATCCTCATACATCAAATGTGTCATAAATCCTCTACTACAATTTTACCATGTTTCATTTCGAATTCGTCGGGCCCTTTCTAATAAAATGAAATTTGTACTCGGTCCATTACCAGAGCCCTAGATTTGTTATAAAATTAAAAAATAGTAATCTATACAAAGTGTAATCATATAAATCGTTATGGTAAATATTTTGGCAGGATATTTGGATTTGATTTAAGATTTAGAAATAACTCCTGATTTTCTAGCACCTAAACTGGAAACTATACAGTACATAAGCTACATTGTGCTCTGCTTTATCATTGTTTTATAGCACAAATTCAAGTAATTTGTTAATTTAGGGAGTGTTAATTTTCCAAGAGCTATTTAGTAGGTACCAAGGACCAATGTACTTTTACTTGTTGTTACTTGTTGGGAAAGCACTTCAATCTCGTTTTAGATTTTTATTTTTTCTTTTTCTTTAATTTCTAGTTCTTTCTAAGATCTGCCTGGTCGTTCTGTCTTCAGATTGCTCCTTAGCTATCTTATCCGTTGGAATTCAACCATATTTGATAATACATAACTTCCTGATTGATTCGTCTGTTACAGTCGTCATCGATTTTAATTCCCTCGTATGTTTTTCACTTACGGTCCGAATATCTAATATAATTCTCTTATATTTCTGCTATTTTCTTCCCTAATTATTTTCTTTTTTAACTTCTACATAATTTTTTAACAGCTTCTGTGTTTTTTAAAAACATTCATTCTTGTCTTCTCCGTTTCTATAGTTAAGTAATTAATTCTTACTTTCCTTCTTGCATCTACAGCTTCTTTACATTCTTTGTTGTAAAAATATATCTTATTGTTGTTGCTACACTCCTCTGTAGCGTCCTTTATAGCTTTTTCTAAGTGTTTCTATTTTCTTTTAATTATTCCACCTTTTTTAGTCTCCATTTTCTCTTTTAACTTTTCCTGATTTAAGCTTTTAAAATTAATGTTTGACTTGATTTATTGATGTCTGTTTTAATTTCCTGCCTTTTATTTGAATTCTAACTAAGTAGTGATCTGTACTTAGATCTGCGTCCCTATAACTTCCGATATTGTTTATTATGTCCGAATGAATGTGTCTGATTTATTGTAAGTATTCCGTCTGGAGATTTATAAGCCCCTTTGTATATGTCCCTTTGTATATTTCCTTCCAATTGAAATATATACTTACTTTTAATTATCGTTTTATTTTCTATTGCAATCGATTTTTTTGGACTCCTTTTCTTGTTGTCTTATATTTTGTGTCTTACCCCTTTTTCGCACTGGTATCCCCCAATTTTGCTTTTACATCGTAGGCAGGTACTTTTTGTAGTTCTTTAGTTGTTCATAAAATTCAGTTTTTTCCAATATAGTTTATTTTATTAAATATTGTGAAATATTGTTTGCAATATTAAGTAGTCGCATAATAATTTATGTCGGTGATACAGCCTTCATTACTTAACAATTATTTATCATCTAGGAACGGAAAATTTAATTATAGCAACTGGGACAACGACGAAGTCGACTCTAGAAGGAGACGATAGCGCATCCTCCAAACAACAGTTAATCCAGAGTAGTAGGACTAATTATGTTAAATGGGTCATAGGAGACGAGTTTAATTCTGCAAAGTTCGACACGCACGACTATTACAGATACTGGTTGATAATGTGACTGCGGTTTCTGAATCTACGCACTATTGATAGTAGAAAGTTTAACCCCTGCAGGCTGTTGAACTTCCGCTTAACTATGTTGGGGATTATGGAGTTACCGAGCAGCAAATGGGGGTTATTTATTGAAATTTTAAATTTATTTGATAAGTGTATTAATAGTTTGGGAGTGTATCCAAGAAGATAATGGTCTCTGGATGTCGTAAGATGTTCGGGAAATAAGAGTATATTAGAAATTTTATCAAGAGTAGAAACTTGAGCCAAATAGATATTACCGAGTTTCTCTCGGAACTCTGATATTACTAATAATAATGTACAGAATGTCCAAAGTTTATATGGTATACGATAAATATCAATAATGTGACCAAAATACCTTTTTTCAAAAATGATAATATAATATTTGCTTATTAAATAATAAAAACAATCACAAATGAACTAAAGCTTCAATATTTAATATAAATTTGGCTCACTTTAACTCAATTATTTTACTGGTACTCCGAAGCATTAGGTACACGATATTTTAAAAAAATAAGTCTGTTCCACTCTCAGTTATGGTTTATTAAATATTAAAATTAATAAACAAAATAATTTCCTGACGGTAAAACCCGATCTGTTATTTGGAGTTTTAAAGAAACTTTTGCAGAAACTGTACAAGAACAAACTGTTTCCCCTTCTTTTCAGTCATAAATTAATATAAAATTAACTAGAGATTTTTGGGCTTAAAAATTCCGTTTTGGATGTCAAAGAAAGTATACGCTTTATTAAATACGACACAGTAAGCTGAGATCTGAGATGACATTCCTATGTTTCTTGTTAACTCAAAACGTTGTCTCCCCTTATAAACATTAGAGAGTCCCATGTGGTTGTGTAGTGTATCTTAACAAAATTTCAAGATATAATTGACTACACCATTAAATTTTATACATGCCTTCAATTTAATTTGGATAAAGACTACGTGTACCTGTCAGCCTGACTTGAAATATGCAGAGATAAATATTTTATGAGATATCTGTAGCTTTCTTACTCTTCTTTCAAAATACAATATCAACATCTAGCAGAACTTTATATGAGAAATGGGTGGATAGGATACTTACATTTATTTGTTGAAAGCTACATAGAAAACTCCAGCGAATAGAAGGTAACAATATCTATTCACAAATTAAAAAAAAATAAGTTGAAAAATTGAACAATAAATTTATTGCTGTATATTATTAATTAATCCTTCTTGAAAATATCGTTTTTCTTAGTGTAACCAGTGATTTTTTTTCAATAATTGTTGACACAGTAAAATACCAACAGAACCATGGAAAAATGTTTGAATAAGAAAGTAGGTATTAAATCAAGCAGCGACTCGAAAAAGCACATTTCAATTTGTAGCCCAAGTCAATACATGAATTTAGCGGAAACCACTTTCATGGAAAAAAGTGGAATACTAAAAGCAAAAAAAAAATAAAAATCAAAAGATCCATTTGCCGTTAAATTGTGCTATATTTCGAGTATTGATGTATTCGCTGGGTGATGTAAATAAATATGAAATGTTTTTTCATTGGAAACTGAATCTTTGCATGCTTTTGACTAATTGAATGAGGCTAATTTATTCATTAGCCAAATGGAAATTTTTAAAAATGTTGGATGTTTACGATATTCAATAACACAAATAATGCGCTATTTTATGGATTTTTTAGGATTTTGGTTGGCTGAACTTATTTAAAAATATATAGCGTAGAAGAATCAAATGAAATAAATTAATTATTTCAATTATTGTGCATATTAAAAAAGATCTCAAAACACTTCAATCTGAGATTATGAAATAGCATCGTCAATGAAAAAATTTTTTTATGGGAAGTATGGGTTTGTGATACATTATTTGAAAGCTCTCTTGAGTGTCGGTTCAAAAATATTTAAATTTATTGCATAAATTTATATCAAAAAAATTTATTATCATCTAATTGAAGATATTCACTACAACACACTAAAAACTTAATAACTAATACCGGTTAGTTTTTGATAATGAGAAATTTAGCAAAACCATTTCCCTATTGTTTTTGGATTCACTATAAAATTGTTGCAATTTCGGTAGCACTGTTTCGTTTATCATCTTGATGAATTTCTTCACTATATAGTTCATTCAACATTATTACTTACAAACACAACACAAAACTAACATTTGTGTTTATTGGTTTATTGGTCAATTGGCCCTGAATCTGTAAAAAGGAAGAGTTTACTAAAAATATTTTAAGCAGGTACTGCGATAAATGTGAAAACTAGTTAAAAAAACTTTACATAATTTTGTTCTGTAAAGATTTGTGAACAACTATCTATAAACGTGTGAATCAATACCTGATAAGAATAATTACGAGTTCTTTCACCAAAGTGTAGATAAAGAGAAAAAATGTAAGTTCTACTCTCTCTGTTTTGAGAATAGGCACTCAGAACACAATTTTTCCATTATTAAATAACAAGTATATAATGTCAATTTAAAACTCATGTCTTGAATCAATTTTATTTCAATTTGGCAACACCGTTTTAGGGATTGTAGAAATCAGAAAGTTATAAATTCATTCCAATTCCAAAAATATATAGTGATAATGAATCATATTTAATTTGTCATAATCAATCGATACATACCTACGTATGTATTTACACAATTTAAAAAGTAAAGATACAATGAATAAAATTAATCCCGATCGATAAAAGTTGCAAAAAGCAAGTTCACTATTTTTTATTTTTCACCGTAAGAAATGTATGTAAACAAAATAACATAATGAGAATTTTGCGCCATCTTTTAATGAATAGTGGTAAATTATGAAAATGGTATTATTCAAAGCCCCTCTTAAGTATAGGTTTGTGTTTGGTGTCAATGAGGTGTTTTGCGTAATGTGACTTATCTAGTTGTTTTAATCTATCAGTAGCGTATGTTAAAATTTTTTAATGTTTGGCCAAGATAGATGGCATTACAATCCGGACAATTTAGTTATAAATACCCGATTTTCAAAATAAACTTGAGTTTCACATTTAATAAATATTATTTCTTACTTTAAAAGATTTTTGATATTTTGTTTGGAATATCTCCAAAATATGTCATTGTTCTTTATGACCCGTCATCTTTAGGTTGTTTCGGAAAGATCAGATTAACGGCAACCTTTTCTTCCTTTTCTATTAATCAACCTATTTATTAGATCAACTTTTGAACTAAATACTTATCTAATACTAACCAAATATATATTTTTAGAAAAAGTAGAATATTGCTTAATAATGATTGGTCGTCAGTTGCCTGACATGAAATTATTTACGTTGTAAAAAGATCTGTCAAACTTTTTTCTCTTTTGAAAAATGATATTGTCAGATACCGAAACCTAGATAGACTTGAATACATATTAAATCGCTTTGGAAAACTGGAAATTTAAGGTAAGTATTATTTATCTTTCCACATTTTTTCCATTATTTTTAATGTTTTCATCATTTTACTTAAGAAAATTCGAAGCATTTGGTAGTGAAAATTATATATATATATATTTGTGTCTTAATTATAATCCACATGGTTGCTGCAAACTAATTCTACAAGTGATTTGCTTATTAAAATTTTCCATTGCATAATATATCTAGTGAGGACCAAAAGAAATTCTGAACAGGCCCTATCTGATTGTGTTTTACTATAGAAGTTATGTAAGTCGATCAATCAAGATCTTCACACAATGACAGACCCTCCGATATATTTAAAATACGCAAAGGAAAGTGGCATGCAAGGGTGTAAAGCAATTTTCCTTATGATGAGGAGAAAAAACGATTTTTGGAAACGTTCTTGCTAAAAACAGTCTTTCTCCGTACCTAAGAGCAAAACATCTATCGCAGGGTTATGATTGAAATATACAGTGTGTTTTTAATAAGAATACTAATAAAAGTTGGTTATAATAATATAAAAGAAATATGTAAATAGAAACTAATAATTTGAAAACATGGTCTAAATAATTATTTATTTTGTCGATGGGTGAATTTATTCTTGAGCCCTTTTATTCACACCCCTTTATGTAAATACACCCTTTTATCTATGTACCGTTCTGACCTCCACACTTGTGTCCAGCGCTCTTTTGTAGAGGTAAAGTTTATGCAAAACCTTGAATCTTGGTCCCAGGTCTCAGCACCCTTCCCTGAAGTATCTGAGGTACCTACTCAGCTTTTGCTTGATTTAGTTAAGAATAATAATTTTTTAGTTACCAATAATATAATAAGTTTTTTACATCAATTCCCTTTCATTTTTGTTTCAGTTTTTATATTTAATTGTTTATTGTTTTGTAAATCGTGTATCTAAATTGTTGTTATCTATACATACCTTCTTCTCTCTCATTTGTTTATATTATTCAAGATAATAATTTTCCCCTTTAATAGTGTGTTGTATAATAGATACTATCTATTTGGTAATATTTAAGTTTGTTTGAATCGACCTAGCAAAAGTTGCCTGTTAACTCTTGCCAGATTTTCTCTTCTATATGGAGAATTTTCTACAATACACAAACGTTATAATATTGCTGCATACCGTTTGATACAGTCAATTCGTAAATACATTTCTTTGAAAAGCTACTCCAGAAGTAAGTGGTTCTATTTCAATAAAAGACAATTTAGAAAAACAGATAAAGTAAGATTTTGGAATAAGAAATAAAAGTCAGACTTTAATTTGTTAACTCAAGTAAAGACAATATACATGGTGCAAAATTCTTGTTCATTTACACAAGAATAAGTATTAGATAATAATAATTTCTATAGGATAAATAAATAATTCTGGTACACATATTAATGAGTAAATGTCAACTTTTAACAAATATTGAATACATTTTTTTATATTTTCAAATAAGGAGTCACATTCATATATCAGCCCTTCTAAATATAAAAACTAAAGCAACAAACTTAAAAATTGGCGCCAGGAAGAAAAACAGTGCTAATAAAATATTAACCAAACACGGTATCTAGTAAATAAAAGGTGGGTTTTAAAGTATATAGTAAATATTAAATAATCGGGGCATATTGAAGCCAGTATACACTTAAAAAAATATGTACCTATATCCAAAAATAAATAACTTTTTTGTAGTAGTGGGTAGCGTTTGCAGTATTTATACTTGAAACGGCCCAAGTATTTTAAATAAAAACTCATTTCATTTATAAAAAGAGGAAATGTAAAACAAATTTCCTAACAGCCAGGATCAGTGTTTTGAATTAATGCTGCTTTACTGCTATCTCCACACTCAAGAGGGCATGAAACGAATTAAGGTTTGTACAGAATGAAGATTTTCTTTTCTCCTTTTTTTTGCTTTTTACGACTATTTAATCACTTCTAGTACGGAGAAGGAGTAAACCGTGATTTAGGGCTTTTCACGGTTGAAATTGCACGCAGAGATTTAAATTTTTTGGTTTAAGAAATTCCCCTTTGTTAAAATTAATTATTATAACCTTTTAATATTTATTGTATGTATTAAAAAATAATAACAGAGAAAATGACAGTAATTACGACGATGCGAAATTTTGACCATGAGATGGATGCCACGATTGCTTACATCAAAGCGAAAATTCATTCGTATGGATATTTCCGTAGAGTGTTTATTGCTATTTAAAAGCAATCAAAAACACTTTTTGTGCAGATTTATAACTATGGACATGACAAATAGTTGATAAAACAATGAAAATTAAAAAAAAATGAAAATACTTTTAAAGTAAAAGTAAAAAAACGTTTTTATTACCACAATATTATATGGATTTGGTCAGTACCAAACATATAAAGGAAAAAAAACTATTTCAATCCAAAGTTCCAAGAGCCTGCCTATATCTTATCAAATCCTAATATCTTCATTCAGTCACAGATTAACGCACATATTCAAAATACTTTGTAGATATATTCTAGCAGTATTCACTAGAAGAAGACCATTCAAAAAGTTGTAAAAATAAAAAGGTAAAGACAATGAAGACGCATAAAATGAAGCAATTTTGTATATTATGGTTTACTCTGATTTTCCAAGTTCCGTAAAATGTTGTTTTGTTTTGTAAATATACTTTTAATAAAATACATGTAGACAATGCTTAGTATCCAATACACTTTACTTTCTTCACGTAAACTATAAACCCATTTATTGGGTGACTAAGGAAATAAATCGAGCAAAAATTAAACGCGTTCTCTTTATTCAAATCCTCGAAATTGAAAAGAAACCAAATTTATAGCGGCTCCGATCCACTCAGCTTCCATAACAATAAATATATCATTGGTATGTGCAGTATTTTGGCTCGTTTTTGCATCACATTTGTTATGTTTTCTATTTTATTTTAACCCCTGATGGCATCGATAATTTATTTTGGATACGCCCTTAGGCAATAATTCTTTGAGGAAAAGCTATCGGCGTGATAACGCACTATAAAACACTGGACACAAGAGGGTGAAAGGGGTAAGGGAATCGAGAATGGGGGAAAGAATTTTGCAAAAACTTGTTAATTGTTGTTGGATTTGGAAATTTATTACCACTCTTAAAACAAAAAGATATAAAATACTTCCACCATCTATCAATATATTTGGCAGTTTATTCAAAAGTTATAAAACATTTCGTATCACTTTTTCTTAGTTTTCGTTTGTAATAGTAAAATAATTAATTCACTTGCATTTTTCAATTTCCATATTTCATGCGTTTGCTAATTTGTCGAAAAAAATATGCTGCCATTGAAATCGAATTATCATAACTGCTTTAGGAAATTTCTAAATGTAGCTTCGATGAGATTCCGAAAAGGAAATACTTGTTTCCCTTTTAAGCATCAGAAAAGTACTCAATATAGTTGCTGCTAATGTGTTGCTTTAGTCACAGTCGTTTTAAACAGCAGATGTAAATATTATTTCATAGAAACATGACAAATGAAACTCATTTTGCAAAAACTGTAATAATATATTTCTTGCTTATCAAACGAAACGAACTTATCTGATCTTTGGTACAATTTATTTTATCACTATTTTAATTTATTTTACAATAGCGTTACTTCCCGACTAAGATCCCTCTTGCCGCTAGACAAGGGTTGGAAATCGCTCCAAAGCACCCTAACCCCGATTGACAAATAGAACCGCGACATCGTACTGAATACTTTAATCTACTAATGCCTTCTGTTAATCACAGTTCGACCGAAAGGGACAATAAAATCCTACAAGGAACTTCCTATCAAACGAGGCATAAACGCCAGGATTTGATCATTTCAAGCCATTTAAGTTTGTTTTATTGTACAATATTCGCCGTGAACTTACTTGTCATGCTTTGTGTAGGGTGCGTTATTTGCTAATATTTTATCAAGCTGATATTGACTATTTTATCTTTATTGATTTTTCTTAATGTATACTTCAAAAGTTTATCTATCTAAATTCGTAGAACTAGACTAAAAATTAAAATTTTGTTCAAAATGCTAGTCAATAAAAAAATCATAACAAGAGCTACATAGAAAAAACCGAGTGCCAAATTTGGAATAAAGACGTCAAAATATATACCAAAATGTCACCTACATTCCATTTTATTACTTAAATAGTGGAATAATATTTTCAACTCGTTAATACTTGTCAGTGTCACTTGTTTAATAAATAACATTTAAACAATGAATTACTGTCACTATTACACCTTTCGTGTTTATTTTTAAATGTGATAAATATTTATAGTGAGAAATACTGAGTTAGTGAAATACAAATTTTTCAATAAAATATTTTTTTCACATTCTGTGATTTTTATGGCCAAAAAAACTAGAAATAATCGCTAAAAACTTTTATCTTCCAATTTATTGGGAAATGACTAAATTTTTAATAGGTTTCTCAATTAAGCTACTAGATTGAAAATTGGAGTTCCGGTACAATTCTATTAGCCGGTTTCCTATTTCAATCCAAAATAGACAAAAGTCTTCAAATTCTGAAATAGTTCGCTTTTATCCAGATAAAATCTAAATCGGATTGAACTTTAATGTAAGAATTCGAACTCAGGAATTTCCAGACTTACTGGAAAACTATAAAGAAACAGCAGAATCTGTTAAGGATAACAAAACAAAGACTGGTGTATTAGGAAGAAAGAAGTTTCGAAATATATATAATTTTATTTTAATAAAATTGGTTTATTAGCACTACTAAGTTATTTATACAGGATAGAACTGAAATATGTATAAATATTAAGACTGCGAGTTCTACGATTTTCAATTTCTTTTTATAATTTCTATGATTAAAAAACGGGACAATTACCATATTTTCCGACCATTTTCAGCACTATATAGTCAAATATTATTTGAAAAATATTGCATCATAACACTTTTCTAATTATTAAACTCTTACCTATAAAAAATTATAATAATTGCTTAAAATGCCGTCATATATTAGCTACGCAAATATGTTCTTTTGAGTCCCTTAAATTATCACAAGATTCTCTCTATTTTCTGTAGCTGCTGTATGTATCCTGCCCTTTAACTCTTCTTAGAAATTAATGAGCCACTATAAACTAAGTATTTCATATGGCCCCACAAAAAAAAATTAAAGAGTTTTAAGTGTGCAAACCTAGTAGGCCAACATCAATAAATAAAATACTTTTTTTCAGAGATTTTTTATAATCACTATAGTAATCAGAGGTTATTTAAATCAACATTGGAATTAAAAAGAAAAAAAACGCCCCGTATTAAAAAAATATCGCGGTACACAATTCCCACACGTAGTAAAAGGAAATTGAGTTTAAATTTCACAACTGATTTTGATTCGTGCGAAATTAACAAATATACTACGGCTGAATACTTGAAAAAATATGTTTACAGAACCTAGTTAAAAAATTAGTTGCTGTGGTTCAAACACGTGTTTAGAGAATGACAATATTTTGACGCGCAAGTTACCATTGGACGCTAATTTCAATTTAACTTCCACTAAGATCATAGAATATTTTAGAAACCACTAAAAAAATATAGTCAGACGGATTGGGATCACCGAAAAAAAAAATCGCGGTGAAGTCGAGTTCCGCGACAATAAAATAAAATTTTTAATCTAATAACAGTTTCTGAGTTGGAATTTTTTTTTGTAACAAAAGTTTGCTTCAGCTGTCTACTGTGAGTGACTAGGGTTTATTTAATTTCAGTTTTCAGAGGCGCAACACAAAAATGAAGGTAATTTTAATAGTTTAGTCAATATATTTGTATTCCAAAAGAATTCAAATTCTTTGATTTAACAACCCGTCTTTTTTTAACTTTTTTTAACTTTAAGCCGAGGACAAGGGTCCCTAAAACCATTTGCCAAATTATGACCGCTCTAAAACCATTTAATTAATTTAATTGGTCACAGGGTTGTTTGATTTTGATTTAGTTTTGTGTGACATATAACGCCTATCTGAGGTTATACTATGACCTTAAATTAGAGTTTCAAACTGTAGAGGTACATAAAGTTTAAGTTCAAGTAATTTGCAGTAGCATTAAAATCGAAGAAAATCAGTGTAACGGAAGTAAAGGCTAATTAATGTTCAACTTAAAAGAAAAACATTAAATTTTTTTAAACCCCCATAGTGTCCAGTTCTTTTCAAATCTAAGTTATTATAAGTAGTGACTAGAATTCTACAGCTTTAGTTATTAAATTACAGATTGACGAAACTAATTTTTTCTCTCTTCCTGTTCTGGATATAAAGCCTGTAGGGTAACTCTGTACTTATAGAGTTCGCCAAACAACCAAATGAGATAATTCAATTTCTAAGCACTTCTTTCTTCTGTGACTAATTGTCTTTGCCAGATCTATAATAAATGTGACTAAAAAGCAATTCAACATACAATAAAATTGCATTTCTAAAACCCTTCATAAACAATAATCTGACAACATTTAAATAGAGAAAGATAATATTTTCATACAGACTGACGTAGGTATTTCATTTTTAATCCAATTTTTCCAAAATTCACAGTTCAGTTATTAAGACTAATAAAAAGTTACTAATACTTTTCATACATTTGTTAGAAATTAAAGTTTACACAATTTTAATATTTGTACATATGCATTTCAATTACATCGTGTATGAATTTGGGGAATAGTTGGTAAATCCATGAATTTTTATTTGATGGGAAAGAAATTAATTTTATAAACATGGAAATTAATGGTTTAATGACAAGCATAAGTAATAAATTTTGGTTTTTCCAATTATTTTCACAAAGGGTTTAAGGATTCCAACCGATCATGATACTAACGAGATAATCTAAATCAATTTCACTAACATGTGTTTTATTGTTATCAAGATTTCTAAAGAAAATGCTTTTTAAAATGTCCAGATATCATGTTTTAGGTACTAAAACTTAAAAGAAAAAGTACTTTCAAATGTGTTTATAATTTGTAGATAGAAGTACACAATTAAAACTTGTTCACGAATATGCATTTTTGCTCTAAGATGGAACCCTATACTTTTTATTCACTTTGAGATATATGTTTTTGAAAATAAAATTAAAAATTGATGAATTAGTGTCAATAGGATTTGAATCCGTGACATGGACCACTTTAGAGTGGCTTTCTGTCCTAGCATCTTTGCAGATCTAATTAGCGATTGTTTTCTTATCAACATTTCAATGCTTCTAGTAGAGCTCTTTACCAGACCTCTGCATTGGTTTTGCTTCTGCGAATAGATAAAACCGCATCTGATCTAGCAAATCGTTCATTATAACGACTGTTTGTTCTGTCACATTATGTTCATGTATTTTCTCAGTAATCCCATGTTTTAGTCTATACATAAAAAAACCATTTAAATACTCAAACTTAAATATGAGAGAAAGAAGTTTCTTTCCTTCACTATTAGATTGGGGACTTAATATTAGACTCGTTATAAATTATATTCTTTTTTTTTAACTGATTACGAATATGACAAATTTACCGTTTTTATTTGTGATACATGTATTTGTCATAATTTTGTTAAGTATAAACAGAAAATACGAATGGCCAAAAAATAGAAAGTCTTATGTTGTTGAGACCAAAAACAACGCAATATCAATAATACCGTTTTATTAGAATTTTTTTACTGAAGCTACAGTTCTTGTCAGCTAATTTAAAAGGGATAGACAACATATTTTTTTCTCTAGGTATAAAAGCGTATATAATTCAAAGATTATTTATATTAATTTTCCTTAAGGAAGAAATAAAATTAATACTCCACTACTAATGAACTGCCGTTAATACATTTAGTTTTGGCACAACACCCTGTGTAGTTGTCTCCAATCCAATTACTTTGAAACATTAAACATTTTCATCACAGAAGTTGTTTATTTTTTTTACTCATACATTATCACAAATTGGATTATTGTATGCACAAATAAGTTTAAACACTTAATTAATTATCTCTTCTGAATACATAAAGAGAGGAATAATACTTTCAACTGATACATGGTATTAAGTCAGTAGACTTGTTTAGATTATGGATATTCTTATTTACAGAAAATTGGGCTCTCTAGCTAGATTATTAGGAATTATCCCAAACAGTTCTCAAAATTTGAATCGGAAAAATGCAAACTGTTTTGATATCTGTTACATTCTGGGCTTATTTACAACCTTTTTCATAATATATTTAAATCAAGTGGGAGAACGATTACAACTTTACGCAGATAGGAGTTTTTCCATTTTGTGGACAATTTGTATTATAGAGATTACAAATGAAGCATTAACGATGATATCTATGTTAAGCTTTACTATAATGTTTAATAATGAATGGAAAACCTATTTTAAATTGTTTAAAATGATTTTGAAATGGCGAAAGACGAGAAGAGAACCAAATAAATGGTACAATAAAATATTTTCAACTTTACCAGTATTATTTTTATGTTCTTGTACAATAGTTGACTTTTTTCAAGTTTTATTACATTTAAGCGAGGGAACGATATCAAAGTTCATCACTTTTCATATAACTAATTTTTACGTTATATTTACATCTGTATACATAGGGAATATAATAGACCTTTTACATGAAATCCACAATTATCTCCTAAATACTTTACGCATTTTAGAAAAAAAGAATAAACATTTGTATTACAATGAATTTAAAAATATATATGAAAGTCTTATTAATAGATTAAAAATAATTCACCCTTTCATAAATGTTTTAAATAAGCTTTTCGGATTGCGAATGGTATTTATATTTTCGACATTTATATTAAATTTTTCTGAATTTGTTACTTTCGTGTTTGTCCATATGAATGAAGATTATCACAGCTCAGTGCTAACAATTACTGATTTTGTACGAACCACTGGATATGGCGTAAGTATCTTTAAAAAAAGTCATCTTTATATTACTAGATAACAACACTTATTGATCTATACATAAACTAGGGAAAAAATATTATTAGTAAAACAGCAATAACATTCAATATTTTTCAGTTTTGTGCTGCCTTTCTCCATCCTACTTCTACTCTTCCAATGTCTTCCATAGCTGCATCCAGCCACTTCTTTTTTAAACGACTTTTTTCCTTCTTTCCCCATTTCTCTTTCTGTTAAAGCTTTTTTTGTATGTCTTGCTCTCGGCATCCTTTCTCACTGTCCCAGCACTTTGACTCTCTGTGCCCTTATGAATTTATAGCGAAAGCACTCCATAGTCTCAAATTTTACATGTAGGGTTGACCATAGAAAAACTCGCAATATTTACCACAAATACTTTAATTTATAAAACAAGACTACCAGTTTCGACTGTAAATAGTAATCATTAGGTCTAAAAACATATAAGTTATATAATTAACATTTGCTTAAGAAAACATCCATAAACTTACCTAAATTAAAATAAACCAGCAAAAATTACATCATTAAATATAAAGTTAACATATGAAGTTAAAAAGTAAAATTCAAAGAAAACGAAGTGAAAATTAAGTAAAATATTAAAACATGTATGTGGTAAACTTAACAATCAATTAAACATTTAATATTTTAATACCTAAACAAGTATTATTAAGATAAAAATGAAAAAAACAAAAGTAGTTCCACCTTTAAAGTGCCCGTATTAAAATACGCAACCACCAAAAGTAAACGTAAATGATAAGAGAACAATCCAGCCAGCCAGTTACCAGTTGCCCCCCACGTCTGACATCCAATATTAATGGATGAAACGTATCTATGAATGGAGATCAGGCTATTCCATCAGCTCCACGCCCAAAAGCTTGAGGAATTATGCAACACCACCCTCAAAAGGGGTAAAAAAGAAAACCCACTGAAAGTGGAAAAATTATGATTTGTACTATGCTTGGATGCTCACGGATATCTTGCAACTCTTTGTTTTACCATCTCCTCCATTGACCTTCATCTGTCTCTATCACTCCGTAACTTTACCTTAATATTTTTCTTTCAAACACTTTTTTTGTTAGAACCCACCTTTCGTAACCATACATCACTGTCGGTCTTATTACAGTAATATATATATTTGACTTTCGTCGCTCTGGATAACTGTTTAGATCTTATTAGTGTAACTTAAACATATCTGGTTCTAGTTCTAGAGAAACCATGTTAGTAAACTGGATTCAGATGTACCTGTGGAAGTTTAATTTTACTTTGTA
Source organism: Hermaeophaga mercurialis (assembly GCA_951812935.1). NCBI lineage: Eukaryota > Metazoa > Arthropoda > Insecta > Coleoptera > Chrysomelidae > Hermaeophaga > Hermaeophaga mercurialis. The sequence continues at coordinate 22,546,349 of OX638360.1, forward strand.
CTTTATTTAGGTTAAGAATTATAAGAACTAAATGAATGGTATGACAATAAACAATATACAATTAAGAATACAAACGTAATAAACAATCTTGGAATTAATATCAAGAAGAGGAAAGATGTATCGGAAGAAACCAAAAGTTAACAGAAGCTTGGGTGCGTTATTGAAGATGTTTAGATCGAACTATGTACCTAGGAAAACAAAAAAAAACATTTAACAAACAATTAGTTGATTTATGGGAAAGAAAATTACTCAAGATTCAAAAATACTATTAACACAAATAGAAAATTATTTTAAGGACCCAATTCAATTTTTACAACTTTCTTGGACAAACGTATATCATATGTACATTTTAGGGTATTATGGTATTATCTAAGAATGGATTGAACCTACGACCTTGAAATCTATTGAGGAGATTGTAGGGCAATAATGGTCCTTGAAAAAGAATAAAAAGGCAAAACTACTAACATAAGCCGACTTATGTATTTGTGCCCATCGACCAAGGATATATATGTAAATAAATTATTGATTGATCAGACTACTTATAATATTCTCAAATCATCAGTGTGTATACAAAAAATGCGAATGGTCGGAGTTTTAAAAAATTAAAGGAAATAACCTACCTCTACGTGTTCAAACAGACCTATAAATATATGTGCACTACTAATTTTAAACGGTGCAGCCCTACACTACTACCCATACCTTCATAATTATTCATACTTATTAGAGGGAGAATCGCCAGTTTCAACCCTTGTTTTCTGGCAGTCAATTATCCATTACCAAACCGACGGTATTAGCCGGGATACCTATGAGTAGACCTATGATTTATGATCTTCTGTTACATTGCCCTGTAAGTTAATTACCAAATGAATTATGTGTAAACTACGAGGGCGGGTCAATAAGTCCGTGACTTTTTGAATGAAACACAGGTTTTTAGATAAAAAGTTATTTTATTTTTCAACGTAGTCTCCTTTGAGCTCTATACACTTAGCCCAACGTTTCTCCAGTTTTTTTATCCCTTCCGAAAAATATGATTTGTCGAGGTCTTCAAAATAGGCATTTGTTTGTGAGATGACTTCGTCATTGGAGGCAAATCTCTTTCCGCCGAGCCATTTCTTTAAGTTTGGGAACAAGAAATAGTCACTTGGGGCTAGATCGGGTGAATAGGCAGGATGAGGGAGCAATTCGTAGCCCAATTCATGGATTTTTGCCATGGAAACTGCACATGTGTGCACCCGTGCATTGTCCTGGTGGAAAAGGACTTTTTTCTTGGCCAAGTGCGGTCGCTTTTTCTTCAATGCCTCATCGAATCGACCCAATAAGTTGCTGTAATATTCACCATTGTTTTTCCTTTTTGAAGGTAGTCAATGTGGATAATACCGCGTGCATCCCAAAAAACAGTCGCCATGACTTTATTGGCTGACAAACCCACCTTTGCCTTCTTTGGCGCCGATTCACCCTGAGAAACCCACTGTTTTGACTGCTGTTTGGTCTCCGGTGTGTTGTGGTGGATCCACGTTTCGTCCACGGTTACGAAACGGCGCAAAAACTCCTTCATATTGCGATTGAACAACGCCAAACATTCCTGCGAAATTGTCACACGGTTGCGTTTGTGGTCGATTGTGAGCAAACGCGGCACCCATCTTGCGGAAAGCTTTCTCATACCCAAATGATCATTCAAAATTGAAACGACAGAGCCATGTGAGATGCCTATGGCTTCCACAATCTCTCTCACTTTTAATCGCCGATCGGCTAAAACCATATCGTGGATTTTTTCAATTGTTTCGGATGTGGAGACCTCAACTGGGCATCCAGAACGTTCGGCATCTTCCGTGCTTGTACGGCCACATCGGAATTCAGTAAACCACTTTTTTACCATGGAAATGGATGGTGCAGAGTCCCCATAATATTTATCAAACTTAGCCTTGGTTTGCGTAATGGATTTTTTCCACAAAAAATAATGCTTAATGAGCACACGAAATTCACTTTTTTCCATTTTCTTCTCAGTCAACGCGGTAGTCTGATATTAACGGCTGTCAAAAACAAACTAAATGTCGCAGCTTGTTCAATTTTTCACAAGAGTCAACTGACAGATGACTGTTGACGAGAGCAGTGTTGCCATTTCAATTAAGAGGCGGGAAATTCAAAAAGTCACGGACTTATTGACCCGCCCTCGTATATCATTCCATTAATAAAACTAAGTTTAGCACAAGGCGAATTGCTTTTATATGTGTAATATAAATATATATAAATATAAATGTAATATTTCATTAATCATCTCCGTTTATAACATTGAATAGAGAAATGAAAAAAATAATTCGAATGAAAACTTAAATCAAATAAACTTGATAGAAAATAGATTATTGTTATTTCTATAAAAATAGGCCGGGCAGTTAAAGTTTTTTAAATTATTTTTTAAATCTTTTCATAAATTATTTGACAACATTTTTCCCAACTTTGATTATTTGTAATGTTGGATTTCAGAATTTCTTAAATATGTATTATAGCTACATCATATTCATATTTTTATTCAGATTCAAATATTAGTTGATTGATTAATCAATGAATTTAGATTGAATTAGTTTGAGCTCTGATCAATAGATGTCAACATGCCAAGCTTAAAAAAAACAAATCAAGCCTAACTTCTTTTCACAAGCCAAGCTTGTATAAGTTTTAAAGACAAAAGCCAATTTAGTTAATTTGGTAAAGTTCTGCCTTTTTTAAAAGTTCAACATTAAAGAGAAACTAAGTTTTTATGTTTCAAGCCAAGCTCAAAGTAGTGAGTAGCAAAGAAACGCAAAACGTTGCCGAATAATACTTAGTAGTTGATTCCTACACAAGAAATAAATTGCACAGCTTGTATATAAACATTACGTTATTTCGTTTTGATCAGATATCACTTGAGTTGTTCAGGGTGTTAAGTTTAAATTTAACTTATTTTAACCCGTTTTTGAATAATGATTTTATTTGTCTTGTAATTATCTTATGTAGAGTAATAAAATTATTTATACATATTTATTGATTTTACATTATTATGCATTACTAAAATTTGAATACGAAAATACTTTCACAAATCTTTGGCAGCACGTCCTTTAAGTGTCTTAATTAATTTTGAAGATTGCTTAAATCATCCTGTATTAGAAATAATAATACAACAACTTTATGTTTATATTTCTAATCTGATCGTAACATAAAATATAATCGATAATTTACAATCACAAAAACATTCAATACTAAATATTTCACTTGAAACGTGTGTTTGAGGTTTGAAAATATGTGTAAAATGATTTATAAAATTTTATGTAGATCTGCCAAATTCATAGGAATTATTCCACTTTATTTGAACAGCTATAATACAAAAGAAACTTTATTTTCGAAGATTTACGTTAGTACTCTATTTTGCATTTTTTATTCTCTTTTTATTTATGAAATTAGAAATATTTTATATTTTTACTACAGTTTTAAACATTTTACACTGTTAGTGATCACTATTATAGAAGCTATAAATATGGCTCTGCTATTAATATCAATTTTCTGTACCACTTTAAAATGTAAATATGAATGGATACGTTTTACAGAACTGGTGGAAAGAGCTTTTAAAGTAATAAAATCAGAAGAAGGAAAAAGAAGAATGTACATGAAAATAGATATGATCCTGCCTTTAATAATTTTATGTTGTTCAGGAATTATTTATGTTTTTGAGGTTATATGGTTTTTGAAAGAAGAAGGCATGATCACAAATTATTTGATTCACTTCATTGCTAATTTTTATATGTTATTTACCTTGGCATTTATAAATAATTTAGGTCATCTTATAGACAAAATCCAAATAAATATTATGCAGAATTTATATAATTTAAGAAATAATCACTTTTTATATTATAAAGATTTTAAGAAAACTCAAAAGAACCTTGTAAGGGAATTTACAATGATTTGTAGAATGATTATATACATCAACAAACTTTTTGGCTTTAGAATGGTGTTTATATTTTCTGAATTTGTTTTAAACGTCGTTTATACTGTGGGAATAATATTTTTGCCTAACACTGGTCACAGCGTTATTATAAGAATAATGCATAATGTTCGGGTCATAATGTATGGGGTAAGTTTATATCTATATTTACGTAAGCTATGTTTAATATCAAAATAAATTTTTATTATTTAATGAAAATAATTTTATTTATTCTCGATATGTTAAACAATAAATTTTCTTTCTAAATATCAGAAAGTCTTAACATTATAAGATTTCATCAAATTAATCACCCTGAGCTGAATATTTTCCCTATTTTCGAAGTAACTTTAAACAAACCATTACCCATGGAACTCCTATTTAAAATTGAAATTGTTCATTAAAAAGTAATATTCCAATAAATAATTGTATAAGAAGCATACACTCAGTATCTTATTCCGGAAATTGACATTTATTGTCAATGCTTGTATTTCACCATTTTAATAAATACATCAATAGATAGTCGACTAATAACGATCATACACATCAATTAAATTAGAGCGCCCTCAAAACAAAAATGTTTTGTTGCTACGTGGTATTAGTCGAACTTGTTTCCAAGATGGAAATTCTCGTTTATTACAAATTGTGCGGTGTGGCTCCGTATTTGGGTACTGCCCCATTTTCATTCAAACATGCTAATAAAAATAATACTAATATGGTTACTATATTATTATATGTGAGTGGCTTGTTTTTATTTTACTTTATTATTTTGGTCATCGAAGTAATAGCGGTCTTTTCCCGGTTTCATCTGGATCATTTGACTCTAATAGTAACTGTCTTAGTCCAGACAATAAATGAAGGACTTTTACTGCTAGCCATATTCACTAGCACTATAGTGTTCAGAAAAAAATGGGCAACCCTTCTTCATCTAAATGAAATATTAGTTAAACAAATAAAAAAGCAAAAAATTGAAAATTCGTATGTGAAACTGTCAGTAATCTTACTAATGATATTTTCTGTAACTACAATCGATGTTTTGCAAATTTTTTGGTTTCTTATAACAGATGGAGTGTTTTCATTATACTTTGGTTATTATTTGAATAACATTTATTCAATTTTTACGTCTCTGTTTATTATCAGTATAGGAAATCTTTTGAATCAATGCCAAGTTCAACTTAAGGAGACATTATACATCTTAAAAAGAGGTAATAATTATTTATTTCCTCATCAAGGTACAAATATTATCAAAGAAGTAAAAAGGATGTTTAAATTAATTTGTAAAATTATAATTTTTCTTAATATAATTTTTGGATGGAGGATGGTTTTTGTCTTTTCTGGAATTGTTTTAAATGTTTCCACTTACGTCAGTTTTACGTTCATTCATAGTCGAGACACATGTTTAATTCTGCTAATAAGTGATGCGTTAAGGATTTTATTTAAATGGGTAAGTTAAAAAAGTTGCTCTATAGTTTACATACTGAATCAGTATGCAGCGTGGGACAACCAAATGAAATAAATTTATTATTTCAATTATTGTGGATATTTGGATATTTCTAAAAAATCCCTAATCTAGTTAATTTTAGATTACGGATTCGGAGTAGAGATTTGTGATACTTCATTTGAAAGGTCTCTTGACTCTATTCAAAAATCATATTGTTTTCTAATTGATTGTTCATTACCATAACGTTATCTTTAGTTTATCATCATTTTTCTTTGATGTTAATTTTTTGTTTTAACTAAATCCAGTTTCTCTGTAATATTCCTTATCAATTCATTTTTGTTAATTATAACCTTGTTGTAATCAAGTTTGACTGTATTGCCTTTGTTTCTTTTCTATTCTCTCTTCCTGGTCTCTTTTGCTTGTTCCCGTTACTTTTTTGTAATGTTTTCATTGTTATAGATTTTCTGTGACCAGTAAGTTTGCAGTTTATGTTTCTCATAACTTTTGCTATATCATCCATTTTTGTAACTTGTTTTTGCTTCAAATTTTTCTTCTTCGATTTCTTTCTCAATCATATTCCAACAGCTGGTTTTCGTAATTCTGGGTCGTTGGTATAAATTTTAAAATCTGTTATTACTACATTAATTTTCCTTTTTTTCTTTTTCTAACCATTCTATTCTTCTTTCCTCTTATTCCACATTTCCTCTTATTTCTTCATTTTCATTTCTCAATATGGAATTTTCTTGTCCTAACCAGTCGTTTTCCGGTCTGATCTTCCTAATGTCTATGGATATGAAATGAAATAGTCCATTATCCCTAAAAAGACCGATTAATGAAAATATAACCTGTGTTTACCGAAAATATTTTTTAGTATTTCAATTAACAACTTAATTTCTGGATACTCAACTGATAAGTTGCATAACACTAATATCAATTAAGTTAACACCGCAGCATAATAAAAATATATTGGTATTAGGTGCTAATGGAAATTTTTATTAATCGCAAATTATGCAGAATAGCTCCCTATTTGGGAGTTGCTCCATTTTTTTCTATAAAAAATGTTGACAAAAGTACTATTGATAAAATGAAAATATTATACTTTATTACTTTGTTTTTTATTCATCTTATTATCATGAAATAAGAGACACCTTGACAGGGTTTGTTATAGAACATTTGACATTATTAATAACTGTAATAATCCAAACAATAAATCAAGGACTATTTATTATATCCATATTATCTACCAATATATTGTTCGACCAAAATTGGGCAAATTTTGTTAGACTAATTAATATATTGGTAAAACAAAATATTATAAAGAAAGAAAATCCGTACTAGAAGTTATCAGCAATCTTACCGGTTTTAATTTTATGTTCTCTAATTGCCATTGATATTTTTCAAATTACTGTGTTCTTAGTAAAAGCGGGGTATTTTCACTGCATTTTGGTTATTATTTAAATAATATTTATTCATTTTTTACGGCAATCTTTATTACTAATATAGGAAATCTTTTAAACAGATTCCAAGATGAGCTTAAAGAAACATTAGGTATTTTAAAAACGAGTCATAATCATTATCAAGATATAAATATTACAAAAATACTTACAATGAGGTTTAAATTAATACGTAAAATTATTAATTATCTTAATTGAATTTTTGGTTGGAGGCTGGTTATTCTCTTTTCTGGATTTGTGTTAAATGTATCAACTTATGTCTGTTTTACCTATTTGCATAGTCGAGAGACAGATTTATTTCCGCTAATAAGTGATACGCTGAGAATTTTATTTAAAGGGGTAAGTTATTCAACACCATGATTGTTAAAAATATCGAACTTTAGTGATCTATAATAACAGCATAAATGTGCTTATATGTACTGCTTAATTACACATTTTAACGCTTTCCAATAGTGTGATGAAGTAAGGGAAACATTAAATTTAATGGTTGTGCATTTTATTTCCAAATAAAAAAATAATCATATGGCGCGACCAGTCTATAGTTTACTGGACTACTTTTTTTGAATAAAATTTGTAAGAAGTTGGTATTTTATAATAAAAATAACTGTTTCGTTGATTAATTCCTAAAGAAGGTGTCCAAAAAAATTATTATGTGTAGGTAAATTATTGTGGTATGTCCTATTTAATTATTTTTGTTACAGATAAATATAATTACTCTCATTAATAAATGTGACAGAATAGAGAAGAATAATGAAGATTTTATTATCACATGCCATTTAGTGCAAGATAAAATAACCGACTCCCGAGTAAAAGAAGAACTACTCCATCTTTCGAATTATGCTGAGAAAATTACAACAAAATTTTCAGCGGCAGGTTTTTTCGTCGTCAACAGATTTCTTCTAGGGTCATTATTTTCATGTGTAACAACTTATTTAATTATCTGTATTCAGTTTAACTTAAGTGAATCTGCACAAAATCAAAACGTGTAATGTTTATATTTTTAACTTAATTATACTTCAATATCAATTACTACTATTAATCATGCATATAATATTTTAAGGATTTTTATAGCAACCAAAAACTTTATTATTATTTTCTTAGTATTACCACCGAATATCATTTTTTCCTATATTTAAAATTTGTGCTCATACTTTATTTTTTTACCACATTTTATCACAAAGAAACTTAAAACTCTAATTATAATAAAGTAAAAACAAATTACCTGAATCAATAAAACATTAGTTTGTGCATTTATAATTCTATTTCAAATCAAATAAAATCTGATTAAAATATAACTTGTTTATATTCAGTTGGTTCCAAGTTATTGTTGAGTGCAGTTAGCTCTAAAATAAATTCAAATTTCCAATTGTAAAAAATCTGTAAAATTTTTAGGATGTGCTCTATTTTATTTCAAGCATTTTAATATAACAGCAATTATTTTATACAAACTATATATTACTGGTTTTACTCTAAGATTTTTCTAACGGTTGTATTATTTATTTGATTTTTATACACAAGCATAAAAGCATAAATTGCATTGCTTAGCAACGATGCGTTATAAACAGATCCATTTTTAAACGTTATTCCTACAAAAGAGTTACTATAACGTATAGCCATACAACTTAGTAAAATGGACAATATTGTCTATAAAAAGTTACGTGCCTTTTCCATAATTTTGGTAGTTGTTCCAATATATTAGGAATCTGGTAGAAGATATCAAAATTATATATAATTGGATTGTTGGTGATATTTGTTATCATTTTTCCATGTCACTGTGAACAACGTATATTTATTCACATGAATCAAGGTAATTTGCCTTTAATCGTTACCACTATAATAGAATTAATAAATGAACTATTAATAATGGTATCAATGTTTGATAGTAGTCTGATGTATTATAAAAAATGGCCAATTTATTTCATCTAAAAGAACGAGTTAATGAAATGATTGTACAACAAAAGGAAAATATTTTTATTAAAATGCTCAAATTCTTGCCAATATTATCTTTATTATGTTTTGTCTTAAATGATATATTTCAAGTTATGAAGATGTATTTTAATAAAACTGAGGAGAATAAGGGTACTTATTTGTCTTTTTATATAGCTCATTTTTATGTAATATTTATATCCATCTTTCTCTGTAAAATAGGAAATATCTTAATTAAAACACATAAGGTATCAATAAAAGTCCTAAACAGTTTACAAAATAATAATAGTGACTTTTTTCTTTTAATATTTATGAGAAAAAATCAAGAAACTTAAAAAGAGATTGATTGATAATAATTTGTCGTATTATTTACTACTTGAATGAACTTTTTGGGGTGGTGAGTATTATTTGTTTTTTTAGGTTTTATTATTTGCGACTCAAATTTTGTTAATTTTATATATTTTCATAAACAGAGACCGAAGGAAACAATTTTAACGCTTTGCTTTATGATGGGCCTAGAGCATCTTATGCCGCATCCAGACCAAACAGACAAAACAGTTTCTCAACAATTCTGCAACAAAGCTGACTTTTTTATGTCGGCTCTATTTTGTCTTCGGATTTTACAACAACCGTGGGTCTCGTCTCTTGTCTTGAACATCTTTTGTTGCTAAGAAAGTTTCTAAAAAGTTTTGTTTTGGTTTTGTTTTGGTTTTGTTTCCTGTTTCTGTTTTATTTGTTTGATCTGAATACGACATTAGGCACACGGTTTGCTGTACTGAAGTCTCTCAATCATGCTGACCTATCGGACCTGGAAACAAATAGCTCTTATACAAATAACAATGCACCGAAAATAAAAAATATAAATCATTAACAGTATAATAATACAATCAATATAATGAATACAACTTCCAATATTGTGAAAATCTAGAATGATTAAACTTAATAAAAAAACTGATTTATTGATTCATTACAAATTCTCGAAAGCCATATGATTAAAATTGAAAGCATAAATCAAACTTCCCTTCTTTTCAAAGAATTTGTGTTTTAGATCAACGTAATAAAACTCATCAATAAATGTGACAGAATGAAACAAAATAATGAATAATTCATTTCTACTTATTATCTAGTTAAAGAAAAAATATGTAATTTGAAAATGAAAGAAGAACTAAACGATTTATGGATATTGGCTGAAAAAATTGCCCCAAAATGTTCAGCTGCAGGATTTTTAAAATATTGGCACCTTAACTACTTGTTTATGTCCTATTCCCGAAATATATAAATATTAACCCCCGTATAAAAGCATTTACTCCTAGGTGGTTTGTAAATATAAAGCTGAAATTATTAAAAATCATACGACACATTACCTACTAAGTATCTACTTAATAACTCTTAAAGATCACGCATAAATCGTTTTAATTATTATAATATAGTTTTGAATCATATACAAAACAATTTATGTAAAATAATTTGTTTTAAGGTACTTGCAGCTTTATTTAACAAAGTTTGAAAGTTATTAAGAAGAATTTTTTTGTCGGTCAATAAAGAGTATATAATTCCTTTCTAGGTAATTATTGCTATAGAAAATATTTGTAATTTACTTTTAAGTAAGGACCTATCTAAGGAAAATTATAGATATTAAACAAATAAAAATTTTAGGTTTGCTTTATTTTATTTCAAGCATATTAATAAAGTAATTATTATTTTCAAACAATATATTACTGGTTTAACTCTAATATTTTTAACACTTATGTTAAAGTTTGGTTTTTGTCGCTTTGTACTATTTGTAACTAGTGTTATAGAATTAATAAATGCAGTAGTTTTAATCTTAACAATACTCATTACTTGTGCACAATATTAAATTGTTACATTTTTCTCGCATTGTGAAATTTTATAGATTAATAGTTGGAGTAGTGATTATTTTTATATGAATTAAACTTATATTTAGGAATTCATTTAAGCGGATAAAGACAAAACTAGTTAGACTTTTTAATTATTACGCCAATGTTTCCGAGAAATTTATCACCTCCTTTAGGGCTAAAAATATGAACCAAACCAATTCATAAGAGTGTCACAATATACGTAATACATTAACGCAAACAAACAGCCCACAATCAACAGATGACAAATCAGCAACAATACAAGAATTCAGTTCTTGTTATTTCAATTTTATCAATAATTTTTAATGATACTTTTCAAAATTTATGGTAAGATATCGCAATTCTCCTGAAAAATCAGTATTGAATATTCATTGAATTTATTAACAATATTGATAACATTTCAAATTCCTGTCATGAAAAGTTAAAGCGTTAGCTTCGAAATTACATACACATTGAGCACATCATCTATACATATCTCCTAGTCATATAATTATTCAGGCTTTACCATTTACTTTATTTGTTATATAGGATTGTAGAATCAAGTTTGCCGAACTATGTGGTACTTAACTGCTCCTCAAGAGTTCTAGTATTCTCAAATAATCATTATGTTTATTGTATTTCTGTAAGAAGTAGTAACTCCCATATGTTTTGCCTTATATCTGAATTGTTGGGAAACCATTTGGAACTTGCAATTATTTATATAAATATGCTTAAACCCCCGTATCCTTCACTATTTCAATTACGAAGTTATTTCTAGCTCATTTATTAATAATTTATCACCATAAACGATAATTAAATTGCATTGCTTAGCAACGATGCTTTAGAAACAGTAATGTTTTAAACGTTATTGCTAGAACAGAATACCTACAGCATATATAGCTAGATACCATGGACAATATTATCTATAAAAAATTATATACCCTATCCATAATTTTGGGAGTTGTTCCTTTTTATTTTAAATCTGGTAGAACATTTATATCAAAATTATTTATAATCGGATTGTTGGTGATATTTCTTATCATTTTTATATGTCACTATAAAAAACGTTTATTTATTCTCATTACTCACGGTAATTTACCTTTAATCGTTACCAGTATAATAGAATTAATAAATGAACTATTAATAATGGTATCAGTGTTTAATGGTAGCCTGATGTATTATAAAGAATGGACAAATTTATTTCATCTAATAGAACGAGTTAATGAAGTAAAGATACAACAAAAGGAAAATATTTCTATTAAAATGATGAAACTCTTACCAATATTATATTTATTATGTTTTGTCTCAAATGATATTTTTCAATTTATAAAAATAAGTTTTTCTAGTCCTGAGGCGAGTATGGGTACTTATTTGTCTTTTTATATAACACATTTTTATTTAATTTTTATATCCATCTTTCTCTGTAAAATTGGAGACATCTTAATTAAAACACAGAAAGTATCATTAAAGGTCCTAAACAGTTTGCAAAATAATAGTTATGAATTTTCTCCTAGTGATTATAAGAAAAAAATTAAAAAACTTAAAAAGAGATTTCTAAGAAATGGTCGTATTATTAATTACTTGAATGAACTTTTTGGATGGCGAGTATTATTGGTTTTTTCAGGATTCATTATTAGCGTCTCAAATTATGTCAATTTTATATATTTTCATAAAAAGAGACCGATGGAAACCATTTTAACTATTACTGATAGTATTCGGCCCTTAATATATGGAGTAAGTATAACATGTATCTCTATGAAGCACTAAACTATGCACTAAATTGAAGATTAATAATTCATTGCGAAATAGGTATTTTTAACAATAATAATGAAGTACCATTTTCTTACAATAAAAAGTTCATTGGACAATCAATCCATATTTTGTTATAATATAAATGCTATAATTTTTTCAAGGTCCGATCAGTAGTCTAAATTAAAATCGCAGTGAAATCAAAAACATTTAGTTACTTCTTCCATTTACATCTTTACATAGTCGCTGCTCCGATTTAGACATTGGTCTTAACATGATACCAACTTGCCAATTACCTCATCACCCGTGATTTTAGCCACTCTGTGGGCTTGTTTCCAGCTCTTTTTCCTTTTTTTTTGGAAATGAAACCATCTCTAGCAATTTTGTTCAAAAATTCATCTCGCACATAATTTACGGTATTGAAATATCTACTCAAGCTTGTTTAGAGAACTGACCTTGAAATTTCGAAAAACGAATCACTCAATACAGAAATTGGTAGGAAACTATATTATTGTAGGCATGTTTACGTTCTCACTGCGGGCTCAGAACTGACAACAGCGACGAGACTCGACCGATAGAGATACAGCGCGACGCATCTGCCCAAAACTTCATTGGAATTTCTCTTTGATTTTGATTTAAAACCGTTTAGACTTGGAAAAAATAGCTCTCATATAAGAATGCACCAAAAATAAAAATATAATTAGCAGTATAATAATACAACGAAAATTGTGAATGCAACTTGCCATATAGTAAAAATCAAGAATGATCATTTTTAATAAAAAATTTGGTTTCATGGATTCATTATAATTTCGCGAAAACCACATGCTTAAAATTGAGACCATAAATCAAACTGTTCCTTTCCTTTCAACTAATTTCTGTTTTAGATCAACGTAATAAACCTCATCAATAAATGTGACGAAATGGAAAAAAATAATAAATGTTTCATTACTACTTGTTATCTGGTTAAAGAAAAAATATGTAATTTGAGAATAAAAGAGGAACTACACGATTTAGCGACATTTGCTGAAACAATTGCTCCAAAATGTTCAGCTGCAGGATTTTTCATAGTCAATAGGTTTCTTTTTGGAGCTTTATTTTCATGTCTAACTACATATCTAATTATTTGTATTCAGTTTAATTTAAGTGAATGTGTCCAAAATATTAATGGATAATTAACTTGATTTCTACACAAATTTTCCGTATAAGTTAATTGATAAATACCCATTTTGTTTGTATGTAAAGTTTTTGTCTAGAATATAAATAAACATAAAATGATATAACTATAATCTAACATGTTATAAAAAAACAACAGTTTACCATAGGGACAGAAAAGAACTAAATGAGAATAAAGTGATATACAGAGTAATTATTTAGTGCAATAAAGTTCAGTACCTTCTACATCCTTAAAGGCATCAAAACAAAAGTTTGGCAAATTGTAACCTGCCTTAAGTTTTGTATTTTAAGATTAGTTGCAATTTTTTCTAATCTTTGATAACGCCGTGGCATAATCAAAATAATATTTTTTAAATGAAATATTATAGTATTTTTACATTTTTAAGTGAATCTGTCCAAAATATTAACGCATAATTAATTTTATTCATTTGTGCATTATCTTATACACAAGAATTTTGTTTGGATGTAAGTAAAATTTTTATATCTTTATAAGAAATAAAACCTACAATCATATGATACACAAAACAATTTATCATAGGAACTGGAAAAAGCTAAAAACAGAATAATATGATAGATAATAATAGTCAAATGTCAACTTAAGCAAATATTTGTATAGGGGTTATGAAACTATGTATGTAAATAATTTTGAGGTAAAATTTAAAAGTCGTATAAGAACGATTGTTTTCTTGCTGATAATTTACATTTATGTTTTTTAGATGCTTATTAAAATAATTTGTTATAAAAAGGTTTTATTGTGTTACATTCCTTTTCAAAAGTTACATGCTACCATAAAAGCAACTACTAAGATCGCTTGAAGGTGTGCCACCAAGTACGCAAAATATAACCCGCCAAAATAAATTAAGTGCTGTACAAACATTAGCAATTTGTCCAAAGAACAGCAGCTCCTCTTTCACTATCTCCCATTAAAATGAAATGGCTCTACTGTGACTACTTCTGTGACCATTTCCGGATTATAATCCCCATTTATTTGGCACGTAAATCCCGAAACGAATTGACAAAGCATGCGGAAAGCAAAAACCCCTTACATGCGTATATATTTTGTGGCATTTCCGAGCCAAATAACCCGTCTGAACTTATGAATATTTAGATAGTTTTGCGGAAATTTTACTTCGTACGTATAAATTTTATAGTACGCATGATATACACAAAACGTGCACAAGAGCTTGTAAATTTTAAGTGAGTTACAAACTAGTAATTATTAGTTTAGGTTTATACAATTATAAACTAAAATTAAAATATTGTTAAGTACGTAAAAATTATTTCAGTCTAAACATCTGTGAATAAAATTTTCGTTTTAAGGTAGAGGGAGAATATAAATTCAAACATGAGATTATTTTTTGTTATATGTCAAAATTAGTAATACTATATAATTTGACCTTCACAACTATTTTTTAAATATATATATAGATTCGGCATTTAATTTAATCAAGTAATTCTTACTAAAGTCAGTACCTTTTTAATGAAAATTAAAGGTTTTTATGAAACGAGAGGGTGACAAATGACTTTTTATTCAGTTTTCGAACTAAAGCAAAAAATTGTACTTTAACACCTTGTTTATCGAGAAGAATGCATTATATGGATTATGTGAAATGTTTTACAAACTTAGATTCTATTTTTTCAAATAGCCTAAACAATGTGAATATTAGTTTTAAATGATGCATATAACTAAAAATATATCTTTCCTGAATAAAATTAATTATAGTTTTTCTTATTACAAATTTGACATTGTATACTGACAAATAAAAAATATTTTGAATATGTTACACTAATTTGTAAATTAATCTTATTTAATTAATAGAATTGTAAAAGTTTTAGTTTTTTATGGTATGTTCAGATAAACTAAGAAAATACGATTTTTTAAGATTCCCAACAAATAACAAAACTCAAAACTTTTTGTGACAAATCAATAATTTTTGGTAGCTTTTATTTTTATAAGATCGGAGGCGCTGAATGTAAAATATTAAAAATGAAAAATTTGTTTTTATCGAAATTCTTTTTATTACATTTTTTTTCTAATTATAGTCTCTACGTGAAAGACTGTTTTGGTTATCCTAACCACTATTAATCGTAATAAAAGCCCTTTCCCGAAACCTTATGATGTGAAAGTTTATAGTATTTTCTGATTTATCTATGAGTGGTTACGGTTTGCGAATATTTCGAGGTTTTGTATATCACCAAGTGGATTTTATTAAAGGAAAAGAATAAAAATGTGTAGGAAAAGGGAAAATATACTGAAAGTGGATTGCGGCAAATGTTAATATGGTTTTTTATATCTTGTTGTATCTCAAGTATTCAAACAGACTTTTATTTCTCCAGAAATTGTTGTGGATTTTTGAGTCAAATATTCTACCAGACCATTTCTATTGAATAATTTAATGTTTTTCTAGGCTTTCATTTAGAGTTATAATTCAATGATTACTTGAAGAGTAAACGTCATCATTTTTCTCATTATGTTTAGCACACAATATATATTTTGGAAATATGTATCTTTTTATATTTAAAAGGGGTTGAATCAATATGTATTTCTAATTAAAATTAACCCATTTTAAAAGACTATTCCATAAACCCGAAAATTTTAATGAAATCTAGTTTATTCAAGTCAAACAAAAATTTCTCATAAAATATCTGAATTAATTCTTTTATTAAAAATATTTTTCATTCCGTAAAGTATTAAAAAGATTTAATGCAACTCCGGAATATGGCTTTCGTTTCATAAGTGTAAAACTTTTAAAAAGCGATCCGTTTCAATTTTTCAATTAGTTAATGGGAAACGGTGATTTATCCTCCAGAGATAATGAACTCAAAAGGAATAACTACTACGTATCCATCAACTCCCTAACTCCGAAAATTAGTCTATAAGCAAATCAATTGGATAAACTCTACAAGCAGTAGAAATAATATTTAATATTTGAGGAACCGTTGTTATAATTTAGTGTATATTTTTTTAGCCTATTATTATTTTAAATAATACAGAGTGGGTACCATTTAGGGAATACATTTTTTGTGCAATATTAAATAACTAAAAAATGCTCAATTTTCAATCTAAAAGCTACGTCTTTTAAATGAAAATTAGAATATACAAGAAAATTCGCATAGTAATAAATTATTTTTGGTAAAATGGATAACTATATATTTTTGAGTGTTCATGATTAGACAAGTACAATACTTATGTATTGAATGATGAAAATATTTAAATAATTTAATAAAAATGCAAAAGGTAAAATTAAAAGTCTTATTTTTCTTCAATGCTTCTTGAAATTTCTTATAACGTTTTAAATATTTAAAATCTTGAAACCATAAACATTCTAGATGGCTGACCAAGAAAAATTTTAAAATATAAAATGTACAGTGTTTCAAAAAGCACTGTCTATTATTGGAAATCAATTGATTAAACTTTATATTTCAATATTGGTGTTTGAAATTAAAAATTGACCTATTCGAGCGTTTTTCAAAACTTTCAAAAAGTACGCTAAAAATAATTTTATTACATAAGTTATATCCACACGCTATATCTATAAAAATTTTAAAGAAAATTTTCCAGTTCAATTAGCTCACAGACTAACAATTCATCAGCTTCCGTGTAACGTAGAAAGGCAACAAAAATTAATCACCACATCAACGGTAGGAAATTCACATTATCTATATAGAATATGCTTTGCCTCTCTTGGATTTAGACAAATATCTTTTGTATACTGTGGATGGGATTTTTGAGATTGAAATATACAGGCTATAAATTTACGTTTTGAAAAAATTATGTATTATTTTTAGGATCAATCATCAAATAATATTAATTTAACTTACCCATACCAAAATGGTAGTACTTTTTGTAATGACACTTAATCACATTTAAGTAAACAATAGTAAAGACAGAAATACAATGTGCACAAATGATTAAATAAATTGTTTCGACTCACTTTATGGTAATTATTCATAATAAATATGGAAAAATAAATAACACTTATCTTGAATTTCCGCAGTCTTCAAAATGTTTTAGTGTATTTAAATCTCTACCTAGGTTTCTGTATCTGACAATACAATTCTCGATACAGAAAGAAGTTTGACAGATTAAAAACGTAAATAAATTTCATATCATAAACCTGACAACCAATCATTATAAGACAATATTCTTCTTTTTCTAAAAATATATTTGATTAGTATTATTTAGTTCAAAATGTGGTTGACATATCACAGAAGTTTGTATTGTAAAAATATGTCCCCTTTATCATAAAAAACGACTTGTTTCGGATTCTTCTGAAAATCTAATGAATACTGCCAAATATCAGGGTCGATTTTTTTGAGTGGCTCACTCTGTATAAACTAATAAATAATATTAGTAACTGCCCTGACCTTCTGTCACAGATTAATTTTTACGTTCCTAGGTTGCCTGTACGTAATTTTACGGTTTTTTTATTTTGCTAGGGCCGAGTCTAATGTTCTTCTTTTTCTCCAATATATTAGGATATGTGGAGACTTTTTACTAGGTTAGAATCGAGGAATCAGATCTATGTAATAGAGTTTTTTTCCAGGTTATGCACAGCATTGAAGAGATATTTGTATTTTGTTCACTTCTAGGCTTAGTTTTTTGTTAGAATTTTCTTTTGGTAATCTTGTATATTCCATTCCTTTAAAGTGCTTCAGCTATTGGGTGGTATATGAAATAAATAAATAAAACATAAAAAAGCTCTATTATTTATTAAGTTTATTGTCACCTTTGTTTTTACGAATAGGTTGATCAACTTAAAACTATAAGTTTACCATTTTTTGACAGTGCTTCAAAAATATTACAAAATTCTTTTTTCTCCTTTAAAAGTATAAATAGAACAACAAACTCAATTTACTAAATATGTATATGAGATAAAACTTATTTCTAGAGAAAATTTTCTATTTTTAACATTGCGAAAAAAAGACGGTCCTATTGAATTTCCATGGTTTATTCGAGACTAACATAAACATATTTACAACGTCTACACTGAGGATTTTAGACATTACCAAAATTTGCACGTTCGCAATAAGTGGAAAAAATAGCTGCGCCTACAATTTCCAATATAAATAAAACTGTACAGAACTTTAAAAAAAATTTAGGATAGGGTGTCGAGTCACGTACGGGTCATTTCGAAAGAAAAACCAACGTTTCGAAGTGTGTTTCGGTTGCAATGTTAAACAGGTTTCGTCTATTTATCACTTCAGAACAGATTTTGTTTCATATAAACTTGATATTTTGGAAAACTAACTAAAATAAAAGCGGGTTAGGCCGATTAATAGTGAGTTTGTTGTTTCTCCTCAGGTTTACTTCCTGATAAAATATGCTTTGTCTTAATATATAAATACCTTTAACAATACTAGTTTAATTCGCACATTCATTGGTTCAAATAAACCGAAGAATAAATTACAAAGTAATACAGAAATTCAAGAATAAAGTCCTAAGATATCTATTTTTTTCTCCAAGGGGGGTAGGGGATGAGGTTCTCTAAATTTTTTACTTACAAACCATCAATTTCTATAAATGAAGGTAGTTAGTCTTTAATAACATGTATTCTTGAGTTAAATAAGAGTTCAGAAACCTATAAATTCTTCTATCTAAAGTTTTATAGTAAAAAAGTGAATTTTGGTGTGTTTGATAGGAATAGACACATTACTTTTTCTTAATACTATTAACGAATCAAAGTAATCACCGTATTTCCATTTGATTGGCAAATATCTAGAAATATTTAATTCTAGTTCTTCAGCTTTCTCAATATTTTCTACTTTATCATTTTCATAAAATATATTTTAAAGAATAAAATTTGTATTTATAATAAATATTTTCGACCTAAGAGACATTAAAGGTCCGTTCTCAATAAATAAGATATAATAAAAAGTTAACACAAAAAGTTAGTTTGGAAAATTAATTTAACGACCATTTCGCTCTTTTCTTATGTGAAATTCTTTTCTCTCGAGAAAAACTATTTCTCAACAGTACTTCCAACTCATTAAAATTTCAAATCCCAATTCAGGCAAAGGCCCTATTTTTAAATATTGACACAAAACTGGCAGTTTCTCTTTCTTTCCAGACAGTTCTCTTCTCCGACACTGTTAGAGAGTCTCTAAGGGATGATTTTCTACAGACTACAAAACCGCGCGATGCGTTACGCAGTGTTTTGTTTAACTCCCTTAAGGGATAAAACTACCAGGGAGCTCATAAATACATCTAAGCAAAAAGTTTGTACCTTGTCGTAGTGATTCATTTATATTTTAGTTGGAGCTCTTGAAATATTTACCAATATCTGTCTTGTTGGCGACAAAAAACCCCTATTTCACAGGATTCGTCTAAAGAAAGTTGGGACTTATAGAAATATAGTTCTTTCATGAAATATGAACAGTGTGGTTTTTATTTATGACGGAATATACGGAATATTGTAAACACGAAAAACTTTAAGACACTCCTAATGGTCGCCGTGTTAGAATCGTGTTGAAGTTTTATAATTAACAGATGAAACTATTTTGGTTTTATTTCAAACAAATTTACTACAGTAACTCTCATAAAACACTAAATAATCATTTCCCGCAAACTAATTAAATTAAATTGTCTCTGGCGTTCCTCAAACTTAAGTCCTAGACAAAAATAATACCAGAAACACAAAAGAGGAAGCTCTACTCTCCCACGTCAACTATAAAGGGCACACTAATTACCAACTTCCCAACTCCTTCCGCGTAGTAAAACTTACCTTTTGCAACTTCCCCGTTGGGGAATTGAAACTCGCACGTGTGTAACTCCCAAACAAAAGGGATGCAGCAACCCCTGTAACTGGGATGCCGCATCATCGAGTCAGAAAGTCGCAGTCAAAGACATAGCAGTGCCAAGGGCATTTCAATTAAAGTTTCAGCCCTTGAAGGGATCGCATTTTTCATTCGCTTTTCCGGACAAGATATATTGTTTCTTGTTTCCTACGTTCCTCCTTGCACTGCATACATGTAAATAATAAATTTCCCATTTCGACTCATATCCTGCTTTTATGCAAAAATTTGTGTCCCATGAATTCTTGACTACAAAAGGTCGCTTAATAATCTTTAAGGATATATCCCTGAAAAGATCTCAATAACAGGAAGCTCATTATCCTTTTAAGCTTTTTTCTTTTTATAGATAGTATGAAATTATGGAAATGACGCCGGATTAAGGCTTGTGATCAATTAAACGGATGGTTGGAAAAAAAGGAAGAGATAGGAAATAAGGGAGGTAAAAGTTTGAACGAATTAAAAATGGTTGGAAGAAATGGATAAAGGATCATGATAAACGAAACAGAAAATCGTTTGAACGCCATAAAAGGCATAAGGATTTAAACCCGTTTTAAGAAAAAAATGTGATTAATTAAATCAATGGTGGCAACAAAGAGCTGAAAATAATAAAATGTTCAACAAAAAGGAAATATTCTTCTTTTAGATGCCTAAATAATATCAACGATTTCTACTGCCCTGAACTAATTTGAATCCTTGAACTACTAGCAGTATGCAAAAGGTTCAAGAAAACGAGGGTAAATCACAAACATACTTTTTTGAGCCTTCGATAATATTACTAAACAGAAATTAATCTATTTGAGAGATGAATTAAATTTGTAGTACTTGATGCTAGGCCACGATAGTGTATTTTACCTAAATGTTGCAGTTGATTATATTCACCATAATTCATAATGAACTTAACCATAGAACTAATTTTGTCTCTATTTTGACTGACCCTAAAGTAGAATGAGGAACAGCCAAATGCAATAACATTAAACCCCCTTAGCGTGCCAGTTAGAACCCCCAAATTTTTAAATGAGAACAAAAGGTTTGTGATGCATTTGTTCGATACTGTATAATGTTGGACAATGTCTATATTTGAAGCTGATAGTAACAGTTTATTAATATTTAAGTTTAAATGCCTAATGATATAAAGTATGATAATTGATGTGGTAATGGTATTAACATCTTACACATGTAGTTGCAATTTATAAACTTTTAGTTTTGTTTGCAGATACTTCTATTTAACTTTGTACCCAAATACCCTCCCCTCTCACTTTTATTTGTCTCCACATTGACCTTTCCTTCCACAAAAGTTATATTAAAGAAGTTTAGCCATAAACGTTCTTGATTAAGTTGATTAAACGAAAACGAAATCCTTTTTATGTGTCATCTATACAGTTCTGAAGTTTTTCAAGGATGGGCGAGGTAATGAGGGAGATTTGAGGTGATAAAGTCCGTCCGTCCGACAAAGGTCGCTTCAATATGGCTTCTTTTCCCGGCGATAAAGTCAAAGTCAAATTGGTAATTTCTTGACAGGAAGTCATTGTATGTTTTGGAATTATATTTCTCATCGCAAAGAATACAAAAGGTATAATCACTTAACATGATATTTATTTTATTATTTGCAGCGATTTTTTTTTTCAAAAATCTTCTGTGTACCTACTAAATCCATTTTAACTTTTGTTGATTTTACACGATGTGCTTTTATTAATTTAATTAATGTATCAATTTTTCATTAGTTTTTCTTATCTTGATCCTATTTTCTTTCTGTCTTTCAAACAAAAAATAAACTATGCTATTAGTAAAAAATAACGCACAATCCTGTATTACAAAAGTAAGGTAACCTGGTAACCTTATCTTTTAATTTAAATAAAACTTGATTGAACTCTTGCAAACTCGAACAAAACCCGAGACAAAACCAATCTATCTAATAGATCACACTTCGAACTCCTCTTCAAAGAATATATATTCAATTTCCTGTTGACATCAGCCAACTTCTCTTCCGACACCGTGTTCCGCAACTTTCAACTTCATTGCGGCAACTTTTTCATTTCTCCAACTCCGACATTTTTCACATCGACATCGACAGCTCGTTCATCCCACTGTGGGTCAATAGTGGGCAAAACATTCAAAATTTCTTAAAATTTGCCTTTAATGTATGAGCCTCGCTCTTCGTAGATATTAGTTATAGTTTTTTTTCGGAAATGCGATTATATATTTTTTAATTTTAAAGGTTTTGATCACTTACTACGTGTAAACTAACAAAAACATAGCTTGAAGATGAAGAAAAAAAAAGATAGAAGAATTATTTTACTCGATTTCAGCAGTACGAGTGTGTCTCGAAATAAAGCATATTAAGTTGGTCAGTACATTAAAATACTGATTTTACCTACTTTAAGATTTACTTAACTTGACTATATACATTTGTTGTGTAAAAGGTTTATTTTTTATTAATTTATTATTATTAATAAGCCTAAAGGTCATGAGAATTGTACGGAGTTTGCATTTTAGATAAAACTTTTAGTTCATTTAGTTTCTAATTATGTCGACAGGATAACCAAGCTTCTAGGTATATTGAAAGTCGATAGACAGTCGTATTTTTGGATGGATATAACTATCGAAATGTAGAAAGGGAACGGCCCGTTTCCGTAGCCATTATTAGTAGACTTTAGATTTTGATTTCCGTCTAGTTTTTGTCACATTTTAGTCACTGTGCACCTATTTCCGCGCCGATACTCCGAAAACAAATAACTTTAAACGCGGGAGTACATAGATGTGAGAGTGTGGAGCTGTATTGCGGGCGGCCGCAGACAGAGGAAGTTGGGGAGTTGTCTACCGGACTTCCGGCGGCCCATCAGGGAACCGCCATATCTCACGCGGCGCCAGAACGTGGGTCCCGCGGGGTTGGGTCAGCCACTTCTCAGTATAGAATAGGTGTGAGTAAGTCGAGGCTGGTGGCGGGATGTGTTTTATGCACCACCAAACCCAGTAAGTGTTTATTTCTCGGAAACATGTTCTGCTTGTAAATTGCTTGGTGAATAGAAAATTCAGAAGCCTATTGACATAAAGTTTTTCAAATGAAGCCTACACTAATGGAATATCAAACTAGAGACTGGTTACCATTTATATTGAACATTTCACAACTAAATTTAAATTTATCAGAATAATTTTACTTAATGGATAGTTATTGGAAATATATTGTTAGTGCTTAGTACGAGTAGTATTAGTGTGTTACCTTATTTAAATAAGGCATTACTTTAAACTCTTATTGTAATAACATTAAATTGACGTTGACAGATGATAGGTCTTTAATTTTTAACCTATAAATTAGTTTAAAGTTAATGTTTATATGAAGTGGTGTTTTCAACTATTAGAATTACTTTTCAAAAATGGAAGAAATATTAGAAGTTGCGTTATTTTGTCAATTTGTCAATATATCTATAGGGTAATATGGGCTACTTTCTAAACAGCAAAATGGTATACTATGTGCAATTTTGATATACTAGTTTTGTGTTCAACTTTGTTGTAATCTATAATCTGTTGTCGATATTACTTGAATACTTGTAAAACAATTGTGTTTATTGCCCATATTTAAATACCTATCAACGTTACTAGCTCCGGACTATATACCTCGATAAGTTGAACATTAAAAAAAATTCCAGCTGTGCAAAAATAGTCCGTAAATAATAAAAGAACGCTCCGAGAAAATCCGCTCCAGAAATTAGCTGCTCTTCTGAAACTTTTTCAACCAAATTGAATATTGATGGGAGTTTATGCATTTATATGAGAAAAGAGCCCCAATTATAGCAGGATTCCCGAACAGAATACTGGCTTTCCGCAGATATGCCGGCCGGAAATAAAAAAATAACATCCTTATCATGGAATTCAATTATGGAAAATCTTCTTCAGCAGGCCGCACAGTGAAGACTTTCAAAAATTGTTACTTAATTGGATCTTTGTAAAATTTCATTCGAGTTGGAGATTTTGTGCCGTTTCGTGTCCAGCGCAGCGTTTTTATAATGATAGGCTTTACGTTTTTGCCAGACTTGCATTATTGCCTTCATATATCGCATGAAAATTCTTGTGTATGGGTATTTTTGTAATAAACGTTCTTTTCTGCATATAAGGAGGTCGTTGGAGTTTTGCTCGGATGGACAATTTTCTAGATTTATAAAAGAATTTAGACGGGATAAAATGGTTCGAAGTTCTGCTCAAAGCACAAATATATTTCCTATATAAAGGTCATGCACCAGTTTTTCGATAAAATCACGTTACTTATTGCTGAAAAAATTACACTTCAAACGCCACTATTCTGACAAAGAAAGTTTGATTACCTAAGAATATGAAGTTTCGAGGCGTAATTTGGAAACTTATTTTT
The DNA here is from genome assembly GCA_951812935.1 of Hermaeophaga mercurialis. NCBI lineage: Eukaryota > Metazoa > Arthropoda > Insecta > Coleoptera > Chrysomelidae > Hermaeophaga > Hermaeophaga mercurialis. The sequence continues at coordinate 22,571,049 of OX638360.1, forward strand.
ATTTATTATTGATTATTTTATTTTATTTATTATTTTTAACTAATTGTATTTAGTAGAAGCCCTAACCTAAACTAAATAGTCCTTGAATATATATCGTTAAATACTACCAAACCGACGAGTGTTTGTTTTCCGCCTAGAACATTTTTTGGGGGTGTTATTTTCCTGATTATTGTCGCTTTAGTTTATTTTAATGAATTACTCTGCTTACGGTGTATCAATTAATTGTTTAATATATTTGATCAGCGTGTTACTTTAAACGTGATATTTGCAATCTATACTTATGATACTTTTTGTTTACCTGGCGGTCAAGGTTATAACTGTCAGATAAATATTCCTTAACTAAATTTGTACTATTTCTACAAAAACAATTGTATGTCACTGGCGGAAAAATATCAATAAAAAGCTAACTTGGTTATAAATAAAATTGTAATACAAAGCCAAAAACATATATTCAACCCGTTCAAAAATCATACTGAATTTGTGCTTTGTAATTGTAACAGCGTACGTTTTCGCTTTACTTCAATTTCAAATAATCTTTCGTACTTCCTGCTACGTGGTAAATATTAAAATTGCTAGAATGGAGTTGCCGGTACCCAGTGGTATCGATTATTATTATAAATTAGAAGCTGCATACCTAAATTCCACCTTCCCGACAATAGAGGATGAGGTTTTTGGTTTCCAACCATAGTTAGTCAAATGGGATTATCAGTTATTATCAAACTTTTTAATTTTAAAGAATATAAAACACGACTAGTTTCGACTCTAAAGGACACTTCATGCCCCGTAAAAACTGCAAAACAAATGTTATGCTCTAAAATGTAGCATTAAGAGAGTAGAGCTTCCAGAAATAAAATATTTGTTCCCTTTTGACTATTATAATTAAAAATATATGGAAACATGTAAATTTTTTTATGATTTCACATTATCAAAATCAATTATGGTAGACAAATAACTTTGTATTTCGACAAGTTATATATATTTCATGTCACATGTTTTATTTTAAACACGTTCCCACGTTAAAACTAATTAAATAGAGTTAATCTAAGGAAACCGAGCAAAGCTAACAAGTAACATTTGTCACCTCACTTTCTAAACAGAAATTCATTTCAGGTGACATCTATCCTAAATGGGGTGTAGATACATAAGCTACACCCACCACACATCGCCGCTAAATTTATTGTAAATACGATTCAAACCTTAAAAGAATGTTAATTCCTGTAGTAGGATTAACAAAAAGAAAATAAATAAAGAATTTTAACACAATAAATTATCAACGGACAAATCTACTTGTAACATTCACCGGCAAGGTCATTTAGTCTGCTAGTTTTTGGGTAAAATTATTGAATAATTATTAAATTAACTAAAAATCAGTTAAACGATCAATTACATTTTGACTTTGGTATCGCGTAAAGCTAACAGATAGCATGAAAGTAGAAATGAGAGTAGTTTGAATAAATAAGTGGTATAATCCCAATGAAACTCAACGTGTCTTGTATTTATTTGCCATTGTTAGGAATTGTCCGCTAACTTTCTACTTACGTTTTCTAATACGAATACTAGCGTTCTTTATCTAGAAATATTGCTGTTGATAGCCTTTGAGTATAGTTTGGAGAATTTGAATTATCTGGACCTTTTTCTTAATTCTATGACTTCTCTTATTATCCTTGATTTCAAATATTCGATGGTTCCCAGTAATTTGGTGTTTTTAAAATCTACTGATTCTATGTGAGATTATGGCGATAATGGTACTATCAGAACAGGGGGTACGTTACTATCGAATTGACTGGATCGATGTTCCCATCTCCCATATGCACACTCCAAGATATTAGAAAGGAAATTGTAATGTGTAATGCTTCTTCGCTGGATTCCTATAGGTATACAAATATTATTTTTGACCCTGTATACTTTTTCGCTATGCTGCATGGTTGAATTTGGTGGTTATGCTTAAGATTCCATGCCATTCGTGACCTCCTTGGAGATAATGCAATATAGACAATATTTTATTGTTTTTAAAAGACATTAATTTACAAGATATTTAATTATGTTATTTGTGTAAATTTAGTAGTAATGTGTATTGTCGCTATATGGTTAAGCATATAGTGTTTCTTCTCTGTGACAAGGCGAGGAATTTCATAGAATCTCCCTAGGGGGCGCAGTAGGATTAGATGGTATAGTGCTTCTAAACACCTGATGTTGGGGCACTATGTTATTTGATATTATGCTGTCTCTACAAGTCGGATCGAATTATAGCAAAATCTATCTTTATGCAGGTGGCATCATTGTAGTTGGTCTGGTGCCATGTTAGAGCCGATCCTCGTTTTAGTAAATCACATTAACGAAATAACGAAGGATTGGATATTGAGAGAGTTGTAATGTTTAGTTAACGTAAATTGTTAGTCATTTAAAATTAGTGAATAATTAGTTCATTTACAATATTAATATTGTAAACACACTGTCAGTATAAAAATATTATAACATATTTAGCTTCTTTCCCATTTGAATGTATTGCTGCGATAATTCGTTATAGTAACTGGACTTTTGACCCTAACAAAAGAGTAAAGAATATATTGTAAAAGAAAATAATTTATAAATCTTAATTACACACGTAATTGGCTCTACTTTTAACAGAATTAGGTTAAGGATGTTTGTATTTTGGAATGAAATTCAAGCTGCAATTAATACTAAATATATAAAAGAAATAGAATTAAATAAACTCAAATAAAAATAAAATAAAAAAATATAAATTCCAAACAAAACAACTAAAATTAATTTAAAATACAAAAATAAATATATTTTTGTGTAAATCTCAGGAATGCCAAACAAAAAGTCAGGGAGGGGCAGAATATAACATAAATCAGTTTGTTGTATTAGGTTTTCACAAAAGTCCTTGTTTCTTTTAAAATAAGAATAATTCGCAAAAACAATTAAACAAATTGTAAAATTTAAAAGTGCCGCAATTATATTTTGACACAACCGTATTCAAACTGTCAATTAGAATATAAATATAAATATAACCTTATAGAGGTAAATAGTCTGATTTTAATACAAAACTTAGTCCTAATCAATGGGAAATCCTTTTCAGTATTCAAAATGATCCACAGTATTGTTTTTCTTTTGTGATGTATGCTACAAAGAATTTTCTTCTATGGCATTTCCAAAGATGCACAACCATAAAAAAGTCTTTAACTACTTTCACTTTTTTATGAAATTTCGAAATTATGATAACGGTAACACCATAATAAGACTATTTTTTGACTAATTTAGGGCAATTTAACGATGTGAGGACAACAACGTTCAAATTGAAGAAAACAATTAAATTCATTTTAAAAAATACTTGGTAAGGTTAGGATTATTTTTTACAACATCAAAATAAGTTATAATCTTCACATTTACAGGACGTCAACTCTATGCAATATAAAATGGTAGAGAGTAAGTCAAATTTTCTTATGTCTTTTTTATCCTATATATTTCAAAATAAATGCTAACTTATAATATTTTATGATTTGACATTTAATAAAACTGATTTTCGTGTAAAATTAAATTTTAATTACACTGGATTTAGTTATAACACATGTTTACTAATTAAATTGTTATGTAATCTGAAAAATTATTTTTTCTTTTAGACATGTTCTATAACTTTTTCTATTATTTTCTCTAACTTTTATAAATTTGACCTTAAATCACAATAGAATAACATTAATATTATATAAATTAATTCATTTGCCCTTTTTTAGTTTCAAACTGGTTGCTAAAACATTATTTACACCAAGATTAAAATAAAATTTGAAATTTAATAATGTGTATAATGTCATGCTAGGCTTAATCTTTCAATTCTAAATTTAATTTATCAATAATTACTAAATTTATATATATTATGTACCAAAAATTAAAATGTTATATGAGCTTATTACAAAGATTTTAGAGAAAAATTACTTTTAGTTTTACTAAACTCACTAAATAAACTTAGTGATTATTCGCAAAATATTTTAGCTTTTACAAAAAGGTTCCTAATTTATTATAATTCACTTACAAATAATTATAATAATATTTTCTTTTGCAATTTAGAACCCTTTTGTTTATTTAAAACTGGCAACAAATTTTTAGCATTGGCCTGATTCGCCGAGTTAATTATTAACCTTAATTGCAAATAAGTATAAAAATTATTAACACGTAGGTATTACAATTGAAATATTTTGGAACTAGATAAATATTATAATTGCAGCTCCAAAATGTTTCATAATTTGGTGATTATAACCCAGGAAATTCGACATTGTTAACCTTGGTTTAAGCAGCCGTTCTTTCTCTATAGAGGGAGAATATTATTTATTTCATTTATTCTTACGATAAAGGTAAAATATTTACTTATGCGTATACCAAGGTTAATGAGTTGAAATTTTTTTTTTATTTATGAAAGATTTTTGAAAAAACTAATACCGGAACATAGCCGATAATTTGTAGGTCAAATTATCGCTATACTTGCTAAAATTTTGTAGAGTCACATTTGTGTTTGTACATGATAACACTGACATAAGCAAGGAGTAATTTTATATTTATTTTAGATGGGATAATAATGACCGTCGTTAAAAAAAACAAACTTAATTGATACAAATTAACTGAGTTATAAATAAACAATATGATAAAAAAAGTGGTAGCAAATTCAAAACCCACCTGAATCATTATATATTATGCGTTGCAAAATATAAGATCCGGAAAATCCATCATCCGTAAGACGACATCGACATTGGTTTGTGCCATAATAAAAGATAATATGAGATTTTGGCCTTTGTAATACTAGTAATTTAGCCTGATGAGTATCCATGAAAATTTATACTGTAGACTGTTCTCTTGTGTTATGTATTGGATTTTTCGAATCTTATATTTTGGAACACATAATAATACCGCTCTGATTATATTTTCAGAGCTACAGTTTTGTTACTCCATGCAATGGTTCCGGTATTTCCTTCCGTCCTTATGTAAAACTTACCATATTTTATATTCTAATATAATAGTTTAAAAGCATGGCACAAAAATTTACTGAAAACATTCATTTACTCTTCAAGTTAATGTATATTTAAATTATTTTTGGTAATGGATACCCATCTTCGTGACAATACAATTGCAATTATTTTTTAGTTATGACTTATTTTTATTAATAGTTAAATAGCGAACAGAGTACTTTAGTAAATTTTGATATATTTTTTACTAAGTAAATTCATATCAAAACCCAGCAATATTTCGGCATCTTACAGGTTTGGATCGCTTGGTCCGAAACACAGTGATGCACAGCCAATCGGAAAATTGCCAAACCTTGTTGTCTCCTGGCAGAATCCTGGCAAAACCCAAAGGATCCTTCGCGATTTTCTACGACGGCAAGTCCATCAGTCAAGAGCTCAAGACGTAAGGATAAGGACATATATTGTGAAAGATACAGATTGGTTATTTTGCTACAAAAACACCTGTATAAATTATCAAAGAACCATCTTTTTTTGTAAAATTTCTTTCTATTCTTCTAAATTAAATGAAATTCTTATATACAAAAGGATTGTGTTATAATTTTTTCATATTTTCGAATCAATAAAAATTCTCCGCTTCCTTGCTATCCACTGTAGATCTTCATGTAGATCCCGAAACAATCCTGTTACTATGTATCTTTACAAAACAAGTGTAGACAAAAAACCTAAAAATATTTTATTTATTATTTGAAATTACTAGAATCTATCTATTATAAATAATAATCACATGTAGCTATTTTTTACAATAATAAAATATTTCTCTATAATATTACAGTTTTTTGTCACTGAAAAATAATATCTAACTTTATTATATGAAAACTGTTTTATTTTTTTAACTAATTTTGTGATAGCGTGTTCATAAACGAAAAGAATATATATGTGAATATATCTAACGCTGTTATTCCAACAAATGAGTAATAAAAAATTCTTAAAATGAATTCTAAAAGAAATAAGTAAAACGAAACTGATTAAGACATGCAATTACTTTTTCGTATCTAACATAATTGTAATCACCACTCTGGTTTTGTATTTTCTACTTGCTCTCTTTGGAAGGATATTTTTTTTTACAACAAAACATCAAGTCCTCTTTGACATCCTTGCAGAAATTCTCTAGAGCTTTTTACCAGTGGCGTTCTTAATAACACATTGAACACGAATTATCCCGGAAACTATTAGAACTACGTTCCAGAATTCCCAATTTTAACTAGAATTTAAAAAATCTTTAATATGTCTTCCATGAAATTATTTTTAATTAATACTAATAAAATGCAGCCTGTTATTAGTACCATACTCATAAGAAGAGTTTAAACTGGAGTAACGTCTTATACTTAGACTTTATTATCAGATATTTAGATAACAAAAATCTATTTACATTTCAGCAAGAAGCCCATGAACATTCAATTAGGACAGGACCATATTATGCTAAAATAATATAATTCAACAAAATAAATCAATAAAGACAACAACACATACGTTGTACACTACAACTGACGCTTGTTAAACCAAAACCAAGAATACCAGAAAGGGTTACACTGAAAAAGATTTACAGCAAATAGTTAAAATTGTTAACACTGTATGCAGTCGACTAACCGACTACTAACCTGGTACCATATTGTGTCTTTCGATCACTCGCTCAATAGCTTGTTATTAGTTGTCTTCAAAATAGTTTATTGTAAATGTTTTAATTTAACATTTCTGTAATGTTAGCAATGTTAGAAAAGTCAATAACGTGCCAATACCTTGTCCATTTTTACACCGACAGCCGATTTTTCCATAATTATACTGCTTGCAGTATCTACCCATGAAGATACTCGACTAAAATCTGTCCTTTTTTCCTTCATTCCTACAGATCTAAGAGCCAAAAAGATTCTTCCTGTAGAAAAATAGAATAAAATATATAGTTTTACCATATTGTTACAATAGTATGTAGAGGGATTTAGTTAAATATCGCCCTGTACATAAAACTTATTTTTTATTTTCCAAATTATAATATTTACTATTTATTTAATATTACATGAGCGAGAGTTATGGGACAAGGCCGTCAACGAATGTTAAATAAATATTTTTAGTAGAGTCATCAAAATTAATAAACACTAGGGTCTTCTTGGTTAGTAAAATAAAAGAAGATCAGGAGTCAAGTTTGGGTTCTCGGATGATCGAGAAGTTGATAGTGCTATTAAGTGTATTAGTTATTTATGTGTAAGTTGCCCTTATAATTTAGTTGTTTTCATTAGATAAATAAATTGTTATTGTTTTTACTCAACCTCTTTAATTTCCAGTAACTAAGTTACGTAATGGGTTAAACACCCCTGAAAATTATATTTCGATATTTTCATATCTTTATTTATTCGAAAACAACCCAATACGTAACAATATAAAAAAACTAAAACTTCAATTTCAAACTAATAAACCATGAGTGAATGAGATACTTGTGTGAATGATTAAATAGCACTAAAGACGGTACGTTTACATTAAAATGGTAAAAGGCAATATAATAACGTAACGTAACGTAACCAAAAGTCTTGAAGAATTTGTAATCACGAGGGTAGCATACGCTTAACACGCGTTAATCAATGTTTACATCGGATGCACTGTAAATGTAAATAGAGTTTAGTTTCATCTTCAAATTGTTTATTCAATAGCCGCGAAATATCATACCTATTACATGATAAAAAATAAAAAATAATATGGACGCTTTAAGATATACAAATTTTAAAACAATAACGAATAGTAAAGAAGAAGCAATTCATTCAAAACTTACAGTGAACAGTTAATGCGTATTTTAAAATGTAATTCCATATTCAATTATTTTTTAACAGAACCCTAAATAAATTTTTCTAGGTTTTTATCCTATTTACAATTCACACAGTACTTTTGGGTGTAGAATTATAATACTATAGAGCAGTGTTTCTTAACCTGTGGTCCGCGGACCCCTGGGGGTCCGCGAGCATATGTATGGGGGTCCGCTGTCCTATCTATGAACCATTTAACAATCATAAATAAATACCACCAAATGTCTTGTAATCGCTACGCACGCCATGCTACTAAGTAACACGGCGAACGTGAGCCAACAGGTCCAAGACTGACTGCTTAAGTAAAATGAGTGAAATATTTGTGCGCGTGCGGGTCGTTTCTCTTCCCCCACGCACGATACTTGCGCTCACCCGCACTGTTTTGTTTTTTCGTTAGTATATCGAAATTACGTTTGTAAATTGATTGTGACAATGAAACGCTGGTTAAAACCAAATAATTCCGCTTTAGACGAAGCAAATGAAAAACCTTCGACTTCAAAGGTTAAACGTCGTAAGTTTTGAGACGAATACTTAGCTTTAGGTTTCACAAGTACTAATTTAAACGGTGAAGAAAGACCTCAGTGCGTCATGTGCTATGAAGTTTTGTCGAATGAGTCGATGAAACCGGCCAAACTCCGACGTCATTTAGAAACAAAACACCAAGAAATCTAAATCCTTTTTCAAAATTAAAGCCTCGGAATTAGAACGAAGCAAAAAAACAATGATTAAGACTGCTACTGGGACCAATAACGAATGTGCTGTATTAGCTTCTTACCAAGTATCCTTGTTAGTTACAAAAAGTGGTAAGCCTCACACTATTGCTGAAGAATTAATATTACCGTGCGCTAAAATTATGGTTTCAGCTATGTTGGGAGATAAAGCTTCAAAAGAATTGGACATTATATCCTTATCCAACAGTACAGTGAAGAATAGAATTGATGAAATGTCAGGAAATGTTAAAGAACAGTTGATTATGAACGTTAAAGCGAGCAGATTTTATGCTTTGCAATTAGATGAGAGCACAGATATTAGCAATGACGCAAACTTGCTTGCATATGTTCGTTACGAATACAACGATAGTATAAGTGAGGATTTTTTATTCTGTATGTCTCTGCCTTCGCATACTACAGGTGAAGCAATATTTGAAGTATTGTACAACTTTATGTCTACTCATGAAATACCGTGGGATAAATGTGTGGCAGTTAGCACTGACGGTGCTCGCGCTATGACCGGTACGCGAATAGGACTTCAGGCGCGCGTGAAGAAGATGAATCCATCTATTATCTGGCATCATTGCTGCATTCATAGAGAGGCATTAGCTGCTAAAAATATGCCAGAAAAATTAAAGGCAGTGTTAGATGACATAGTGCAGGTAGTGAATTTTATTAAAGCTAGGCCTCTAAATTCCCGTATTTTCGGTATGATTTGTGAAGAAATGGGAAGCATTCACAAGCAGTTATTATTGCATGCTGAAGTGCGTTGGTTGTCTCGTGGTAAAGTTGTGTCGCGTATTTTCGAGCTGAGAGATGAGATCAGAATATTCTTTTTGAAGAATTCTACACGCGGCGTCAATAAACATGCTGATCACTTCAATGACTTTGAATGGCTCACAATGGCAGCATACTTAGCTGATATCTTTAGTGCCCTTAACGAGCTGAACTTGGGACTACAAGGGAGAGATAACAACATCTTTCAAGTTGAAGAAAAAATAGAAACGATGCTTAAAAAGCTTGACCTTTGGACTAATCGTATAATTCAAAAAAACCATAATCACTTTCCTACACTGGCAGCGTTTTTGGAATCCTCTGGTGGAGCAACGTTGCCAACACAAGTAAAAGACGAAATGATTAAACACCTCCGCGCTTTGATGTCTTCGTTTCGGGACTATTTTCCAGTACCTGATAAAAATAAAAATTGGATAGCAGACCCTTTCAGCACTGACGTGACTGATGTCACTGGCTTAACAACGGTACAGGAAAATCAATTAATAGAAATATCCTGTGACTCAGCTTTGAAACGTAATTTCAAAGAATCCTCTTTATCAAGTTTTTGGGTGAATGTAAAAAAATATTATAAGGAAATATCAGAAGAAGCACTAAAACATTTACTGCTTTTCTCAACCACGTACCTCTGTGAAAAGGTATTCTCTGCTCTTGTGTATACTAAAAACAAATACAGAAACAGATTACAAGTGGGATCCGATTTGAGACTACAACTCAGTAGTAACATCAACCCAAATATAATTAATTTAATTGCAAAAAAGCAGCACCAACCTTCACATTAACATTTTATATGAAAAAGTATATTTTTTGTAATTTGTAGTACTAAAATAAATGGTCCGAAATTTATTGCTGCTTTTTTTTATTAAGGGGGTCCTTAAAATTGTGATTTCCTAATGAGGGGGTCCGTGGACAAAAAAGGTTAAGAAACGCTGCTATAGAGTGTAGCATACTTACTTGACTTGGCAATATTGGTACAGATTTTTTTATGCGCTATTTTAACATAACATGTTTAAACTGCAGACCTCTAACAGTAATTACCGTAAAAATAATTTTACCAGTAAATATTAAATATTCGTCTTTTAAGATTGGATTCTACTACTGCAGCATAAAAAACTGTAAAGACTATGTTTACAATTTCTTAGCAACGTTGTAATTATTACATCATTCATTTCATACACGGATTCACAATAAAAAAACTAACATGATTTACAACGGTGTCCTAATTGCAAAATTATTGTCCTTAAGATCACTTTTATTAAAACTAAAATTATCGTAATTCCCATTATCCCAAAGAAAATTTTGTCGTTTTGCTTATAATTTCTACTTTCATTTTTATGGATAAATTTTATGTTTTTATTTTGTACATATATAAACCATTTTTTAAAATATTTTCTTCCTAACGATTTGCCCTTAGAAACCATAGGGTAACATCACTGCTTCCTATGGGAGTACGTTTGCTGTTTCCGTACAATACAATGGACCAACCTCTGTTTTGGCCCATTTATTTTCACGGTCTCGAATGAAAAATGTTTGAGACACTTGACAAACTACGGAGAATGCAAGATTTAATTTTCTTTTGTTGAAATATTGAATTGTATTGTATATTGTAGGGATTTAATACCTAATTAGTTTGTTTTATCAATCTCTAAAAATTTGTTTGTACACTTATAAAATACATGTATAACTGCTTGAAAACGACTGAATCAAAAGTTATCAGAAACGTAGTTTTAAAAAAAATAATAATTTTAAAAAAATCCTTCAATCTTTTTTAAAATAGCGCCCAAGTATCAATTTGTAATTCGGAGCTGTAATTAGCATATCCACAAATTGATTCAATTAAAGGTGAGGAAATGAGCAACGTATTTTTGTTCCTTATAATTATATATTACAAATACTTTTATCGACTCCTTTCGATTTAAATCATATACATAGTTTATAAGTTTATATTATTGTTATCGAACCATTATTTTATTTAGGTATTTCGATACTCTTTAAGAGTAAGATATTTCTGTTCTGTTACTGAGTTTTAGCTAAATTGCTATAATTTTCCTAATCTTGGTACATTCTGTAGGTCTACTATTAATATTGTATACACTTTCAGCCTCAGTTCTGAAAAAAAGCAATTCAATTTGGCCCTCTTATAAAAAACTTACAGAACAATAGAAAAAATCTAATTTGGGAAATAGATGACCAACAAAGACAATTCCATCAGTGTAATGACGGTGTTTTTCTCATATGTGTGGCATTAATGTAGTTTCCCTTCAAGAAAGAAAAATCTGTATCATTTTCCCCCGCGTTTTCTCTAGTTTATTTACTCCTTCTAAACGGCCAACTATTTTTCATCGGTGCATTCCTTATGACAGAAAGATTTAGGTTTAGAAATGAAAATTTATTATTTTTGCTTCGGTTGAGAAAAGATATTTTATCTTAACAAGGACAATACCGCACTCTAAGCTTTGTAAAATATTTTACTCTAGTACACATAAACAATATATTAGATATTTTTAAAAGCATTTTATTTAAATAGAGGTGGATATTTATACCCACAACATGGCAATATTATTTTATTATCGATTGATGATGGTACTTAAATGATTATAAATTTATATAACAAACGGTTCATGAATCTAAAAATCCAATAAATAATTTATCTATTAACGAAGGAGAGAGGATTCAAACAATTTTCTGTGATAAATTTAAACTGCTATTTTTAAATATTTTGGTAAAACGTAATGATACACACCATTTCGTAATGCAATAAAAAAAATGTATGTAATAGTATATTCGTCCTTAAGTAAACTTATATAATAGAGAGCAATAAAAAAAATAGACCAGTTTCTTCTACAGAAGCAAAAAGGGGAAAGACTAAAATTATTAGATTGCAAAAATATAATCTATATGAAAAAATAAATTATACTTATCTGACTTTCAACAGTATAGACATATATCAAAATAGTGAAACCATGGTCCATAAAATATAACTTAAATCGCTTTGTAATACTGTGGAAACTCAGATAAGTATAATTTATCTTTTAATATTTATTATGGATAGTTTCCACAAATTAAGAGTTGAAACCATTAATTTAATAATATAAATAATTTAAAATAAATCTTTACAATTTAATCCATATTTTTTCTGGTCCGATCAAGACTCTTCTTAAAAGTTAACCTTTTGAATGTGTGCCAAAATTAGATTAACATTATGTACCTCAAGATTTTCCAATGTCTTGTTCTTGAATAGGTTTTAAATTATTTAGTACAGCATCCATCTTGTTATAACCCAGAATAGGATTTTTGTTCTTTATTTTTAGAGTTAGATACTTCATTATTATACGAGTAAGTTTCATTGAATATAAAGTAGCTTTACATTTTATTTTAGATATAATACTAACATTTCGCACGTCTTGTTAGAGGCTATTATAATCTATCAAAGAAAAGGACGTATTTTCTATATATTTCTTGAAATATCTCTCATGTCTCTTGTGGATAGATATATAAATTGTATAAGAAAAAGAGTGAGAAAGGACAATTCAAATAGGTTATTGAATCAGGAAAATAGTGTTGGTCAACCGAAGAAGTTAAAGTTATAATAAATACCTAAATTATAAGAAGAAATACCGTCGACTGGTTATAAATTATATTGTGTTATAATATTAAAATACATAAGTTTAAAAAAATTTATTAAGTTCACTGGCTATTTAAAATTTAGCGAAAAATGTATTATGTGTGTTAATAAGGTTCAACTATAACGTTAAGTTTAAATTTATTTAGTACACTGAAATACTACATTCTTTCTTTGAGATTCAGACTTGCTGATATCTGGACAATAGAATATTTTAAATAATCGTAGATTCGTAATTGTAAAATGTATAGAATTCATTTAGTCATTTAGGCAAAAATCCAAGAAGTAAAATTGTGAGAATCAAGTATTTTGAATTCATGAATGAATCTAAAAAATATATTTAGATTCACATCCATTCAAACAGAATACCATTTTACTAGTAAATATGTTTATTGAATACTATAAACTGCTAGTAAACCATGTCACGTGGTTTTAAATGTTCTTCAAAGAAAAAATCTTTAAACGCGATTATTTTGAAATAACTGGTTTCTTAGTTTTCAGGTTTTCGCTCGAACCTCTCAATATTCATTATACTTTTTAACTCGATCTTAACCATTCCGAGGTTTAATATACTATAACGATTCTAAGAGTTAATATATTAACATTGCATCATCGAGAACCCTATATTTTTCTTATATTTAACAAAAATACCAACCCCTTTACAATTACTGCCTACCACTTTTTTTACAATTTAGATTCAAACTATTGAAGGAACGTTGTAACTCAAAAAACTGACTGATTATCTGTTTCGCGACATCTGTAAATATATTCCAGTAGACTGTAAATGGTTAATATTTATTTTGTGCCATTCTTTAACAAACATTTTAGGAGCTATACTAATGGATAAAAATGGAGCTTTAACAATTCTCAAACACTACAATAGTTGGAAGTCAACGAAGTTTACATGAAATCTGTTCAAAAGAAGTTCTAGCAAAAATAAATTCTAGAGATCCAAACACTGCAAAAGTACAAAATTAAATGAATGTAGAAATGTTTTCCCTCCACAAAATAATTTACTTTGGAAATTTTTGAATTTTATACATCAATTGAAAAATACCCTAGAAAATAACTACAGTTTATTATTACATATTAAGACTACTACTACGTATTATATTTTCATTGTATATTTGCATTGAGTGACAGTTATCAACTTGTCTTATCAAATTTTCAATTACTTCGTATTTAATACTAGGGGGAAGGCAGTTTCGTTTTATGATATTTGACTTGATATGTTAAAACGTCTTGATACTGATTCGAAAGAATATTTGAGTTAACACATTTCAGTATTTACAGCACTTTTTCTATTTAAGATAAATTCTTTGCAGACTTAACAACTCAAAATATTAAACCAGAAACACATATAATAAACAGACTAGGTTACCCCTACCAATTATTTTTAAATTCTGAATAATTCCATGCTTATATATTTATAAACCTTGTCCCATTTTTAAAACATTATTTTATTCTTACCTTTTCACATCACGGTTACAATAAAGATGTTTCTAATTGTCGTATTTGTATTAATGTCTATAAAGTGTTGTGTCTCAGTTAAATGTTGTTCTACAATACCGGATTATTATAAATATGATGGCAATTGTTGGAACAATCCTGATGGTGAAAGTAACCAGGTATATACAACACAATGTCATAAATGATAAGGAGTAATTAAAATTTAATCGCTGACTACTAATGAGATTAATATTAATAATTAACTAATTCTACAAACCGAATTATATCCCACAATAATAACCAAGCATTTGGGAATTTAAATATGTGTAACACGTATTTTTATTAATATTTTTTTATTTGGTCTCATTGTTTTCCACCACTACAGAATCTTCCAAAATATACATTTAATTGAATTAAAAAACAACTACTAATTCAAAATATGTGGTAATGCCTTTTCAGCAGATCTGTTAATATATTAGTTCATAATATTGACGTTTCAATCAAGAACTATACATTTTATACCAGTTTTGAATGAAGAAATGATCTTTTAGACACAAATACTTAAAAGATGGGGAGCATTAGTAAAAGAAAATTATTTAACAACTGAAGATGGATACATAATATTAATGACTACAGCAACTTTCAAGAAAACCCAATCAACCCCAATAGTTTTAGGGCACGGACAACATCATAACAGTGATTCGTTTTTAACAAATTACAATAAATCTTTGGGTAGGTTGTTACAAAAAACCGTCAATTGTTTAAAACATAGCAATAAGTTATTAAAATAAGGAGATACAAATTGGATTCAATGTAACGAATTTTTTATTTTTTTTTAGTATATTTTACGAGAAACACTTTACCTTTATTAGTACTATTCTAAATTATTGAAAAAATGGTGTTTTAATTGTTTAATATAATAATAAATTGTAATTAGGTAGCCATTAAGAATCAATAGTAACACTTAAACAATTTATACTATTTATATCTTTGTGTACAATAATGTTTCAA
Source organism: Hermaeophaga mercurialis (assembly GCA_951812935.1). Classification (NCBI taxonomy): domain Eukaryota; kingdom Metazoa; phylum Arthropoda; class Insecta; order Coleoptera; family Chrysomelidae; genus Hermaeophaga; species Hermaeophaga mercurialis. The sequence continues at coordinate 22,586,437 of OX638360.1, forward strand.
TTTTGTATTTAAAAAAAACATATACTGGTACATATACCAAGTGGTACTCCAAATATTTTAATATAATGTAATTTAAATGTAATATAAAGAAATTTTTATGTTTATAAGGGTAGAAGCTTGTTTCAATCAATATTTGGATATATGGTACAATTTAAGAAATTGAATCCAAAAACTGAAATTTATTTTTTTATTATTGGTATTTATGAAAATGCTATAAAATTTATAATAATTTCTCACATAGCTTCATCCACCATATATACACAATTTTGACATACTTCCATTCATTAAAAATTTTATATAATTCTTGACTCAAGTAGCCCCTTTAAAATAGAATTTATTATGTATAATTTTAGGAAAAACATTTTATTGTTATTAGTACTATTCTAAATTATTTCAAAAATGGGGTTTTAATTATAAAATATAATAATAAATGGTAATTAGGTAGCCATTAGGAATGAAGAGTAACACTTGTAACAATGTATAGGACTATTTATATCTATAATTAGAATCATTAATGAATGCTGATAATGTACATATCCCAAGTGGTACTCTAAATATTTTGGAAGCGAAAAAAATGTGTCGAGAAATATCAAGTTTGCTTTTTAATTTATATAATGTTTAAAACGTTATTATTTTTATACAGGGTAATCAACTTATACTCCGAAGTTTGATATCTCCGTTATCTTGAGAAATAGGAAAGAATGTTTTAAATAAAAGTTATAGATAGAGTCAAAGTTCACATTTTAAAATTATTCCGTAATATATAGGGTGTCTCATAAGGTCACAGAATATGTTTTTCTCAATATAATATAAAAAGTGTATAAAACATAACTTTGATATGCTGTGACCTTATGAGACACCCTGTATATTACGAAAAAATTTAAAATGTGAAGCTTCACTCTGTCTATAACTTTTATCTAAAACATTCTTTCCTTTTTTCAAGATAACGGAGATATCAAACTTCGAAGTATAAGTTGATCACCCTATATATATATATATATATATATATTGATGGCTGTTAAGTTGTTACCTCCATGTAATAAATGAGGCGACCTGACCTCCATGTTAATGCATAAATTAAATTACTATTTAAGGGTATATTTACAATTAGGGGAACGTTTAAAATATGTTTCTCCTAAGAGGGGTATTGTTTTTGAAAAAAAAAAGTATATATAAAATTATATATATTTTCAATATGGAAAATATAAAACCGCCTCCTTGTTACCATATATATAGAGTCATCGATGCGTCTAAGATACCTCCAACAATGTTGCCACTGTTCAGTGATGATAAAAAATATTTTTATTGATAGTTCGTTCGTGATAATCAAGAATATAACTTCTTGTTAATTGAATAATAAAGAATTGTAAATTCATTCGAAAAAGTTTTCGTTTGTAGTTATCTATGCCTAGAATTATAAATAATATTCAATTTTCAAGTGTTAAAATTATAGTTTCATTTTCAAGAAAACGGATAGAGTATCTTAATTGATCATTAAAAAATTTCCAAAACTAATGTATCGATATAATTTGGTGTTATAAAGAAGTTTATAATAGAATAAAATAAAACTCCGAAAAACAATTTTTATTGACAACACTATATTTTTATTAAATTTAAAAAAAAATCATAATTCAGAATTAAGTTCTATAAATTTCACAATTTAAACAACTTTAAACTTTAAATAATCTAAATCAATTAATCTTATTAAGATTTAAAATGCAGTTTATTTAAAAGCTGAATTTTAGATCTTAAGAGAGGGATTGTCTTTTTGATGTTGTTTTTCTTTAAAAAATCTTTCATTATTTTTCCGGACGGATATCAGTTTTTTTGAATGTAAATATTAAATTCATTTTTCATAATTATCTTTATTTTAGTAAAAATAATATTTTAAAAAATATGCTCGCTTACCTTGTTTCAAAAAATATAAATTATTTTGTTCTAATGTCCAATAATAATTTTATCTTAAACGATAAAAAAAGAAAATATAATAAATGATATATTTTTACATTTTTTAAATATTCTCGGTGATTTTAACAATCTTTTACATTCAGTGATGTATAAGTAAAGCATCTATATCCAGCAGAAAAATCACATTTTCTTAAATCTAAGCCGTTGCAATAGTCAAACGGTTAAAAATCGAGAAAATGGTTTATATGCCCTTGTCCAAATTTTGTAAATAGTGGCAAGATCATTTATTTTATATATAATGATGATCAAATATTTGTTTTCTGCGTATAATTTTTTCGACTCTGCATAGATCTGGTATGTTAGAATAGCGACATGTAATAGTTTTTGAAGGCTTTCAATTATTTGGCTGCTATCGTTGTTTAAATTTAAAAAGCCATAGGTTTATGGTGGTTGCAGATCCTTTGCGAAACATAATAGAGAGTAATTTTTACAGATTATTGGAATCAGTCCACGATTTCTCTTTATAATTATTCTCTAATTCTCTAATACCTTAACTCGCTTAAGGAAGAAATTTATCATCAAACACAAAAATACATTATATTTAATTTATGTATTATATATTATATTATGTATCTGAATACGTAATTGCCTCGGACTATCAGTTTTTTCACCTGATAGCTGTTTTTCTATTTCTTTACGATATGCGACTGCTTAATATTCAAAAAAATTAAATTATTATTGAAATTAACATGTTACGTTAGTAATCCATTTAACATGGTCCGGCAAACCTCTGTCGTTATTCTATAACTTCTAATATGCAAAACTTATAATTTGAGTACAATGCGAAACTATAATTTTAGTATTTATTTAATTTATCCATCAAAATCAGCCTAAATCCAAACAAAATTAGTATGACTGAATAGGTATTTTCAGTAGTTTTCAAACGAGGGTCACTTGCCATAAGGATAATCTACTACTGAACTAGAAAAAGTTAGACATTTTGCAGATAAATGCCTTTTTTGAATTTACTTTTTAACGACGACAGATAGGTACAGAAAAGTGAAAACCGAAGTGTATAAAATTCGCTATCCTCTGATAAATATTAGTAATAGAGTGTGCTCCATTTGAAAAATTTGAGAAAATTAAATTAATTTTTGACCACCTTGTACAAAATAAACAATTCAAACTTGCTCTAAAAAGTTTTTGGTCTTTTGGTTTTCTACATTTTTAGTTTTGTAAATTCCAAGTTTAAATATCAGAGAGCAAATTGTGTCATTTTTTTTCTCCGAAAGGGGTAGGATATAAAAAATAAAATTTTGTTGGTATGTCCTAGAGACTATATAGTATCTAAAAATGTAAAAAAGTTTGGTCTTTCAATTAAAAAAATATTAAGTGATTTGCCTATTATGAAAATGAAAATAATTTTATAATATTTGGTTTTGATAAATGAATTGTGCTAAGCATTTTGTACAAATATTAAACATAGACAAGAAAGCGGTGCGTTTACAAAAATTTATGAATATTATCTCCGATCATAAATAATCACTTATGCAGATGTGTGTAACCAATTAATGGTCATCAATATTGGCTCGGAGAATTTTGTCCACTTTAGTTTTTTTGTTATTCAATATTTTAAAATTTATTAGATTATTTTCATTCATATTTGAAATATTTAACAAATTGTATTGTATTGTATTGTACAAATGTACAATTCATTATTTCTCGGGAGCGTAGAAGAACAGTTCATTAAGAAAATACTTTCAATTTAGATTTTAAAAAAAGAGTACTCAAGTTTACTTGAAATAAATATATGCAATTAAAAATTCAATGAAAAAATATTTCTAAATTAATACTGACTTTTAGTTTTTCCGATTACAATTTAATGTAAATATAGGGTGTCCCAATAGTGTGTAAAAGTCCAACAGTTCCTTTATTAGATTGGAACCAAAAAAATTTTGCCTAGCAAATTTGTCGGGAGCATTAAACTTTACAACAAAAAATTACTTCCACTTATACAGAGTGTTTCGTAGCTGCAGGCCAACCTAAACATACATTGTTTTAAATACATTCTTCATTAACTATTTGAATTCTGCTTTTTAGGTCTCCAAGTAAAAGTTTGTCAGATATATACTGGAAGTTTCAAAAGTTATGACCACTTTTATATCATAATCGTTGTATATTAGTCAGCCCCGTATTTAAATAGGAACATCAGTTTTTCCATTTTTTGTGCAATTAGTAGTTTAGGTATGTGCTGTACTTTCAGCTGTTTTATAATTTTTTGATAGAACTTTTAAATTGCATACAGAGTAAGTCGAAACTCGGAACATAAATTTTCTCAAATTATATTTAAATGGAACTGCCTATATTTTATACAATATTTAAATAAACCTTATATTGTTCTTTCATTTTTGTGACATTCTACCATCGATTCGGGTACTGTCAACTCACAAATGGACCACATTTTGAATACTTGATTAAGTAATCATTATTTTAAAAATGTTGTAATCTTTCAATTTCAATCGTTTGATAGCTGAAAATAGTTGGTATTAAAAAATTTATTAGGCGTTGCCAGACTTCTGTTTTATTTATTCAAGACCTTCTAGACTACATAAAAATCATAAGTGTTACATATGGTTGAACTCGTATTGAAGAGAAGATTCCAAAAATGACTGCATATATAGGGTGATGTATTTAAAAAACCTAAGTGACTAATAATATCAGAGAAACGGCAAATCTAGCAACATTGCAAATATCAGATATGAAATCTCCGTATTTCAAAATAGGCTTATCCCAAATTTTGTAGAATCCGGATTAGCAATTTACGAGATAATTGGCCGTTTCCAGACTTTTGTCCACTCTGTATATATAAAACAATACATAAAAAAATTATTTAAATTTTATGTTTTTCTAGTTCAATAATTAATAAGAGTCGTACTTAATACAGAAAGAAAAAATAAATCAGTTATTTAAAACTATTTTTTTTTCATCTCTTCTAATTTTTATATAATAATTTTTAATAGGATGACGAACATGCAGATCCTAATTGCCTACGTAACTTAGCTTTTCTAGCTCCTATTTATCAGAAATTATATTTATATTTTTCATTCAAAATTCTATGATTAATGTAGGCATTGTTACTTTAAGTGCACAAATAAATGAATTTTATCCGACAAATTATAAAATTTAGGACTGCTAATTGTAGAATTGAGAATTGAGGTCGCTTTAAAAGTTTTTAAAATGGAGAAGGAATTTTGGAAATTAGTTGGAGCACATAAATATTCAATATTAATAAAATTGTACAGTGAAACTATAATATTTTTTGAATCGACTTAGTTAAGTGACGCCACATTTTCTTCAGTGCAAATTACTGTCCTAATTTTGAAAAATTACATCAAGGAATACAGTCTCAACCTTTTCATTAAGGAATAATATTTTTTCATGTATTATGAAATAAATTAAGTTAATAAAATTGTTTATAAATTTTTATTAATATTTTAAACTATACAATAAAATTAAAAATGGTCAAAATGAAATAAAAAAAATTAAGAATTAAAATAAAAAAATGTAATTGTGCTCTTGCTTCCAAAAAGGTTGGGCCCCCTGTTATATACTATTTCTTGAAAATCCCGTACAGGTAGACCTTTCTCTTAGAAATTCATCTCCAAATTTTGAGAGACTTAAACCATAGCTTCTTCTTTTGCGAATTTTCCTGCAACCGCAATTGACCAGGTACTCCACGGACACATATCGTTGATTAGGGGCATCCGAAACGCCAATTTACAGGTTATTCTTTGTATTTATATAATACACTAAATTAATTTTGTTTTCTCTTAATTATATTTTTATTTTTAAAGTAAAATTGGTAGGTAGTTTTGAAAAAACTATTTATACATTAAATAATAAATAAATGTGGGGTAATCCAAATTATTTATTAGCAATTTATAAAGCATTACAAAAATATTGAAATTTTAAAATTAAAATTATAATAATCCACTTGTTAGAAAACTAGTTTAAAATGTTAATTGATTAATTTTACCTGAATAATATAATTTCAGTTTGGTCACTAAATGGACAATAGATACACACACACACACATATACACCTAGAGGTTCCCACCACCCCCGATTTTTGCAGACCGGTGCTTACCATTCGATTTCTCTCATTAACTCTGTTGTCAATTTTCATTAATTCCTTGAGACTTCACTCCAAAACGGACCCTATTATTGGAGTGAAGAAATCTGTCAATGTCTCGCAAGAGATAATGCCATGCATTTTTCATTAATTTTGTCTTCATTGGAAATAACAAACGATGCACTAATATTCACTGTGCGGAATATCGTCGTTATTTCATTGGACAATAAATATTTCTCCAATAGAATATAAATCTTTTCTATTACACAGTGGCAACAATGTCGGGTGTTTGTATGAAAAAACTTTATACATCTTAGGTGTCCTATGTAGAAAAATTATTAAGGGTGTCAATGTGTTAACTTTTGACTTATATACATTATACACAGGGATTTAAAATAACTTAAATTAGATATTTTAATTTAAATTAAATATTTCTTTAGGATAAATTTACAAAAAAGTATTTTGACTTTCTTGTACATATATATTTAGTGTTATCCGTATTTTTTAAATAAAATAAAAAATATTTATATTTTAAACAAAGTTATATCGTAAGTTGCTATAAATAAGAAATATGTTTAACGTTTCAATAAATTCATCAAATACGAATTTAATCTGAAATTGTTTATACTTCAAGGTGCAAGCGATGTTGTCGCTTTTTCGGAGGTAACAATATACCATTCGAAAACAGGAGGTAATATAGCATTGTAGCTACCGAGTTTCGAGCGACACTAGCGTCAGCGATCTATACTCGAACTAAAAGACCGTTTTGCTGATATTTGAGGTCAAAATTGCCTCCAGACAAATTTTTGGGGATAATATCTAAGAGACCCAAACTTACATAAAATGTGAAAAGTATGGCGAAACCTTGTCACCTCCGTAAACGGAAGTCACAACGAAATTTCGGAGGTGAATGAGATCACTGTGTATCTATTTTGGAGGTGGGAATGTCTCTATGTATGTATATATATTTATATATATATATTTTAGTCTATCATCTGCTGCAAGAAGGGTATGAGGTAAATTTAATTAACTGGAGGGCTTCAAAATATAGTAGAAACCACGTAAACTTATCATTTTCCGAAGATGAATATTGGAATTTTGAGTAAGCTCTAATCTCAATAAACAAAAGTTAATTTTGTGATTACTTTTTTGATACCAATTTTATATTTTAGTTTCCACGAAATGGCGGTCTACGATTTTAGAAAATGTCTTTCTCAAATCTACTCTAGAACAAATCAGAAAGCGTTGTACATTGGTTATTCTATGGGTAATACTATAGCTTATATTTACTCAAGTTTGTTTAAAGATGAAGCATCCGCTTATTTAAAAGGAATAATTTCACTTGGACCTTTTGCTACCATGACAAATATAAGATCTTTGTTAAAGCCAGGTACAACCATTTGGCCGGCTATTAGAGTAAGTATGACGATTATAAAACAAAACTAAAAGGATAACTTGTTGTTTTTTCTTTTTCCAACTAATTTGTTTGACTTCACTTAGTTTATCTATCACTCATAATATAACTTCTTAATATTTTATCGAAAATATGAAAGATCTTAAAAATATAGAGTTGAATATTTTACGAAGAAAGAAAGTCTTATAAATGTCATCAAATTTCCCGATGATGATCCACTAGATAATGAAACTAGCCACTTTTACTTTAACAGAATATTTTTGTGACATTTGACTATGTGTTTTGCTTAGCATTATCTCCAATCAATATTAGACATTTTATATAATCTCAACATAACACTTATTCATTTCAGCCTATTTTTAAAATCATCTTCGGAAACTACTTGCCAAGAATACAAAGTCTAGTAGAATTTTGGTCACTTCCTCCAGTTAGGTGGTATCTGTGGGATCTTATTGAAAGAGTCCTTATTATTGGCCCTGATTTTGGACAAATAGACCCGGTAAGCCAGAATATGGGTTGAGAATCTTAATAAATTCTGTTAAAACTTCTTTCAGCTTTATAAACCAGTTCAAACTTTACTTTTCGATGATATTATTCCAATTGGAATCTTTGATCACTTCAGTCAAATCTCAAAAGCAAAAAGTTTTATTCAGAGGGACTACGGGGTAGAAAAGAATAGAGAAATATACGGCTCGCCAACTCCTCCAGATTACAACCTTTCAAAAATAGTGGTTCCTGTAGCTATGTTCGTAGGAAATGACGACTATTTTGGAGATCCCGCTGTAAGGAATTTAAGTGTTAAAATCACTATTCTAAAAACATCCAAAATATAAATAAATAATAAATTAAATAATAATAGGCTAGAGAGGTCAAAGCAAAGCAGAAAAAAAATTGTGTGTTTTCAAGAGCAAATCTATTTATTAATAATAATTTAAATTAATTTTAGTGACGTACCGAATGTCTACCCGTGTATATTTAACATTTCTTGTTTATTTCTTACACGAGTTCGTAATTAGTGGCTGACTATTCATAATTTGTTTACTTAATTTATGTGTTACGTTTTTGTATGGATAAGATAATAAAACCAGATATTAGTATACTTATATGCATACAGGGTAGTGTGCCAAACCAAAACCAAAACGGATAAATATTTTAAACGTAATGATTGTTTCTACCCTTAGTTTGTGAAATATGTCCATTATAAATGTATAACATAAAAAATACTTATCTTAAAATTCCACGACATATTTAATATCGTTATTTCAATTGTTTCACTAATGTTTTAATCGGAACCTTTTACGTATTTTTTTATTATTCCACTTACTAAACAAAATAACGACAGATGTTGCTGAGCCTTCCATTTTTTTCTTCTATTAATAACAATCATTTTACCAAAATCGAAAAATCGTAAAAAATGATTAACTGAATTGAATATTTAAATAAACACAAAATCTTTTTTAATAACCATCAGGAACTCAGAGCAAAAAGTCTATCCAAGGTGTATTATCATTAACTCATAAAATCAGAAAGTCGCTAAATTTAACCAATCAAATTTTTTTTATTTATGAACTTGGCTAAAGTATTTGACATTAAAAAGAATTGTTCAATATTGTAAAAGTATTTGTTTGCATCTCTCTTTTGTGTTCCAATTAAAAAACCTCCTTATTCTATTGCACGACGCACCTACTTTTTCATAAATCTGCTTTATTTTTAGGACGCTTTGTATATTTATCAAAATTTAACAAATGCCCAATGTGGATATAACTACATAAATAGAAAGGAATGGAACCATGCAGATTTCATTTGGGCAAAAGATATAGTACCGTTGATGGTCACACCCGTCTTAAACAAAATGAAACAAATTTTGGCTGGCGTTTGTTGAGTATTACATTTTAAAAATAAAATTTTATAAACAAGAGTAGTTATTTCCTCTTATTTTTACTTAAGAGGTATTTATTCATTTTAAAATAATTTTTATGTTATTCAGCAGGAAAGCAGAATACATATAATCATGCATTTAAAAAAACAATTTCCAAAATGATTTTGGCTAGATACATAAAATTTAAACATGATTGAAATTCTGAAATGCATATGACAAACAACAATATAGTGGATTTGTATGAATTCAAAAGCCTCATTTTCACATAAACTAGCTCAGATGCGTGAATAAAAATAAAAACCATTTTGTAGTAAAATTGAAGTCTAAGAATAAAACTCGAGCTAGAAAGACATGCAAGAATTTCTGTTTGCTATCACATCGAGTCTCCCAAGAATATAATTATGTTGTCGGTTTTGAAACGAAAAACGTAGCCCTATATAGCTTCCATGTTTGTGACAGAAAAAATCAACACGGAAGCAAAATTATCTAGAAAACAATCATGGGGTTCTAAATACCCTTTCTGGTTACGTATATAGGCATAGGCGTCACCTACAAGATGAACAAGTGAGAAGCGACGAGGGAATCTACAAAAATGTGAAACTATCACAGTATGAAATTAATATTTTTTTATATATATATTTTGCAGGGAAATACTGATTACCAAAATGCCAATTTTTCTACATAAAAATGATAAATGAGGTCATTTCTCTTCATAATATGGAACAAAACAATATATTTTTATCACAAACAATTACATTTTATACCATTTCTTCTAATTTAATTGTGTTTTGGGTGATTTTTAATATCTTTGTGAATATTTTGTGTAACAATTTTCTAATTACATCTTTCATTCTTCTTTCTTATTCTGTTTGCTCATATGCTCCGCAGTATTTTATGATACAATTAAGACACATCTCCCAACAATTTCACATATTTTTAGAATGTAGATATTTTTAAGTTTTATTCAGTTTAATTAATTTAAGTTCCATTGGGCACACGTAAACTATAGATTTTGGGTGAAATTGAAATACCCTACAATAGTCAACAAATGAATGAATATAGAAGGTAAAATATGAGACACTTCTACTAAAAAAAGTATTAAATATGAAAAGTATTCTTAGTTCCACCAATGATTTATCTGGTTTGTTTAAACTTACTGACTGAGTTCGTGACGACATGCTAAAAGTTTTATTATCAGGATATAATGTTCACTGTTTAGATATAGTTGATATTTTAATCTTCTGAAATTCTGTTGTTAGAAGTTTTGGTCGTAAGCGAATCTCTAAATTAGAATTAATATGTTTGAAATTTTAAACATCAATAATATTTATATTTCGGCCCAAATTTCCTTATAGTTTATACAGGGTGTTTGGAAGATGGGTACAAAGCTTTAAGGGGAAACTAACATAGACTATTCAGAACCTTTTTAGCTATGGTTGTCTTAGACGAAGTCTGTCTATTTTTTATTATTTAATTTTTAAGGTGCAAAAAATCCTAAAATTTTACAGTTCATTGTTGATAACGGCTAGATTGAATGATAAATGAACTTTTTATTATTTTATTTAATTAAAGAAATGTGTAAGCCATCTAATAAATTATGTTCTAATCATCTGCGTCATCATCCATTTTTTTACAGACATTTGAATTTCGTCAAAATTTAAAAAGAAATTAAGAAAACCGTTTTTACCGCATTTTTTTAAACAAATGGAAGGAGCTTTTTTTAGTGCAACCTTTTCGAAAACATGCTTAGTTATTGCTATTTCTTTTGAAGCATCATTTACCTACGAACCAAAATGAGGGAGAATATTTAAATTTTTAGGAAGAGAAATTAAAAAAAAAATTTGCATTTTATGCTCGAAATAATAACTGAGTTCTATTCTAAAATTTATTTATTTATCATTCAAGCTGGCTATTATCAACAATCAGGTGTGAAATTTTGGGATTTTTTGCCAAATACCTTAAAAATTAGATAAAAAATTGTCGGACTTCGTCTCACACAACCATAGCTAAAACGGTTCTAAAGGGTACAGTTCTCGCCGTTTACTTAGATGTACCAAATCGAATCTAGTGTTATTTTAACTCCGCCCGAGCGACAACCATTGGTCAAACAAATAAGGTTCCATTGGCAGCGGCGTCGGTACTTATCGTACATTTATTTATTAAGTAAATGTGCAAAATAAGATAAGTTTTGCTAACGTTTTTCTCTACTACAATAATTGCTTGTCAAATGGTAGTTGTAAACAATTGCATTATTTAGCTATTAATAATTCTTATGAATTGACCGAAATTAAATAGTGCTTAATATCCACTTTTATTTCATTACGTATGATGCATTTCGAAATACTAAAGCTTTTTCAAATACAATAAATAAGAAAATGTGTTGATAACCATATATTTATAGTTGTTAAACGCTACGTAAACAAAGAATTAAAACTTAGAAAGCAGGTAAAATTTAAAAACCGGAAATCCATTAGGAACCATTACATACAAATTAAGTGAACATATTTTATATAGAGAGAATCGTTTAAACGTAAGTAACTGGTAATTAAGAAACTTGTTGGAATTTTTTCTTTTGTCATTTTTAATGCCTCAAGATAATGTAGTCTTAGGTCTTTTTTTTCTAATCGAATTGACTTAAACTTTTTAATGTACTTTTAATGAACAATCACTTATAGAAGGTTTATCGATTTCTAATTTCATGAACATGAAGTTACGAAAAAATATTAAGATAGAGACTAAGATTTAAGGAAGTGCTTTTTTATATCCGGTATTACTTTCATTCAATTTGTTCATTGCCGTTAAATAAAACACTGTAATACATGAAATTTAGTGGTTTTAATAAAAAAAAAGGCAGAACATAAGAAACAAACAATGACGGTTATGAAAGAAACTTTACAAATTTGAGTTAAATAATAAGATCAGGTATATTAAAAAATAAATATTAAACTAAATGTCATCTTCAGATTCAGAATCGTCCTCACTGCTACTGCTCGAACCAGTTTCATCTAAAGAAATTATGACTGGGTTTATTTCAAATAACATATCTGTTTGAACTTCCCTGCCAAAATAATCATTTTCTATTTTGACGACATGGTCACATCTTTTCTTCCATTCATTGGCATCAATGTTTTTGAATTCTTTCTCAGCTATTGTTTTAATGTCATTTAATTTAAATGTAACATTTCTCCGGCTAATGTTATGTTTGACGGTGGCCCATATAAGTTCGATAGGGTTCAAGTCTGGGTGATAGGGAGGTAAACGTAAAAGAGTGTGTCCATGTCGAGAAAATATGTCATCAAAAAGATACGTCACATACCGATCTTTATTCCACTTAATTAATTGATACAATTCTGGCTTGAGGCTTGACGGATTAAAAGGGATATTTTTCTCTGTCAACCACTGTATCATTTCATTTTTTAGTGAATTGGAGTTAGGAGCACGGTTAGCATTTTACATTGTGATACGAAGCATTGTCACATACGACAACGGAATTTGCTGGTAAATTTGGTATCAGTTTCTCTTCTACCCATTTTCTGTAATTTTGCCCATTCATCTCGTCGTGATAATCTCCAGACTTGCTCCCTGACTTAAACATTAACAAACTATCTTTTATAAACCCCATTTCACCACCAGCATGAACTATTATCAGCCGATTACCTTTAGAGATAGTAGTAAACAATCCCTTTGTAGTGTCGTCAGTCCAAGACTTTGAAGATGTATGCCCACTGCGGACGTAAGTTTCATCTACAAATATAATTGGTCTATTGTGACTTCGAAAATTTTGATTTGTCGAAGATACTTCACTCTTAAACTTCTAATTTCCATTTTCTCAACTAAAACTTTTCTATTGTTTTCCATTTTTGATTTTGATTTTCTCATTTAGTTTTCTTACATTGGCTCGACAATTTTCTGTCTTATGAAAATCATGAATTATTCGTCGAATGTCTGTACTTTGATATTCTGGAAGATCTGTAACTGTTGATTTCCTAATACGTTTTTTCTTAGGACTAGAAAAAGGTTCTTTCCCAGTCTTCTCCAATGATTTTTGCCCTTCATGAATAATTCTTTCCACTGTAGCAACAGAAACTCCTATAAAGAACACAGAAAGAGAATCGTTATAATTTGTATAAAAAAAGATTGAAATATATAATAATTTAAAATTTTTTTAATAGGGATCGGTCAATGAAAGTAAAATAATATTTAAAATGGTTTCATAGTTTCATTATTACGTTTCGACATTATATAAATAATGCATCATTTGTTTTAATATACATTAAATCTATATTTTGATAAAAAGATTTTAGGAATTTTTACAATTTAATTTTTTTTAAAACTTTATTTTATACCACATTATACCTATTTACTTCGTCGAAACGTCGCATTTCAAATAAAAAATATGTGGTTTTCGATTCCAAATAATTATGCAAAAAGTAAAAATGTGATGTTAATAAAATCTAAATTTTATCTTACCTATCACTTCTGATGTTTTTATCTTTACATCTGTTAGAGTGTCTTGTTCACTTTTAACCGTTTTAAAATAATTGTACACTTTAAATATAACTTCACGAGTTTGTCCGTGTAGACGAAGCTTACGCTTGTTTTCACTTTGATGAGACATTATCAAAAGACTAAACCTAGCCCGCTACTGAGTACTTCTGGTGATTGGGTGTTCGTTCGAGCGCACTTAACCAACTGCTGTCTTATGTGAAATAATAGATATTGCTGTCTCGCTTGTCTAGTACATCTAAGTAAACGGCGAGAACTGTATATGCTACCTTCCCCTTAAAACTTTGTGCTAATTTTCCAATTAACCTGTAGATTAATTATTAAAACAATATGCTGTACTTTTGACCTGAATACAAAAATTACTATAACTCGTTCCTTCTTTATTCTATATTTCCCTTTAGCCTCAGCGCTTCTCTTTAATACGTTCCCGTACTAAATTCAACAAGAAAGTAATGAAATTGCGAAATCCTAGCTGGAGGCAAAAGACAAAAAGTAATACTCAAGAATATTGTCACTCTAGTTTCTTTTAAAATTCCTTTTTAGCACCAACTTGCAACGCGGCTCTAATGAAATTGAATTAATGTAATAATTTTAACCGGGAAACTTGGAATGCAATGGAAGTATATTTTCCAAAATGAGATTTTTCTGTTTCTCTGAAATGCAGAATACACAATTTTCTGTAGAATTCTCGCTTAGGGAGATTAGCATACTCCAATGCAAATTTAAATTTTCCTTCATTAACGGTATTTCTTTTTAATTTGTTTGAGTTGGGAACGGCTACCATTTCCAAAGAGATACTATAATTCAGGAATATTATATTTATGAAGCTCTTGATGTATATAATTAACTTGCGTTTAATTTAAATATGTATTTTCTATTCCAGAATTTCGTGTAATTTTTGTTAATGGTTTTGCTTTCCAATCTACTCGTACTGCTATGCCAAAGCTCTAAGAAAGCAATCAAATATGACGATCAGAGTATCCAAAACATATATTGAAATTATGAAACTTAATTATACTGCATTTACGTGAGAGTTATTAATATCCTTGGAATGTATTATCATTATAAAATGCCTGTGGATAAATGTAAACCTATAAACGATTACCCGTCATATATATTCGATTATTAAAATAAAGTATCGCAAGTCTAGATGAAGTAATGAATGTAACAGGAATTATGAGGTGAGATGGACTATCGCTAAGGAGAACGTTGGAAATCCCAAAGTTTCCAGTTAAGAGTCAACATCATCAATTGAATTTTTCCGACTCAAAACATTTGCCCCCTTACGGCCTCCAAAAATATATAGACCTACAAATACACTATACCTATAAACACGTCTCTTTTCTTCTGATTTTAATACATGAAACAAAAAGTGAAACGAAAAAGATCTCAACCACATTTACTTTGGCGCCATTGCATTTGTGATATACACATCAACTAGAACACTGTAGGACGGATTCTAATAGAAAGTATTCAATTGTTTTGTCGTACATATGAATGGATGGGGAAACGTGTAGCATAAAATAAGATATTTGCGGTGTGTTAAATTTATAGAGAAGTGATGCATTACAAATGATTTAAAGAGACAGTTTCCAAGAATAGGTCAATAATTATAAAATTAATGGTAATAAATATATAAAAGATACAACAAATATTTGCCGGTTTTTTTCGGTCAAGTCTCAATTAACAATGAAAATAAGTTTTCATAAAAAATCGTGAATTAATTATTGTAACCAAATTACGAGCGTGTAGGACGATTCATTTCGCCTGAAGACTGTTTCATACATTTTCATGAAAACAAAGTTTCATTGTTAATTGAAATTTTAGGGAAAAAAATCAACCTTTTATGTATTTACTTCAAAACAAATCATAGTAGTTTTTAAATTTCGAATACATTGATATTTTTTAGACGAATTTTGAGTAATTTGAATATATGGCATTAAAAAATAAACGGTAAAATATTTAAAAAATACATATAACATTTTCGGTGCAAGTACACACACTCCTTGTTTATTCAAATTAGACTCAAGTCCTTTACAATGTTGTGTACAACTGTGCAGATAGATAGTAACTCAACTTCTACCGAGAACGTGAACTAGGCCGCAGTGAACGTTAGGCAAGAACCTGTAAAAACTCATCAACACGTTAACAGATTATAGATTTACATATTTCTAGGGTATATGCGCTGTTTGCTGTCTATTTTGTCCCGATATCTGAAACGTAATTTTTGTTATTTTCTCCGGCACTTAAAAGTAGTTTAAAAAAAAGTCCCTCTCTTTGGTGAATAAATCTGCATCTCTCAGTAGTTTTTGAATCATCTCATTATCTCAATCCGTTTTCGAAATATTTGCAGATTACAATTTCATGCGGTATCGGTGGCTTTTACAACGATTAAAAGAATCCCATTTAATTTTATTAATTTTAAAATCGAAAACCACGTCTATAATATCATGTATATATATAATTCTGATATTAACCTATTTTTATTTAAAAATTCCTATTAAAAATCATCAATATGTGCACGTCATGGTATACAATGATGGTAATAAATTTATCTATCCCTTCAATCAACCTCTTTTTTCTCATTATGGATCACATCATCCTTCTTGGAAACTTGCAAAACTGAAATTAGAATAACAAGTTTTTCTGGGAAAAAACTACTCCACTTCAAATAAGGATGTATACTTCGAATAAGTAAATCATTAGCCGAACAGGAACGATCTTTATAGGCTTAGATCAGGATAACGATTAGAGAATGATGGATTGAAGGGGATTTTTTTCTGGATCACTTTGAAATGGCGAGGGTTTTTGTGGTGGAAGGATTACGCAGACCCAATATTTTGGATAATGAACGAGTTTACCATTTGAAAAAGGAACATTATTTAGGAAAAGAAAGGTTATTTTGCAAACATGGACCTTTAATTTTAATCCACTAAATGATTCATCAAAATTGATATTAGATGTATCTTAAGGAAATATTTATTTAAAATACTCCTAAAATAATACGGCCGAAGTATTAATAACACCTCGATCTTGGAAACTAGAAAAATTAATTAAATTGACTAGAACCTTCAAATGTAACAAAACTTATAATAATTTTGTTAATAACGACATTAACTGTTCAAAAAATGCTGGATATTACTAAATTATATTAATGTTATGTACAAGTTTGTGTAAAATTTATAAAAGAGATAAAATGTGTGGTAAGTATAATTTATTTTTCCCATATTTATAGATCAACTGAAATTCGAATTAGTTCCTTCTGCGTATAATCCTCATGCGCATATTCCAGTATTTTCCACGTTTTTCCTAACCTGAAAAATGTTTCGAAGGTAAGAGTTTTTCTCATTTTTCAACAAAAAACATTGAATAAGAAACTGCTGTCTTTGAAAACCGCTAAGAGAATTGCATTCACCTTTCAAAGAACTACACTGTGATACAAAGAGATTGTTTTTTTTATACCAATAACTTTGTGAATTAGCAGTATTAAAATTCTAATATACTGTTATCAGCACCATTTATAAGGATCTAATGGATACAAAAAGTGTTAACGCAGTGGGTACATAAAGAGATAAATCAAGACTTACTTTTGTCCATGTTTAAAACACCGCTGGAAACTCAATAATATTCAACTCAAGATTCAAATAAAAATGCAATAAAATCTCATCTGGCTCTACACTAATAATAACTTTTATTTTTTTGAATGCGACAATTTCTCTTAGTAATGACTACTTTTTGACTGTAATGAGCATTACTTTCCTATTTCTAAATAGATTTCAAATCATTTTATTATAATAAATCCCTTAAATTCTTATCCTTAGTTTGTTTGATTTTACTTAATTTGTTCTAGTAGGTAATATTTTATCTTTTCCCTAACCTGTTTTTTTTGTATACAAAGCAAAAGAAACATGTATATAAAAACATGTGTATATCATAGTAATAATTGTAATAATAATAAATATTTTCAATAAAACTTGACACACAATATATTTTTACCAAAAATTTAAAAAATATAGGAAACTTCATCATAATTCTTTTTGCATGTGAAGAATTTAATTTTATAGCTAATAAAAGTGCAGCTTCATATTACGTTTTTCTTTTTATTTCGAAATAACCCAATCTTCCATATAAACACATTTTCATATTTTCATTAACGCAAGCTCTCATTGTTATTAAAACACATGTTCTTGGAAAATCTTATCCGTCCACAAAATGTGTGTCGCGTAAAGAGCGAGCACATTGTAACATTTAATAACGTTTAATAATGTTATTTTCCAGGGTATTAAAAGGTCCCTTACATGCAGATATTGCCAGTGAAAAGTGGAAATAATATTTCCAGTTTCACAGTGGCGGAACACCAATGTAATAAAATAGTGTCAGACCGGAACGAACTATTAAGGATGGTAATATTTATCAAGGAAGTGATTTACTTCGGTTATTTAATATACACAGTTTTAACATTTACTTTAGTCTTTTGATACATAATACACTATTACATTAATGTCTTCTACAAAAAGGATATTTTTGTTTTACGGTTTTTTAGGAAAATTATGGTTATGTAGTCACGCTGGCAGTAAATATGCGATTTTCAATGGTTTGCACTTTTCAAAATATATTTTAGAATCATATCGTTTAAATAAACTCAATTACCATAATTCAAAACAATAATAAAATTAAATATGTTTAATTTAATCAAATATAATAAATATGAAAAGATCAATTATACTTATCTGAATTTCCACAGTATTTATTACAAAGCTTTTTAAGTTATATTTTATGGACCTTGGTTTCAATATTTATCTATAGCATTGTCAAGATTGACAGATTTTTTTATTAGCGTAAATAATTTCATATTATAAACATTTTAACCAATCATTATCAAGAAATATCTACAACAATATTCTTCTTTTCCTAAAAATATTTTTGGTTATTATTATATAGGTATTTAGTACAAAATAATAATCAAAAATATTTTTAGGAAACGAAGAATATTGTTGAATATATTGCTTTATAATGAGAGATTAAATGTTTAAGTTTTTTTCGCATATAAAAAAATCTGTCAATCTTATATCAATATTGAGAATGCTATAGATAAATAGCGAAATTTTGGTCGACTTAAAAAGTAAATAAAATATTTTTTCCGATGTCTTCCGTATCAGCGATTCTTTGTAATATCCAGTAACAAAACTTTATTCTTCTCTCATCGTAACCTTGGTATAACGCCTGTACTCCCTGAATGTAGTGAAGATAAAAAACTTGTTCTTTAAGAGAAGACCAAACAACAAAATATTCTACAACTTACTTCAATTGTTTTTAATATTTATTCTTAGGAATCAAGTATTTTTACGAAACGAGTTCCATCTTTATAAGCATTAAAATATGGAAAGACCCACATCTAGTATTTTAAATGATAAAGAGCAATTGGAAATGTACGGAAGTTTGGAATTCATCGATTGGGAAATCCTGTCTGACGTAATTTCGTGCTGGACTGGTATTTCCATAAATATCACCGTACGCAAAAAATAGTTAATCCAGTGTTCGCAAACAATAACCTCACAACACCGTTTAAATAACAATTGACCGGTACATGGAGTAATGACCGATTTTACATCTTACCCTTAAATACATGTCATAAATACCCACATTTTGAGATATGAAATTAGTATCTCAACCCTTTCATACAGACTTAAATCTAATTAAATAGCATACTTTCTTTTTGAACCCAATTTTTCAAAAATTGATGGTTTAATTAATTAAATAATAATAATTTATTTGTTATAACTTGAAATTTGCACAAATTACAACTTAAACATATTAAAATTACAATTTAAATATATCAACAGTTCCCAAAAAGGCCTCTGGCACTTTTCTTCATTAGGATTGGATACGCCAATGATATTATTACATTTGAGCCGCATTATATATAAATATGTGTAACGTAACCCTTTACGTGACACTACCACACCAGGCGAATGGTGGAAAATGAGATTAAGCGGGAAACTTGGCGAATATTTGCGGTGAGAGAATCAATTATTAAAATTCTATCGCCTTTCGGGATTCCTTTAGCTCTGTAATATCCGCGCGGTGGCTACTAAAGGTTGAAATGAAAACGTTTTTGGTCTACACGAAAATAGATAAACTGTTTACCCCTAAGAAATATTTTAGTTCCTGACAAAAGTACGTGATTTTTGTATGTAATAAGGGTAACCGACTGAATATATACAAATTTCAACAATATCCAGTAGAAGGTAAATAAAAAGTAAAATAAATTAGGGTAAATTAGGGAAAATTTTTCCTTCTGATTGAATAAATTTTTGAGAGGTAACTTATCTTAAAAATTTAATCAATAAGCTACTGTATAATTTTTTTACAAATCAACAGTTTTTTAAGTTATGCGTACCCAAATGTACCGTAATCTTAAGAAGAAAAATATAGAGGGATTATATCGTGTTTTTTGCTTAAAGTTATCGCCGAGAAAATGAAAGAGTATATATCTCTCTAGTTAGTTATTTAGACTGAATGTTAATCCAGAAGGTCTCGATATAGAAGCATCACAAGCAACTTTTGTGTCCTCTTCTTTGATTAACGAGCTTTTCCAGGGAAAGTCATTACGTTTTCATAAATTACTCAGTAAGTAATTTTCACTTTATAACGTACTGACAGTAGCGTCGCATAAACAACTAACGTAACTGACACAAAAAAAACTCTTCGTTAAAAACACAGAATAGCGCATACGTAAATTAAGATTAAAATAAAATCCTCGTTTACACTATTTTATGCAATTTTTTCTCACTATCTCCTCTTCTGGATACGAACAATCAAAAAATTGGAACAAATAAGGTTCATATACTGTGAACTAATCATCTTCCGATCTTGACAGACTTCAAATATAAGAAATCAACAAGAAAGAGGCAGAAGAATGTGTTAAAAGAGTAAAAAAAGGAGGGCTACTAATAAAAAAAAATAAGCGAGATTCTAACTGATATTTGGATATAAAGAATCTTGGTCGACAGTAACTTTAAAAAGCTGCTAAAATCAAAGAGAGAAGAATAGAAAGACTAAAGAAGATATGGATAATAGAAACCAAAAAGAAAAATATACAAAATTAACTAGATCATTCAGCAAATGATCAGATGAGATAATTATTTTTTTAGTAATACCCTGTTAGCGTTGCAAAAGCCATATGGAATTCAAGTAAAAAAGAAAATTAAAATGGTTGTAAATTTATGTTAATGAAATATAATAAATAGAGACAACACGACAGCTTTACAACTAGTATAAACCAATAGCAAAAGTATAAAACCAAAACCAATCTACTATGTTCCAATATTTATTTTTATGTCAACTTAATTAATCCTCTTGTAGTTTTGTACCTTGAAAAGCCTGTAACCCCGATGACTGTGTAGCTTGTTCCGCCACTGTTTTACTATCTCTTTTCCGGAATAAAGCCATTGTTTCAAGAGGCAAACCCGCGTCTCGCGTTATTTAGCAGATATTTTAAGCCGGTTGATGAGATCTTTGTCTTTTTGAGATCGCTCAGCTTTAGCGAAAAAAACTTTTAATTATCCCTGTGAAAATCCTAATCAGTGATCAGTTCTTCTATAAACAAGGAGGCGTAGCTGGAACACTTGGAAACTTCTTACAATTTTGGGATTCGGCCTCATTTTCGGATGAAAACCTTAATCATCAGCTATTCATGAATTTCATGCTTTTCAACTTTGTTGTTTTATTTTAATACAGAGGAAGATCTTTCTTGATGTAGAACAAATTACAAAATATTTTCAGAAAACAGTATCCACAAATCATTCTAAATTTTATCTTATCTAAAAAATACCAGTTAAAAATTTAGTTAATACTAAAAATTCAAAAAGTAATTTTCAATTGAAGTAGGATATCCAACATTTAACTATCATTACTAAAATAGTATTTTAAATATAAATAAAACAAAATAACTATTAGTACTAACTGACCACTCAATTATAACAACAGATAATTTCAATAAATTCTTCAATGCATTAGATAGGACTATAATAATACAAAACAGGTCACTTGAAGTGGCTCGTTTAACAACTACAAATAGATGAGAACTATTTAAAGGTTTGAATAATAACAATTTAAAATAATATAGATAGAAGCCATCATAATAGATAGGGATAAAATTTCAGAGAAAATTCGATTACTTGATTATATATATACCGACTTTTATAATTTATCTTAAACAGACCTCGTATCAAAATATATAATTCAATTAAAAATAATAATTAAAAAAGGATCATTAAAGAAGTGATACGGTTATTATATTACAAAGTAACATGAATATTTTCTTTATTTAGTATAAATAAGCGGGTGCCTTATATATCAAATGAATATTTTAATGATGGTAAACAGTAGCTTCTAACACAAAGACCTCCAATTACATTACTTAAAAGGTGCTCATGTCGGAACAAAAAACCGATCCAAAACAATGGCCAAATGAGCGGAAAAACAAACTTCCTAATTGAATTTCTCTTTTCCCTCACTTTCACTCCACTTTTCCGCAAATATTTATTCAACTTCAAGCCTTATTGATATTAAAAATTCATTTATACAATTTCACCATTCAATTTCGTTCGTTCTTCGACTTGGTGCAAGTCGCCCACATTTTCTCCTATTGTTATTTTAGCCTGTTGGGATTCCGCAAAAGCAAAAGAGTATCAGACTCACAGGACCGTCTTAGTAGTAAAATGCATTTTGGTTTTAACAGTCGCAACATAACGTGCGAAAAGGCGGCAATAGGCCTCACATACCAGGTTTTCTCATAGCAACAGGAAAATGATGGGTCAGTAACTACCTCTCAGAAGCGACTGATAGTTAAGATATCGAATGACCGGCCATTGGAGAATGGAAAGTGGTAGTTGGTCATTGGATATCTGCTGTGAATAATCATGAATGTGTGGGTAAGGTAATAGGGCTCGCAAATGTTCATACATGGAACATATCAAATGATACATGCTTCGCTGTGGTGGCTCTTGCTCAAAAATCTAGTCCCTAGAGATTGCTCAGATTTGCGGAACAGGATAAGAGCAAAATGAGCCCGAATAGTGAATTAAAAGTTACAATGTACGATATTAATACTAATCATAAAAGTTGGACATTAAATGAAACAACTGGCTAGGAGTACCAATTAATTAATTTAATGAATATTAAATCTTACCTAACTGTGAGTCTTTGTTCTTTGTTCTTTTCAACTAAAAACAAAGAAATAGAAAAGTCCCTTCAAAAACAAAGAAAATCTCTTCAGCCAAAAACAAAGAAATGAAAAAGTCCCTCCATAAACAAAGAAAATCTATTCAACCAAAAACAAAGAAATGGAAAAGTCCTTTCATAAACAAAGAAAATCTATTCAACCAAAAACAAAGAAATGAAAAAGTCCCTTCATAAACAAACAAAATTCTTCAACCAAAAATTTTTACAAACTGTGTATAAAATATACGCACAGAAAAAAAACAGTTTTAAAAATATACGCAGAGAATAAATTATTTTTTAATGTTCATTTACTTTTGGAACACACTGTGTATTATAAATTTTTACAAATGTAAAAATTTAATATTAATATTAATTTAATACACCCTGTTGTTGAACACACGGTATATCACTCATTTTTCATAATCCGGATATACGCAAAACATTTAAAAATAAAATTATCCAGAATCATTTTATCAAAAAGACATTAAGAATAAAATAGTTATGTATCACCCTATATATTAGATCTAATATAGTCAAAAATATTTTTGGAATAGTTGAATTTAATAATTAATAAATAAAAAAAACACCATGCAAATATACCAGTTTTCTTACCTATCTTACCCGGATGATGACCACCCAAAATTCTGAAACAAAAGAGAAAATATTATTTATTCGCTATTTATTCTCAATTTGCTTAAAATTTAAATAAATCGTAATTTTATCGTTTTTGTTAATGTGTTCATTTTTTAAACAATATAGAATTGATTTGATATATACCGGGCGTTTTTGTTTCCTTATTATATTTTTAGGTATTAATAAAGAAAGGTTTAAACGCTCTATATATTAACATATGGAACTTAAACAGTGTAAAATAAATTATTGGTTCCAATTACTATTGCAAATAAAGAAAAAATCACGCACGGATACCGCAAATAATATATAAAAAAATTTCAAAATACAATTATACATTAATTTAAAAATAGCATATCTAAATATTAAACAAAAAAAATATTTTTTAAATTAATAGTTATAATCGTTAGCGTTAACAATAAATTATTTTATTTAAACTATTATAATAAACTATAGAACAATTGCGAAAGGTAATTAAAAGTTTATTTTTAAATTTTTTTCATTTCATTTAATTAATTAAAAAGCGTTTAAAAATTTTACCTTGTGACTTCTTAAGTAAAAATCCATATACGAAATCCATGAACAAAATGAAAAAAATTGAATTCGTTTAATTATTTTAAACTAATAAACCTCCAAAATTTATTTTGACCGTTCACTACGAAAATCGGCCTTCAATTAATTGAATGATTGTGAAATACATTTATTAATTTAATAGTCACGACTCACGAAATCGTGACTAACGCATTATTGTAAACATAAACAAAAGGGTAAATCTTCTATACAGGGCGGCGTATCGTAAAATAATTAAATGTAATAAACATAATTTTATTTAGAATTCCCAACGAATATTTAATAATAAATTGTAATAGTATTTATAATAATAAAATTTGTAATTGTGACGAAAATTTTAAATGGAAAAATCACTTTTACGTTTCTAAATTAAAAACATTTGTTTAATTTTTAAAATAAAAATAAAATCGTTTAATAATAAAAACTTTCAACTAACCTTCTGATTTCCGACGTAAAGTTCCCAATCCTAAAGGGCACTTCAAACGCGGGCTATTGAACGGATCTAAAACCGCACGAGATCCTCAACGAAAACGAAATAATCGAAAGCGATTACATTTTTTTAACTAATTGATAAAAATCAAAAGAATTATTAGATTTTAGGACCGATCGCGGTGACTAACACTCGAATAATGAATTTATTTCGATACTTTAATATCTTAGTCACGACATCTTTACGTAATAATGATTAATATGTTTACAAACAAATACTTAATAAAAAATCGTAAAAGCATCTATAATTTAGAGTTGAAATTCATTGAATGTTAGTACTTTTAAATTTTTTTAGTTGGTGTAAAAGATGACAACTAGTTTTAATTAATAAATCATCATCAGGCCCTAATGAGGATAACTAATTTTTTCCCATTTTTCAACGTAATGCCATTTAATAAATTTATAAGCGTGTAATCATAAAAACTTTCAACTAACCTTCTGATTTCAAACGTAAATTATCCAAATCCTAAAGGGCACTTCAAACGCGCGACTTTAAACGGATCTAAAACCGCACGAGATCCTCAACGAAAACGAAATAATCGAAAGCGATTACATTTTTTTAACTAATTGATAAAAATCAAAAGAATTATTCGATTTTAGGACCGATCGCGGTGACTAACACTCGAATAATGAATTTATTTCGATACTTTAATATCTTAGTCACGACATCTTTACGTAATAATGATTAATATGTTTACAAACAAAT